>CM034155.1:207837729-208295220 GCA_019776745.2 Taxus chinensis
CAATCTCTACATAAAGGAGGAGAAGTCATTACCCTATGTCAGTACATAAAGCCAATAAGGATATCTAACTTGAACTTCCACCCCTGTTTTCTTATTTACAAAGTTAGACATATAACCTGAACTTCCACCCCTTTTTTCTTGTTTACTTAGGACTTTGTTAGAATCAAACATGAAACATTGAATCTACATCTCCATTTTTTAATACCAAATACACCAAGTGTATTTTGTATTGTCTTTCACTTCAGTTTTTTTGTTTGTACACAAATAAATCAATTTAATTATAAGAGAATTGTCAGCCTAAACTTTACATGTGTTTGCAAGGCTGATTGGTTAATCATCCAATGGAAATTCATCCCAAAAAAATGGTACATCGTCCATTGGATGCTTGACCAGTCAATCTTACAAACACATGTGATGGATAGGCTATTCGCAAGAGAATTAAAAGGATGAAAACCCGAATTTATTAGGTCTCTGCATCTTTTGTACTCATAACTTCTGTGTGTTGTTTCTCATAGTCTCTTCCATCTCATCTTTGTCTTCTTCTTCTAATAAAATTTACTCTTCATCAAAGATTTTTCCATTGTGAGGATAACACACATCAGTTCCGAATTCTCTTCCTTAATTATTCTTTGGTAATTTCATGTTGAATACACTCCCAAGTCTCAAATGTTTCCTCTTTTCCAATCTTTGTGTGTTGGTGATCTATAATGATGTAGCATTTTGTTTTACAAATGTTGGATAACAAAAGTTGGTTGGATGTTAATTGTGGAGGAAGTGTTATAAATATGAAATTACAAAAAAATAATAGTATAAATAAAAATTATTTATTTGGGATTGAAATGGGAAAAACTTGGTAAATTAAATGTAAAATTAAAAACAAAATGGGAATATTTTTAAAGAAAAATTTGTTAGCAACCATTGAAATTATATAAAATTACCCACTACAACATTATAAGCAAATGAGTGTTTCTATGATATATAGAAATGTTTGTGTAAAGTAAAAACTGAACAAAGTAAAAAATGAAGAAAATATGTAGTTAATATTTTTATTTTTTAAAAGATGATTAAATGATTTCATTATTCATTTTTTGGGAGTATATATGCATATTTACCCCATAAAGAAGAATGAAGTTTCAAGCTCTCAAGTCTTATTTAGAATTAGAATATATGTTATTATTTTCATTATTTTTCTTTTTCTCATATATTTTATTTGTTACTGTAAATTTTCCATGCCCCAATAATTTTAACATTAAATAAAATGAGTTCAAATGATAAAAACATTAATAAAATATCTAGGTAAACTACATAGAAATAAAATAAAACATAATATCCAATTCACTAAATGCTACTTAAATGTAATGAACAAGTCCAGATACAAGTCCATAAAATAACCAAAAACATAAAAACTAGCATTTACCCTAGATAATATTATACAAATAATCAGTACAGATTATCACTAAATAATATTGTCAAACCAGATGACAAGTTTGCTACATATATAACTAAACTCCCACACTTCATAAAATGTTTTTTTTTTCAAATAAAACTATACCTGAATTTTTTCAAGAAGATGAATAATCTTTATTTGAAACAGACTCTTATTCGGAACACTCACATGAATAATAATCACAAAGCAAGGAACCAACAAAACCACCAAATCTAGTTAGGAAGTTGGCCATAATTTTTTTTTAGAACAATTAAAATGGTATTTATTTTTATTGTGGGTTACAGTCTCATTAACTGACCTGATCAAGGTCTGCCAGATGACTGTAAACCTCTTGCTTGGCTTACTTTATTTGCTATAGTAACTCTTCACAGTAAATGTGTTCATCCATCAAAATCTCTGTCCTGCAAGACAGTTTCACTGTTCACATTAAATTGACACTATTTTTTTTTTAGGATCAAACTATTAATTTGAACCAGATTTTGCAGAGTAAATTGTGCAGATTGCAGGTTCAGGTTCAAATTAAATGATCATACTAAACATTAAAAACAACTGAATTAACATTTGAAAAACAATAATAGTGGTTTTTTCTATTCAATAACTGACAGTTCATGTAAGTAACTAAAATTTCACGGCATGCACCTGAAAAATAGTTAACGAAATTTATCAATGCAAAAAGAAAGCCTACAGTTATAATGACATGGTACCTACCGGCTGATGGATCAATAAATTATAAAAAAGCACATTAAAAAACCTTGGCAGTCCTCTAAACGTTGAAACATTTATTAAATGGTAAAAGTGCTTTCTCGCACCATGGTGTGGAGGAAATGATGTTGAATATAAGTAAATTCTTTTTGTAGATATTATTTTATTTTTATTAATTTTTTAAAATGGCTTAAGTGATTGAAAGTGTGATATAGAAATAAAGTTCTTTATATAAATAAATCTTGACAAAAGAATAAGACGAAGTATGGGCTTGATATTGATTATATGAAGAGTGTAGATTAGGTCTACAAAGTTATGTTCTGGGTTTTTTTGTCTTGTGAACAATATTGTTACCTTTTTGCTAACTATTGGTTGATTTTTAAATTTTTGTTTTTTTAATTTTTTAACCTTTTGAGGCAGGGAGATTAAGCTTGTTTGATCTATCTTGTTGTATGTGGGTGTTAATGGTCTTATTTTTATGTGGTTTGTACAGAGTTTGAAGTGGGAGGACCGCCATCTTCTTTTTACCAGTGAAGAGAGCACATTCCTTACATTTTCTAACCCATTGACGAGCATCCTCGAACAATGTGGGCCAAAATTATCCCACCTTTATAATTTTCATCATTGTGGCCTTGACTGAGAAGTTTCCACTGGAGAACCCATTATGAAACTCTGCCAAGACTTTGTTCACTTGTTCACCCTCAATGCTTTTTAGTAACACTTCATCAAGGTTATTTTTTAAGAAAACCTTACCAATTAACACGCAAGGAACATATTGCAACCTCAGGGGTCACCTCCTAGCTTTTTTCAAACCAAGAGGTTATACATTAGTGGATAAAATAATAATCATGTTATCGATCCAACTAATGCTACTATGTTGTCCTCCTTAACTTTGCAGATCTTCTACGTTCCGTGGATTTGTTGTGTTCCACGGGTCTTTTATGTTTTGTCCTTACTCTTCCTCTATGAAGGAGGTTTCTTGATCGTTTTGAGCATCTAAGACTAGCTTCTCACACAATGTTATGCCTCTTACCAGTTTTGTGGCCTTAATGGTCACATGATACTCCATAATCTTGGTCACCCATCCAACTCTTCTTTCACTAATTTTAACTCCCATAATGAAGTCCCTCACACTGGGTTGTGAGACTAAAACTTTGATGTGACTAGCGGTAAGGATGGGCTTGAATTTCTTGAGATCTCTCATGATGGAGAAGACCTACTTTTCTACATGATTATGCTTTAATTAATAATGCTTCAGTGTTTGAATGAAGAAGGCCATTAGTTGCTTTGAATTATGATCATTTTGAGTGTCAACACTGTGGCAATACTGCCTTCAACCCCATAAGCATAAAGGATGAAATCATTTGAATAATCAGGGTTAATAAGCATTGGTGCTTGAGCAATTGCCTATTTCATGCTGGTTAAGCTTTATTTTCCTTCTGGGTCCATTTGAATGTCACATCCTTCTTTCAAGCATCAAGGTAATGGGCTTAACAAGTCCAACAAAGTTAGGAATGAATTTCCTAACAAAGTTAATCTTATCGAGGAAATATTTCAGAGCCTTCTTATGAGTTGGAAAAGAGAGAGAAAGGATAACAAAGACTCTTTCAGTACTACGCCCTTAACCTATTGCTTGTATTAAGGATATGAGTAGCCGACTTGTGGCTTACCATATCATTTACACTTTCTCATGCTTAATAGGCCAACCTGGGTGATGGCCATAACATATGAATAGTATATATAGGGGATTGTAGGTAGTAGTTCATCATCATTTGAGCATTCGAGTCTTTTTATATGGTTTGTAGGTTGCCCCTTCGAAGTGGAAAAGCTATTATAAGTGCATATTGAGATCATTATTCTGAAATATTGTGTTATTTGGTGTTCAATTGCTTCTCATAATCTGAATTATACTAGTAATTTCATTACAAGTGGTATCAGAGTTGCGATCTGGGCCAAAATTAGGGCAAAAACCCTAATTTATTGTTTCCACTATATATTTCAAACTAGAGCCAATTGGTGGGAGATATTTTTACCAGAGTTGCGAAACATTTCAAGTAAGGTTCCCTGAAAATTTTAGAATTTTTTGATTTATTTTGCACAAGTTATTACAAATTTAGGGTTTTCATAAAATCACTCCCTAGGGTGCGAATTGTGGAATTGTTTCAAGTTCTTTACATTTTCGGAAATCTCTAAAAAAATAGTATTAGTATCTTCTCTATGTTTTTTCCTATTCGGCTGAATTTGTATCGAAACCCTAAACCCTAAGGTTTGATATCATGGCGGGGCCTTCCACAAGAGCAAAAAAGAATCCGGTTACTCTGAGTAAAACCCCAGATAAAGATGGGATAGTGATTGAAGAGATGGATTCAAAAGGGGTAAATACATATTCCTTAGAACTAGGGTTTACGTTATTTGATCATAAGGTGAGCCAACTTGAGTATGAGTTGCGAAATGTACAATCTGAGATGGTCTCTAAAGGAGACATAGCCCAAATCAATCATTAGTTGGATGATATCATGCAACATTTACAGGGTAAACAGTATAGCCCAAATCCATCCCATATCAACCAAGGAGGATATTCAGTTCAAAATCATGGACAAAATAACCATGTTGGATCACTTTTCTAGCCTAATCAGAATCCAACTTATTCCCAACTATGGAACATGGTGCCGAAAGTGGATATGCGCAAATTTGACGGTAAAGATCCCCTGAATTGGATAAATCAAATGGAGAACTTATTTGAGCTACATCAAACACCATCAGGAAAAAAGGTGACATTAGAATCCCTGTATCTTGAACCAAACCAATTCGTTTGGTATCGATGGTTATGTGCTCAGAGGCAAAAGAATGGTCTCAGTGTCACTTGGAAAGTTTTTACCGAGGAGCTACAATTGCACTATACTTCTAGTGTTTCAGAGAACTACTTTAGTCAATTAGCAAAGTTACGACAAACAGGATCAGTCAAAGATTATGTGCATCAATTCCAGAACCTATCCTTAAGGGTGGAGAATATACCAAAAGAGAATTTGAATGACCTATTTCTTGGGGGTCTTAAGGACCACATCGAGCATGAGGTACGTATGTTTAATCCACTCAAGCTTTCTGATTCTATTATCATGGCACATCGAGTAGAGGGAAAAGTTCTTTGTAGTAGGAGGCCGCCTTTCATTAACACCAAAGATCATAGTATCTCTTCCCCTTCATTTTCTAGGCCAATTAGACTGACTCCTCAACAAATGGAAGAAAAGAGAGCAAAAGGATTATGTTTTAACTGTGATAGCAAATATGGACCGAGACACAAATGTGCTGAGAAGAAGTTGTTTTATATTGATGGAGGTAATGAGGATGATGAGGACGTTGAAATTATAGGAGAGGCTGAGGAACTAGTAGAAGAGGAAGTAGAGGATTACCAACCTACAATTTATTGCCATGCATTGTCAGGTATTAGTACTCTTCAAACACTCAAGGTTATTGGCTATCTCAAAAAATAGAAGGTGATAGTGTTGATTGACTCGGGGAGTACTCATAACTTCATAAATAGTAATTTAGCTGCCCGCCTCGATTGTTTTATTTACCTAGCTCCAGAAATGCAAGTTATGATTGTGGATGGTGGAATAGTCAAGTGCACAGGAAAGTGCCATAGTATCAAGCTTTGCATGGAAGACTACATGTTAGACTCACCTATGTTTGCTATTTCTATGGGAGGGGCAAATATTGTTTTGGGTGTCCAATGGCTCACAACCTTAGGTACTATAGAGATGAATTTCCAAGAATTGTTCATGTGATTTCATTCAGATGGAAGGAAAATACAATTGAATGGGATGGTGGCTAAGTCTGCATAGATTATTAGCTCTCATCAGATGCAGAAGGTTCTCAGAAAAGGAGTAGATGGATTTAATGCAAAGTTATTTTCCATAGAAGTACAAAATATAGAGTCTTCAATGCCACCCGACCTTTAGAAGATTGTTGATGCTCACTCATCTATTTTTGATGCAATTCCAAAGGGACTACCACCAGTTAGGGATCATGATCATGCCATTCAGTTGATTCTAGGGAGCCAAACACCTAACATCAGACCATACAGATACCCATATTCCCAGAAAAGTGAGATCGAGAAAATGGTTCAGGGAATGTTGAAGGTAGGTATCATCAGGCCTAGCCAGAGTGCATATTCTTCACCTATGGTCATGGTATGTAAGAAGGATGAAACATGGAGGATGTGTCTAGATTACTGAGAACTCAACAAGCACACCATCAAAGATAAGTTTCCTATTCCAGTAAATGATGATTTACTTGATGAATTGCATGGTGCTATTTATTTCACAAAATTAGATCTTCGTTCGAGATACCATCAAATTAGAATAAAAGAGGAAGATGTTCATAAAATGGCTTTCAAGACTCATGAGGGCCATTATGAGTTTTTGGTAATGCCTTTTGGTCTTACAAATGTGCCTTCAACCTTTCAAAGCTTGATGAACACTGTTTTCAGGCCATTTTTAAGGAAATTTGTATTAGTTTTCTTTGATGACATATTGATTTATAGTAAGACATAGGAAGAACACTTACAACATGTAAATAAAGCGTTGAAATTTTTGGAGAAACATACTCTCTATGCAAAGCCATCTAAATGTTCTTTTGGTGTACAAGAGGTAGAGTACTTGGGTCACATTGTATCCCATGAAGGTGTCAAAGTTGATCCTCAGAAGATCAAATATATGGTGGAATGACGAAGGCCCAAAACTCTCAAAAATATTCGTGGGTTCCTAGGACTAACAGGGTACTATAGAATATTTGTGCAGGGATATGGTAGAATAGTAACCCCACTCATTACATTGCTAAAGAAGGATGCCTTCCGTTGGAAATACTTAGCCACTAAATCCTTTGAGCAGCTGAAGGAAGCCTTGTGTAGCACCCCAGTTTTGGCTACTCCCAACTTCTCAAAAACCTTCATTGTTGAATGCGACGCTTCAGGATCAGGATTGGGAGCAGTTCTAATGCAAGAAAGAAGACCAATTACATTTGAGAGTCACCAATTCAAAGGAAAAGATCTGCTCAAACCTGTCTATGAGAAAGAAATGATGGCTATTCTTCATGCGGTCAAGCAATGGAGGCCCTATCTCATGGGTAGACACTTCAAGGTAAAAATTGATCATGATAGTCTCAAATACTTTTTGGAGAAAAGGTTATCATCTAAGGAACAACAAAAGTGGGTAACAAAAATGTTGGGTTATGATTTTGAAATCATATACAAAAATGGTAACAAAAATGTAGTAGCTGATGCGTTGTCTAAAAGGGATACATATGTAGATGCCTTGCTATGTGGAATGTCCATGTTGATGGCCGATTGGGTGGATGAAGTAAGATTGGAATGGGATCAAGACAAGGATACACAATCTCTAATATAGAATATCAAGCAAGGATATGCCATCTAACAAATTTGAGTGGAAAGGTAATGCCCTATGGTACAAGGACATGTTATACTTGAGTAAAGATTCTAAGTTGAAGCATAAGATTCTTGCAGAGCTACATGTCTCACCTGTTGGAGGACACTCTAGGTTTTTGAAGACATATCATAGAATAAAAGGAGAATTCTTTTGGGAAGGACTCAAGGGGGATGTACAAAATTTTGTATTAGAGTGTTTAGTGTGCTAACAAAACAAAGGGGAAACAATTAAGACACCAGGTCTATTGCAACCCTTACCAATTCCTAGCCAGAGATGGGAGGAGGTCTCCATGGATTTCATCACCGGATTGCCTTGTTCAGAAGGTAAGAATGTTATTTTCGTGATTGTGGATAGGCTCACAAAATATGCCCATTTTTGTGCCCTATCACATCCATTTGCAGCTAGTACAGTTGCAACTATTTTTTTAGAGATAGTTCAAAGGCTACATGGAACCCCAAAGATAATTGTAAGTGATCGTGATCCTATTTTCACAAGTAATTTTTGGACGGAATAATTTTCATGTTTGGGTACTCAACTAGCTGAAAATTCATCTTATCATCCTCAAACTAATGGGCAAACGGATGTGGTCAACAAATGCTTAGAGGGGTGTCTACGTTGTTTTGTATCAGATAAGTAGGAAAGATGGATTAAATGGTTACCACCTGCAGAATGGTGGTATAACACATATTTTCATACCTCTTCTCAAATGACCCCAATTTTAACATTATATGGTTACCATCCCCCTTTTATCACTTCCTCATTGAGGGTGAAAACTAAGGTCAGAGATGTTGACGAACACATTCAACACCAACAATAGGTTTTGGCTAGTTTGAAGGAGAATTTAGCATTAGCAAAAAATAGGATGAAACAACAATCAGATCAACATCATAGTGAAAGACATTTTGAAATTGGTGACTGAGTTTTTGTACGTCTCCAGCCTTACAAACAAATGTCTCTAAAGCAACAAAAAAAGGACAACAAACTTGCGCCTGAATACTATGGCCCTTATCAGGTTCTACAGAAAATTGGCAGTGTTGCTTATAAACTAGAGTTGCCTCCATCTTCACACATACACCTAGTATTCCATGTTTCATGCCTAAAGAAGGTTATCTGACAGAAATTTGAAGCCCAGATAGAGTTACCAGAACTTGATGATGAAGGAAGAATCATTTTGGAGCCAGAGAAGATTCTGCAAACACGAACTAAGAGGCTAAGAACTAGAGACATTAAGGAATATTTGATCGAGTGGAAGAATCTGAGCATAGAAGATGCAACCTGGGAGGATGAAGGTTTTCTGCAGAAACATCGAGGATTATTCAATGTTGAGGACAACGTTGGTTTGAAGGGGAAGGGCATGCTACGCCCTTAACCTATTGCTTGTATTAAGGATATGAGTAGCTGACTTGTGGCTTACCATATCATTTTATTATATCATTTATACTTTCTCATGCTTAATAGGTCGGCCTAGGTGATGGCCATAACATATGAATAGTATATATAGGGGATTGTAGGTAGTAGTTCATCATCATTTGAGCATTCAAGTCTTATTATATGGTTTGGAGGTTGCCCCCTCGAAGTGGCGAAGCTATTATAAGTGCATATTGAGATCATTATTTTGAGATATTGTGTTATTTGGTGTTCAATTGCTTCTCCTAATCTGAATTATACTAGTAATTTCATTACATTCAGGGTCGATGGCAATACCATCCTTTGAAACAATGTGACCCAAAAAAATTAGCTGCGAAACTGTGAAAATGCACTTCTTGGGATCGAGAGACACCCCAAACTCTCTACATCTCTCAAACGCTTTCTCAAGATGACTGATATGTTCTTTACTCTCTTTTGGGAAAATAGTGATATCATCCAAGTAGATGAGAATGAATTCAGTTATATAGCCCCTAAATGCAATATCCATGGTTATTTGAAATGTGGCGCCCGCATTTGACAAACCAAAAGGCATCTTCTCATATGTATGTGTTCCCCACTTGGTTGTAAATGTGGTCTTGTGTTGATCCTCTTCTCTAACCGTAATTTTATTAAAACCCAAGTAGCCATCAAGCATAGAAAACTTTTCAGCTCTCATTATTGTCTATAAAAAAATTTCCATAGAAGGTAAAAGATAATGATCCTTTAAAGAGGCCTTATTCAAGTCTCTAAAATCCACACACAGTCTCATCTACATTGTTCTTCCTTATAGGGACCAAGTTAGCCACCCAAGAGGAGTACTTGATGGGGAATATAATTTTGACCTCAATGAATTTGATTAAATATTTTCTCAAGAGGGGCTCTATTTTGGGATTGATAGGCATTTGTTTCTATCTATTTGGCTTTACACTGAGATCAAGATTTATGGTGTGTTGAGAGATGTTATGGTCAAAACCTTTAAGGTCCTCATAACTCCAAGAGAATACATCATTAAATTTCTAACAAAAAGAGATAAAAGCTTTCTTTTCAACCTCATCACATACCTTCCCAAGCATTAACTCCTTGTCTTGTGGAATGGTGATTGATTGGTAGTCCTCTCTTTTTTCTAACATATTCTTTCTTTCCCCTTTGAAATCCTCATCAAGGCTAAAGATGTCTTCTAGACATCAAGAATGACTAACCCTTTAGAAAAAAATATTTCTCTCAGCTGAATGATTTGATCACCATAACCATCTTGTAATTTAGATTGCAATTTTGAGGAGAACTCGGCTTCATTTTGAATGTACTGAACAATTTTTTCATCATTATCAAAGATTTTCCAGTTGATTTCATTATCCAGGATTGATGATCTCACAACCATTTTGAGATGGTATTCTTTGCCTTGGATGAAGTTTTTAGTTGGTGCTAACTATCATCCAATGGTTGTCATATGATCTGCTTCTTTGTTTAACTTCCTTAGCACTACTTGCAAGTTGATAGCATCAAAACCTTCTAATAGGTCCCAAACTTTGTGTCTATAAGTTTTTAAAAGATTATTTTTGGTCGCACACCTTGCTCTAACTTTTTGAATAAATAATTCAGTATCCCAAACAACTACAAGACCTTAATCTATATTTTTTCTTCTAGAAGTAATCCATGGATCAATGACTCATATTCCGCCACATTATTTGAACAAGTAAACTACAACCCATTAGAAAAGAAGAGCCTCTTGTTCACTGGAGAAACAAGAACTACAATCTCCCCGGCTCCATTTTGACTCCTTGAACCATCAAAAAACATCTTCCATAGACCATAAGCATCCTTATCTTCTTTAAGCAGCCTAGGGGGTGCGAGTTATCCTTCATGAATACAGTAGATGCCTAGACCAGTCTCCATAGAAATGTCATAAGGATCAAACTCATAATACTCTTTGGCCCATTCAACTAACATGAGATCATGCACTAACCAAAGAGGAGTGGGTTTTTGTACTGATACTGAGTTATGATCTTCATCTTCATGTACCTTGCAATTAGATTAGAGAGGAGTAGGGTCATGAGACTCAACATGATAAGAAGAGATTGACTCAAATTTAATGGTAAATCTTGTACCATAAATAGTTCTTAGAAGCATGTGAGACCAATCAAAATCAAAATATCCACCCACCTTGGCTGTAAAATATCATGAGAGGCAAATGGAAAACAAAGGAGGTAAGTCAATATCTGAGATATCTTGGGTTATGGTCAAGCTTGGATAAGCATGGAGCATTTACTCAAGATATTTGATCACTCTGAAAATGTTTACAGTTGAGCCATCAAGTTTTAAGACACCTTTAGAAACCAGATTGTAATCAATGCCTAAATCATCAACAACTTTCTTGGGAATTACTGAGGTGCTAGCACCTAAGTCAATCATGCAATAATGTACATGTAAAAGGGTGGAGGATTCTTAACCTTTCTTACTTGTTCCTCCTTTGGTAGGCATATATGGACCATGGAATTTACTTCCTTAACACCTGGTTAAGGTTGGTGAAGTTGCTTCAAAGCCTCTTGCAGAAGATCCCTATGAGATGGAATAGATAGGGCATCCCATATTATCACATTCAGATTTATCTTCTTCATTTGCTCAAAAATGTTGAAAGGGATACCCACAAATTTGTGCATAAGAGATGTTGGATTCTCCTTTCTTATTTTCTCCATCCACGGAAGCTCTTTGGTTTGTGCAGTTTCTTTATTTTGCATGTTTTATGTTCTGCAAATTACTAGATGAAACCATGTTTCCACCTAAATATGTGAATTGTTTGTCTTTGAAATGGGGACTTTGCAATGAAGGGGATATAGTAGCTATTTAAATATGCCTCCTCTTTGACCTTGTACGATCTGTCACATGAAGTTGTGTCTTTATAAAGTTATTTGCAACTTGGTTAACTGCACAAAAATCATCAAGCCCAAAAAACATGAAATTTTTCTTGAGGCCAGCCTTGTGTGCTTCCATACTAGTACTTTCCATTTCCGTCAAAGATTATTGTTTACTGAAAGAATTTTACACCCTGAGAGACTAGAATTACACACCATTTACACAAGTATTCTAATTATATGGCTAACTATATGTAAAACACCATTGAAATTCTTGTATTAAATTATTTTACATGGGAATAAGTGTTTTTATGGAGTTGGTGGTGAAAAGCAGTTGTGTAGGAGAAACCATTTGAAGATGAATGATGCAGGTTTTGGCCTTACATTCTATCAATTTGTTGATTTTGGCCATATATCTGATTTGGATAATTGGTTTTTTACGGTTGATAACCCTGATTAAAATTTTGGCCTGAAGATTGCCCCTAATTGAAATTGGGTAATTTCTAGATGTTTGAGTTTGATGATTCTTCAGAGAGATAATTTTACTAGACACGTTTTTAACCAAGACTAAGGTCATCATTAGCATTTTGTTTTTGAAAAGAATGGGAAGTGGAGGCAAAAGATGGGAAATTTAGATCAGGAAAAAAAGAAAAACAAGGCCGAATATTTTGAGGCTGTTCAGGAAACATGGGCATATGAAATCTAGGGGCTATCTTGCTAGCTTGAATTAAACAATTCTCATCCCTAATGGATATTATATATGTGTCAGGTAGTTTTATGGTACCCATAAATTGTATCATTACAACTACATCATAATTTAAATCTCTTAAAAAGTAAAAGAAAGCAACTTGGGGAGTTGGTCTCAAAAGAACTGGAATTTTGTCCCATATTTTATGAAATAAGTCCACCATGAGTTCATTAGGGGCCCTCTTGATGGCTGTTAGTTGTTCTAACAGGGATATGATTTTTGCTTTCTCTTCAAACTGATGGCTCTTCCCATCTATGAATGGAAACAAAACTCAAAATCCCATACCATTGAAGTACTTTTCCTTTTAAAGAAGAAGCTAAAATCCTGACTGCAACATCATCTTCAGTAATAAGATGAACTAAACATAAATTTGCAACATCATGTATTTTTTTTTTAGATAAGGTAGCAAGTTTGGTTTTGAAGGGACCAAAAAACCCTTTACAAAGAAAGAAGCAAGGTTAAACCAACTAACCAACAAGAAGCCAAGGAGGCCAAGTCAAAATGGCTTGACAGGGAAGCCAAACCCAAAGCAAGGCCAGACCCAACAATCTAAAAATTTAACATTACATTTTTATAATAAAACCAAAGAAACACCGAGCTAGTAGAAAAGGAAATAGGAAGAAAAAACACACAGCCAAAGGCCCACCATTAATTCTTCTTGGTGCTAAGGTTATTACTGTGGGTTCTATTTCTCGGGCCACAATCCTTCAAACTAACAACCTTTATGATCACCCATTTAGGTATTTTGTGCTTGATAGAAACCAAGGAACACACAAACAATAGCTAGGAAACAAGTGTTAGTGAAAAAAATCATCTATATAGAAGAAAAATGCGTAAGCTAGCATGCAAGAAGAAAATGTAAACCGCAAAAAGTGGCTTGCAAACATGAGACATTGCTCAAAATGTCACAAGACAATCAGAGATGAAGCGACCAAAATCATACAAGCAATGAATAAGCAAGACATAGGGAAAAGCCCACAAATAATGACATACAATGAAAAGCAATAGTAAGAAAATCATCAGACAACCATGGTGGCAAATAGTTCCTGCAAGGCTTATACTACACATGAAGCACTTGTTAGCATGTTAGAAAGATATAAAGTATGTCAAAAGCGTATATGATCCAATATAGTAGTGTGCTAGTAACAATAGGAAGTAGTATAAAATGAAACAATAACACCTGTAGTGTGTACAAAAGTGGATGCCCCCAGGAGCCTATTGTAGGACTAGTAAGGGGTACAATGCTAAACATCCATGTTGCATGTAACGATATGTGTAAAGTTTGCGATCACAACTAGAAGGAAAGTGAAAACGCATGTGTCTATAGAAAAGATAATGACATATAGTATATCCATCTAACATAGTAAGCAAAGTGTATCATACAAGTATAAGCAAGTAAGAAAAATATGTAACCAAGATATGCAGTATGTTGTGAATGAGCATGATGGAATGGTATGCAATGTGTGTATGATAGGATTCGTGTGCCCCCCGATAAAACGTTTATTTATGTATGAGTGATATGAGGTTCATTTATAAATGACCCCTTAGTAGTCAAGAATGAACCATAGAACAAGAGTGTGTCATCAGAAAATGGTTTGAACGATGTGTATGCTAGAAAGATTTTATCAATGAAGCACAAAGCATAGATTGTAGAATGGTGTTGTGTGATGTATAAGAAGAGGATATTAGAAAGATTGAATGAGACGTTAGAAATATCTATTGTGAAGAGCATGACATAGAATGTAAGAATGTGTGAATGAGATGTGAAAAGGACTTATCATGAAATGTAGAAAGATGCTAGAAAACATTGAATAAGATGCTAGAAATATTGATCATGAGGCACAGAGCATAATATGTAGAATGGTGTTAATGAAGACACTATAAATACTGGTCATGGAGCACAATGTGTAAAGTATAGAATGATGTGAGTGTGGTGAGGTTAAATTCAAATTTAGACCCTCAGCGGTCAAGGATGAACTTTGGGACTAGAGTGCGTCATAAGGTAGTAATGTGAAATATGTGTACACGATAAATATTTGATCATAAAGCATAGATTTATCGAATAGAATAGTATGATGTGTGTAGATAATGTGGTAGAATGTTGTGTTATGCTAGAAAGATGTACCTAGAATGTGTCGAGTGTAAGGATGTGCAGTGCGTAGTAATGAATGAGAGAATAGAGCGTAAAATGTGTACGATGTGTATTATTAGATGTAAGAAAGTTGTATAGAGTGCAAAGTGTGTATGATTCGGAATAGTAGATGTGAGAAGAAGATGTCGTAGATACGCAGAGTGTGTAAAGTTCATGTATGTATTATTCACTCAAAATTCAACTGTGAACCATAGCACAAGAGTACGTCATAGGGTAATGAAAATAAAATTAGTGTATCAAATTGCATGTGATGAAGAAGATAAACTATATATGAAGTACTAGGCGTGAAGATATAAGTGAGAAATGCTTGATGATGCTAGAAAGTGGGGGAGAATAAGAAGGATTCCCCATAGTGCATGAGTATGGGCAAGCTTTCCGATAAAAGTGAAGGGTAAGGGTCTTCTATGTGATGTATGGGGCGATAAATATGTACGACCGTGATCTAAAGGTGGCGGAGTTTGAAATGTGTCTTTGAAAAAAATAATTGTAAATGGAGTGGGGTAGGATGGGAAGGAATCTTGAATGGTGGTAGCTTAGGTGGGATTGATGACACTACAAAAGACTTGATAGGAGAAGAGGGTGGACTGATTTTGAGATTCGATTGCTTAGGAGATCCTTGAATTATGGTAGAAGGAACATGAGCAATGATGTCCTAATGCTCATTATACATAGATGAATAAGATTTAGGAACCCACTTGGATATAGAATTTGTAGATGGGCATGAAACAGAATGGTTTGGAGCGAATGAGATAAAACCTTGATGCTCAAGATATTGGATTCGTTGTTGTAAAGCATAACAATCATTTTCATTATGTCCATTGATTCAATGATAATTGCAATATGGATGACCTTGATATTTTGCAAGCTAATAAGGAGGATAACAATGAGTAGATGACAAGCTGATCAATTGACAAGTGAGGAGATACAAAAGGATATCTTGTTGCTTAGCATTGAAACCAAACTTTAGAGGCGCGAGGAGTAGTAAAACTCAATGTTCACTAATATGAAAACATGTATGAGACATATAATGAGGATGAGAGGAAGAACTATCATTATCCTAAGAACTATCGTTAAGATGTTGGATTTCATATTTAAGATACATAATCATGGATTCCATAGCCTGAAATTTATCTTGAAATAAAGAATGTAGAGCTTGGATGGATTTACTTGAGTAGGTGGTGTATCACTAGGAAGATATATAGTGTTTAGGGATTTTAGAAGAACATCTTTACAAGATGGGTGAATTCGAAGAAATTGATGCAAGGAGACATGAGAAGCTTGAGAATCCATGAAAGAAGAAAAATTAGGATCTAAGAGTATTCGAATGAGACAAGTTCAACAAATGATTTAACAAAAATAGGCTATGATGTTAAACCCTAGATAGGCTATTTCAAATCCACAAGGATAGATAAAATAGAAAAGTGTATGAAGTGACACAAGCAATAAGCAAGATAAATGAAACCCTAAGTGCAATGAAGAGATAAAATACTTATCTGATTTTACAATTAATTTGGGACTATGCGAAGATGGAAAACTAGTAAAATTGGAATATAAGAGGTCACAACCGAACCTATAAAATTGTAAAGTGCAAAAGAAGGCTGGACCATGATGCCTAAAATAGTACTGGGGTGCCTAGGCACTAGGATACATGTTTGGGTGCTAGATCTACGTAGAGGATCGAAATATGGTTTTTGCAAGGTCGTTAAGTTGTCGCTAGTATATCGCACCAAGTCCCCAAAATGTCACATGTAACCTGTAATGAATAAATGACCTATAAAACCCCAAAGGACATTAAATCCCCCCAAAAAGATGCAAATAGGGATTCAAAATAACCCTGGCGGTCACCTAACTGAGTGAACTTATGATCCGGGTGTTGCACTACATTTTATACTCCATGTATTTTTGCGTGTGTGTGTGTGTGTGTAGAATCATTCCCTAGGTATCTCTTGTACGCAATGGACATGATAGTGAGTGATAGATAGATGTAGAAGATGTAAATAGATGTGTGTATCTAAAAATGAACTTCTCATCCTATGCATGTATACATAGTAACCAACCATTTTCCCCTTGAATGGTGCTATATGGATGCAATGATGCTCTTGATATGCATTTGAATGCAACCTTAGGTGACCTAGTAATATATGTTTAGATATTTTCCCTTTAATTTGATCACATAACATTGTATTTATATGATTTCCTTGTTTGAATTTCATAATTAATCACTAAAAGGTTGACCCCTAAGATATAAGGAATCCCAACAGCTAGAAAGGATCCAAAAGGAGTGAGTAAGATACAAAGAGGTCTAGGGAACCCAGAGGGGACAAGGACCCCTGGGCGCTGGCATCCTAGTTGGGGTGCCCAGAGCCAAAAAAGGTGAAGTATCGAAAGACATACTAGGAAATAGGATGTTCAAGACTAAAAAGGAGACCAGAAAGAAACCTAAGGCAAAATATAATGATCAATTAGTAATTTTCTCCCTTAGGAATCATATGAATGCAATGTATGTGATTAGGACCTAGAAATGTACCCAAGTGTGTGATTTAGTGTCTACAACACTATCTAATTCCTAAATTAAGAATCCAAGGAGATAGGGTGTGAGAGAGGGAAAACTCTAAAATGGGTCAATTTTGGCTCTAAAAGACACAAATGTGAACAAACAATTGAAGATTTAAAGGATGCACACAAATTTCTAGGAAAATAACTGGAAAATAATGAAGACATGTAAGAAGATGGAGATGTTCACATTGAACGCAGAGCATTTAGATGAATGAAGCCACACTTTTATTAATATCAAAACTTAACCATTTACAGGCACAAAGATGAGGAAAGAAATCTCCACATGTGAGTTACAAAAGCTCACGAGGAAGAGTTTTTGAGATAAAAAATAGATCTTTAAACTTTTAGAAATTTAACATGTATTATGTGCCAAAGCACTTACATTTACATAATTTGAGATAGGGGGAGAGGCCAATCACATCCAATGATTAATGAAAATAACCACCTGCCAACACTAAGGACCAATTGCCATAGATTTTGCAGGTTAGGTATGGGCGCCTGATATCACTCTAAGCACTCACCATCAAATTGGTAGTGCAAGGGGACGACGACACTCAACATTAAATTTGGGTTAGTGGAGTGGTGGAACACCTTATTCAAAATAGGTGCGGCTTTGTCTTGCTTCACAAATTTTTGATAATTCTACTTTTATCTACAGATTTTGGATTGTCTCACACCTAGGATTTTCTTTCACCATGTTGTGAAGGTCTATTTCTTTGTACCATAGAAAATTCCCTCTTTTCCACACTTTTAGTGTTGTGTGGATTTTTGAATGTTCCATGGGTTTTCATTGTTAGCCACATTCAAAATTCAATTCCCTTGCATCATATCCACTCCTTAGTGGACTATATGCTTTTTTGCATTGAATTAACCAACTATGCAGAATTTCATATTCTCCAAGTCTGTGCAACATTGTATTCTATGTTGCGTAACACTAAGCTTTTCATACATGCCGTTAAAGACTAACCCTCTAGCTTTTTCACTTTACAGGTCTTCAAATCAGAGCCACCTAGCTATGAAACTTTGATGATTTGTTCAAAATAACATATGGTGTTATTTTAGACAACAATATCATGAGATGTATAATGAAAGAAAGCCACATGGAATGATCGAATGTGATCTGTAGGGTCACTCTTGCCATCATAAATAAGAATCTTATGAGCTTGACAAAAACAAGATGTAAGGGATAAGAAGCCATTTTTAGGGCAATCAGGTTATGAAGCAATTGAGTAGAATCCATAATATGAATATTGGATGTAACTTGCTATAATTTTAATATTTGGGCTTGTAAAGTATGAACAAGGGTTTCAAGGTTCTATGTGTTAGATGAAGAAGCATGTGAGGCACTATGATTACAATAAGGAACAACAATTGATGTAGGAATATGCATAGATACATTATGCATTCTGGTAGTAGGTACCCCCATAGATATAGACATGGTATAATTAGGAATAATAGATGGCTCTATATTAGATGGATAAGCATACCATAGTTTCTCTTGAGCAACACATAGAAGGATATCAATACGAGTGGGATTTTCTTGTAATAAATTTTCCATATGTTGTACCTCATCCTTGGGAAGGGCATGTGAATGATGATCAAAGTTAGCATTGGACCCTTCACCTTATACGTGGTTAACGGTAATAGTCAAAACAAAATTAGAAAATATATCAACAATAGAATAAGAGCCAATAGTAAGGACCATATTCCATGATCTGTGGTAACATAAGGGATAGTATCTCATATCATCAGAATATTAAGAACCCCTAGGATTAAGGAAAATATGGTCAAAGAGATGGTGAATAATCATGGTGAGATAAAGTAAGAACAATGCCAACACAATGGGTGAGCCTGAAAATGAACCCTAGACCTACTAAGGTTTGAGAAAATAATATTCCATTCAAGATTCAGGTTCACCAAATGTTTACACCCTTTTTAATATTTGATTATATTTTAAATAATGTTATGAATTACACAACACTACATAAGGAATTTGTAAGGTTTGCAACTAGGAGATATTCTGATTACAACATGTGGCAAAAACTTAAAAACATAATAAGGAAGATGTAATTAGCTACACATGATTATATAAGAGAGATCTGGGTGCACATACTAGAGAATATGGGAGTGTAGTTATTTGATTAAGCTAAATATATAAATAAGAGCCTAATCTGAATGCTATAACAACAGTAAATGAAATAATAATTAAGTACAAAAATGAATATTCAAGCAACTAAGCAATAAATAATGAAACCCTAATTGCAAAGATAGTGGTAAGAAGCCTTAGTTGATTCACAGTGAGATTCTGGATTGGACTGAATCTCTTAACGGCTGAGAAAATACGAGGAAAAAGTGTCACACATAGCCATAGAAAATGTAGATTTGGAGGAACAACATGGATTGAGGGTGCGTAGAGAGGGACAAGGGCATCTGTGGGTGCACCCTATACCTATTTCTATGGGCACCTAGGTCTACGGAAAATACTCATAAAACCTCCTCTGAGGTGTCACAAGGTGTTCACATTTTGTTTCCTTTTATCTCTTTAAGGTCACAGTAATATCACTGAGGTCGTTGGAAACCTACAATGAAGAATGAACCTACAAAACCTCTCAAATAGACATCGAATCTTAAAAACTAAAGATTCAGAATGAGGGGTCGGAATGTCCTTAGCTGTCACAATGGTGAAATTATGAGTGAGCACTTCACTACATCTATAACCCAATGTATTGAGTTGTGTGTGTGTGTGTGAATTGTGCCCTAGGTTTCTCTTGTGCATGTCACACTTTAATAGAGAGAAAGTAGTTATATGTAAAATGTAGTGTATGTGTGCATGAAATAGAATGAACTTCCCTCCTATGAAGTGTGAAGCAGAAAACCAATCCTTATGTCCCTTGTGATGGGTCTATATGGATGCAATGGAGATCTTAGATTCCTTGATGGATGCAAACTTAGGTGGTGATAGATAGTGCCTAGTTCTTGGTCCCTTATTGTGATTAAATAAATTTATATTTATATGATTCCTTTGCATGAATTACGTAACTAACCCCGAAAAGGATGACTACCAAAATGATAAGATGCTCAAATTGCTAGAAATGACCCAAAAAGTATGAGTAAAGTTTAAAGGGGACAAGAGCACCGAGAGGGGATGATAGCACTTGGCGCTAGTGTATTGGCTAGGTGCTAGTGTCCAGGATGACAAATGCTGAAGAGGAAAAAGGAAAATTGAGAAAATAAGGGTGCACGACTGAATGTTGAAGCAAAAAAGCAAATATAGGTGGCCGAAGACATGGGTTAATTACTATTTTAATTACTTATAAATCATATGAATAGTAGTATGCAACTAGTACTAGATTTTTACCCAAAGTACATTATTTTGTGTCTACATTTCCCCCCAGTTTATGTAGGTGAGTGTAAATCTTGGTAACATAAAGTAGATAGAGATGCATGTACCTGATAACCATGTAGATCGATGATGAAAGTGTGTCGAGGGACTAGAAAAAGTGTGGAGTGATAAAAATTGGAAGCATGGATGTTAAGGAAGAGAAAGTGTAAAAAGTGGTGATGAAAATGAACCTATAAAAAAGTGTAGATGTCATGATGTACCTATTTTTGATGTTGATTTGTGTGATGTTAGTGTTGATGTGTGTGATGATTTTGATGATGTTGATGTTGACTACCACTTCCCATATGGATGGACTTGCGAAAGAGAAGCAAACAAGTATTCAAATACACATTTACATGATAAAAATATTTAGAGAAGTGTGTAAGGAAAGTATGAAAATAAGTATGTAAAATGCTGAAAGTGTGAAAAATAAACATGTGCACCTGATCCTTGATTGGGAAAGGGGTGTAGAAAGGATCTTGTAGATGATGTCCACACACAATTGTTTTGGGTGATATCAAGACCAATAAAATGGAATAAGTGTAGGGAGAATAGTCTAGTGTCATCCTTGAACCTTTAACTATTTCCTGTTGTGTAGAACACAAATGTAGATGGTGTGTATAATTACATGTGTTAAGAACCCAAGTCTAATTTTGAGACCTGTAAAAGCTAATATGTATGGAGTTTTATAGATTGTGCTAAAATACCAATTGTTGTGTAATTTCCCCGTGGTCACAGGTATCCAAGAAACGTCATTGTATTTCCCACTCATTTTAGGCATCCACGAAAGGTTGTTGTATTGCCCCCTGGTTTCAGGTATCCAGGAAAGGTCAATGTATTTCCCATGGTCTCAGATATCCAGGAAAGGTTGTTGTTCTAAAGGACCCAGGTCCAATTATGAGCCTTCTCTGAAACTGAAAACTTTGTTATACTAGTACCTTATTGTGTATAGTGTTATATGGGCCGACTGATTCACCCAAATTGATGACCCCCTTCATTTGGGATTGAATGTAATGTCGTTGAAGGAGTATACGGCAAAAAAGAGGACCGACCGATGTGCTGAAATTATGCCCTATAGGGGGAAGGGAATATGTTTGGTAGAAACCAAGGCACACATAAATAAGTGGCTAGGAAAAATAAGTGTTAGTATAAGAAAATCCAAATACACATGTGTAAGATGAAATGTAAGTTACAAAAACAATGTTTAAGCTAAGACATAAGCAAAAGAAAAAGTAGACTGTAAAAAGAGAATTACAAATATGGGACATCACTCTTTATGTCGGAATACAATTAAGGCTGTAGTGGCCACAAGCAATCGGGGAACAAGAAAGACATAGGGAAAAACTCACAAACAATGACATATACTGAAAAACAATGCAACAGATAACCATGGGGAAGAAAATAGTCCTATAAAGTAAATGTTACACATGAAGCACCCATTAGCATGTAAAAAAGATAAAAAGTATGTCAAAGTGTGTAAAATCTAAGAAAATAATGTGATTTGGAACAAGGTGAAATAATATCAGCTATAGTGTATGAAATTGGATGCCCCCAAGAACCTTTGTGGGACTTGTAAGAGGTACTTTGCCAAGCATCAATGCTACGTGTAATGGACCTATATAACTTTAAATCACAACTAGGAAGGTGAGTGAATGCACATATTTTGTATGATAAATATAATGACATATAAGATATTTATTTATCATGTTTAATAAGATGAACATGTAACAAGTAAATGTAGTAAAGTGCAAATGCAAAAAATATATGAAATATGTTGTGGATGAGATGGAAGGGAATGTAGTGTGAATGATAGGGGCAACATGCCCCTGGAATGGATGTGGATGTAAGCAATGAGGTTCATTTATTTATGCCCTCTTAGTAGTCAAGAATGAACTATAAATGAGAGTGCATCATCAAGAAATGGTTTAAATGATGTGTTATATGTAGAAAGGGTTGATAAATAGTGAGTGGTGTGTTGATTGTACAATGATGATGTACAAATGATATTTAATGTGACACAAATATGAGAGTTATAGAATGAAATAATAGAATGTGTGATTAATTATCCTAAACCATATATCACTAGATGGGTGAGTAATATGCTAGTACACATGATGATGTAGCACAAGGTGTATATCAAGAAATACATGAACATGATGCTATTAGGTAATGTGATGATGTAGCATAAGGCGTATATCATGATACGTAAGGATATAATGTTAGGGAATGTGATGATGTAGCATAAAGCATATATCACAAATTGAAGGAATAAGAAAGATACAGAGCATGATGATTTAACACCAAGTGTATATCACTAAATGTATGAATGGAATGGTATAAAATGTGATGATGTAGCACAAAGTGTAAATAACGATATGTGTGAATAAGATGATAGAAAATAATCTCACATAGTATGATAAAAAGATTGATTATGAAGATAAATGTATAGAGTGATGCAAGTGTGATGAGGTGAGGTTCACTTTTGAGTCACACCCTCAACAGTCTAGTATGAACCATTGGACTAGAACACACCATTGGGTAATGAGTGTAATACATCAAAGAAGATGAGTAAAATGTGTAATATGTGTAATGGATGTGGTCATGAGAATAATTTGTAAATGTGTGACATGTAAAGCATGTAATATGTGATAGAGAATGTGCAATGTGTAATGTAAGATGTGTAGATCGTAAAAATGTCTAATAATGTACTTTGTAGAATATGTGTAATGTATGGGTGTACAAAGAAAAAGGCGATGATGATGGATAGTGGATGGAAGATGACGATAATTTATATGTAAAAAAGTGCATAATGCGTGAAGATGTGTAGTGTCTATTATGTAATGTGTGAGGTTCATGTATACAATATGCCCTCAACAGTCAAGTGTGAACAATAGCACAAGAGTGTGTCATAGGGAAGTGCACATTGTTAGCGAGTGGATGAAGATGTATATGCTAGTGTATAGGTGTGAAATGAGGTAAATATAAGATATGTGTCGATGCTAAGGTGGGGAAAGAAATAAGTGCAATGTCTCCCAAGTATGTGATGAGAAAAATGATCAAGTGCCACTGTCTAAAATATTGTCATTGTCTTAATCGAAGCCGACCGGGGCAGCATTGGAGACTTGATAGGCAATAATATGAGGCGGATCATATAGAGAGCCACTGCGACAAAAAGTGTATACGGTCATTGCATATTCTTCATCAGTGAAAGGTGTTGGCGGACACCCATGTGTATAAAAATGAGTAATATTTTGACAATTTCCAGGAGATGAATCACCACCAATAGAAACGTTGCCGAATGGCATGGGAAAAGTGATATAATTGTGAGTGGAGTCTAAAGTGCCTTCAATATAGTCAAGCCAAGATTTCCTAAGTGTCAATGGATAAGTGTGAGGACTACATGCAACAAATACTATGAGATAAAAAACACGAAGGCCATAGGAGATCGTAATGTGGAAATAACCATGATAAAGATGAGGCGAGTGAGGCGGTGGTAAAATATCATTAAGCGTCAATATAAGATTAGCTAAGTCGTCATATGTGCAAATAGTATCAGAACAAGTACAATCCACCAGAATATGATGCCAATATGATTTGTTGATTAAGAGTGTGCATGCGAAAGGAGGTGGTGTAAATGCAGATTGCTCAGAAGAGGGTGAAATAGCATCCAAGTATGGATAGACCCCTGGTAAAGTACCATAGCGATAGTAAAGGGAGGGGTCTTGAATTTGTATTCACCTGGGCCATCGAACATGAAAGTGTCATTAAAATAGGAGTCATCTATATCAATAAGAGTGAAGTTGAATTTTACTAATGCTTAATCAGTAAGTTCAACATTATCAACTTCATTATAAGAGGCATCATAATCATCTATGTTTGCATTGTCATGTTGTATTTTTGTATCAAGTATGTTGGTAGGATGTGCACTAGATGTAAGAGAAGCATCAATGAGAAGATTAGGATTTTGGATAGGAGAAGACGAATGGCCAAAGATGTGAAGTGGTTAAAATGGGGCATTCGGTGTGATTGCATAACATTACATCATCTCTCAAGCTATGGGACTTACAAACCTGAGATGATCCTCTAGAGAAAGTTAGTTCTTGTTCCTAAACTACCTGCCATGAGCTACTCTAATGCAGGAAAAAACTAAACTATCCTAATCTAACCATTCCAAGGAACCAGAGAGAAAGAGAGGGTGAAAGAAAAGCCTACACTAAAGTGGTGATACACCAGAGAAGGAAAGGGGTGAGATGCTTTTTTGAGGAAGGATGAAACAAGGGAGAAAGGAAGATGGGAAGGTCAGACAAAAGTGACACAAACCCATATCCTAATCCATGATCAAAACTCCATGAAACACAATGCCATGCACCTACAAATGTGAAATACATGCACATAAAATAGATTTGAAAGGGAGAGGCATGTAGAGACAACAAAACAATGCAAAGGGTTGAAGAAACACCACAAAAACACATTTTATTGCTCTATATGGGTGCACAGACCATTACGTTTCTGCTTAGAGGTAAAAAAATGCTTTCCAACATAGGAGAAGGTTTTCAACTCAAAATGGAGTCAGAGAAAAAATTTGACAGAGTTTCCCTACGCCCAGAATAATCTCCCCTTCTCAAATGAGAAGTGTTACAATATATAGAAAGAATAAGAGAGAGAAGAGGGAAAAGTCGAATCATGTTTCAACTACCACGAGATATGCATTGAATCCTGCCTTGAAGACTCAACCACTATCAATCAATGCCCCTTTCAAATCTACCCCAAATCTATCGATTCTGGCTCCCTCTGTCTGTCTGGCGTATTGAAGAAGAACGGTGGATCAAATCGAATCAGATCTGGTAGTTGGAGAAATCAGGCTTTATATTAACAGCCTGGAAGATGTTTTTCAATTTTTTACCCAGAAATGCCAACAAAAAAATGATATTTTATGTTTTTAAGGCACAGAGGGCGTTGAGATGTTTCCAAAAAATCTTCTCCGCCCAAATCAAAGTTCTCAGTCAAAAGATATGGCCATTTGAATTTTTGGGTCGCGGGCGCGTAATATTTAAATGAGTATGTATATACCGGGTCCATGTGGCAACTTTTCTCTCATTTGAGATTTGACCCCTTCCTTCACTCTTAGAATAGCGCTCATGTGACATGTGGCAGCGTTCGCAGGTTTCCCTATTTCCTTTATATTCTTCATGAGTCTTTTCCGTGGGCGGAGGCACTGTATCCAACCCAAGACACGTGGAGGCTTTGTGCATGTTTAGAAACTGCCCCCAGACTTTACCTTTGGAGTAGCATGGATACGACATGTGGAGACCTCCATGGGCCTTTGGAATTTTCAACAGTCACCCTCACCTTTTTGGGCTCTGGGACATTTGGAAGGCCCGCGCTCATTTGACAACCTGCTCAGGGTCCCGCTTTTGAATGTGTGTTGTTTGGACACCTGGTGCCTTCCACCTACATTCATTACTTAGCCATTTTGGGCCCATTCTCCTTTTGACCTTTGTTGACCATTGGCTACGTGGAGGGCTGGCGCAAGTTTGAGTCTCCACCTTGGGCTCCCATTTTGGAATTGCGTTGAGCCGACACTTGGCCCCTTCCACCGAGTCGAAGACTTTTCAACGGCCGGTGCAAATTTTTGGAGCTCTGGACGCGTGGAGGCTTGGTGACTTGTTTGAGCCTGCCCCTTTGGTTTTAACTTTTGGAGGTGCACCATTTGGACACTTGGCAACTTTTGTTATCTCCTCCATACTTAGTTGATTTCGGGGTCCGTCCTGAACTATTTAAGAGCCCGAAGACTTTGAATCTTCATTGTTTAATTTCCTTTGAGTCTCTAGTTCCTTTGACACCACTTGACCTCCTTCCCCGACCCTGTTATTCCATTTCTGAGTACACCTGTAATTTTTTTGTTGGATTTGAGGCACAGATTCACTCGACAGAGTCGTTTCTTGAATTTCTTCTTGCACGAGGTCGTTTGATCTTTCGCAGGCCCCGCCACTCCATTGTAAAGTCCCTCTGCAACCTTGTTTGTCATCCTAGAATGTGAACTTGTGGGTCTGAGTTGTTTCCTTCATAATTTCCTTATGTGCAGGACTTGTCTTGACCAAATTTTCCAGGGGGCAAATTTGGGATAACAATTTGGTGACTCACAGGGACATCTGCCTACTAGATGAAGAGACCAGTAGCCTTGAAGCATCCATTAGGCATGGAGTCACAATTAATGGCCTGGTACTGACCCTTCCTTCAAAATGGACTCCCCGACTACCTGCACTTTCTATGTTCTGCCTGTCCCTGAGCCTGCTCGTGCATCTGCACTCTCAATTTTCATAAGAAAATATTGAAATGGAGTTTCTGAGAGTAGAAAATTGTATTGACCTGGGGCTTTCATTTGTCCCTGAATGGACTGACTTAAAAAACGTCCTTTGGTTGCTCTGCATTTGTTTCATTTTTTGGAACTAGCAACTGCTACAGACAGCTATGGATCTTTCTACCATGAATACTGAAGAGCCTGGCCTTGGTCTGTCCTGAGAATGGACTGTTACAATGTTTACCCGGGGCACATTGAACTTTGCAATGACATAACCTTGGAGCAACAAAACACAACAACAATGCTATGTACAAAGAATCAAATCATACATGCCTCAAATGAGACATGCAGAGTGTGCACAAACACTTCTTCTGCTGAAAAAAAATCTACTCCTACTCCTATACTAACCAGAAAGAAAGAAAAGCTTAAACAAAGCCCGCTACAGGCAGGGAGAAATAGCTTCCCTTTCTCAAAAGGGGCAGCCATGCAAATGATTTGACACTGAATATGGCTACCTAGATGAATAAAAAACTAACTTTAAGCCTGTCCTCCACCCAAATCATCAAGGTATCTACATTAACCAAAAATACCTCCTCAAGCTGATTGGCATTGGACTCCTAGAGGTGTTGATGATGACCCTTGGTACTTTGATGCTCATCCTCATGCCCTGAAGTAGGCATGACTAGTTTTGGCTTCTCCCTTGGCTCCAATGAAGCCAAATATCTGATTGGGCAAGGTATGGTCCTTTGAATTTGCCCATGGTTATGAACTCTAACTCCAAAAATGGAGTCTTTTTGTGGACCTTCTTAGATGGATGGTGAGAGAGAGATGATGACATCTCCTTGCTTTTTCTCTTCCTTCTCTTGTGAAGAACATGGAAGACCATGATCTTCCAACCCTGGTTCTAGAGGGATGTTGTGAGACACAGGTTGTTGTCTTTGAGTGCCCTCCTTTATGGCAGTAGGCTCATGTGCTTGGAAGATGGATGATGGAAGAGAAAATGATGTGATCTCCATGGGATTTTCTCCATCAAAAGCAATCCTCCAAGTCAGAACAGATAATCTACCTCATTGTTGTCCTGTTGCATGTGCTCAACCTCCTCCATGGTGTCCTCCTGATCTGCAACTTGATCACCATGGCTCCCTTCATCCTCAAACATGAAGTTTGCAAGCTCAAACTCTTCTTCAACATCAGATCTTGAAGGGGATGAAGTGGAAGGAAGAACTGAAGGTTCTCCTGTAGCCTGCTCCACACTTGGAACCTCTGAAACTATATGGTCCTCCTCCATCATGGGTTCATCAATCAAATCAGGCCCTTGAAATGAAAGTAAAAAATATTCAATGATGCCTTCTTCATTGAGTGGCCTCAACTCTGATTCGATCTCTCCCAGCTGCTCCTCTTCAATGGGACTTGGAGCTGGTTGTTCTTCCTCTTCAACTAGTTGTGCAGCTTGGATCAGCTCAGCATCCTCTTCAGACAAAGTGCCATCATGGACACTGCATCCGGAGCAGCCAGACTGTTGATCTTCTTCTTCTTGTTTTTGTTCCTTCTCTACTGCAAACTTAGTCTTAGCCACCACTGGCTCTTCAACTTTGACCTCCTCTATTGGCTTGACCATCAAGGGGATCTTTATAAACCCAAATTTGGCAGCCCAACTCTTCAGATTTTTTGTCATTTCTTCTCTGTTGGGATCCCCTTCTTGTTGTTTTCCTTGACTAGATTCTTGAGTCTCTTCCCAACATGGACTTGGGAAAGCAAGAGGAGTGACAGGTTGGGGTTCAACCAGCTTTGCAATTGTTTTTGGTGGGGAGGGAGGTGGAACTTCTTGTTTGTTTGGAGGGGATGACTATTTGGAAGGGAAAGGGGGAGAGGAACTGAAATGGGGTGGAAGACTAGGGAATGGAGAAATGGAATCAACACTTGGGGCAACAACTGGGAAGCTTGGAAATTGGAGCTTGGGTTGAGATGGTGCTACTTGAGAAAGAGAAAAAGAAAAGCTATGAGATGGTGGACTTACCCATTGACAAGGTTGTCTTGACTCCAACTCATAAGCCTCGATCTCCTCAGTCCATTGTGTAAGTTGGGGCAACATTTCAACCATGAAGTCTAGCTTTTCTTGAGGGCTGTAATGTCTTGGAAAAGGGCCTTCCCATGGACAAGGTGCCCTGCAACCAATCTTGAATGCCTTCATTTGTGCTATGCCCCTTGACTGAACCATGCCAGCCTCCATTTTTTGAATTTTCTCCAATAAACCAGCATTCTCCACATAGTTGTCACCATTGTATGTGTCCCCTTGTTCTTGATAAGCTCCATGGCCAAACTGACTTTGACCCTACTCATATGGGTAAGCATAATGGTCCTGGATCTGATTATAATGCTGATTTGGAGGAGTTGGGAAATGCATTGGAGGTGGATTGCATTGCTGTAAGTGTGAGTTCCATGAAGGGAATGAAGTCATGATTGCACAACCTCATGGAATGGGAGAAAATGAAAGAGATGGAAGAAGAAAATGGATGAAAATGAGTGGAAATGGATGGAAAAGGTCTGCAACTCAGAGAATGGGTTTTTGACCAGATGGAGTTGCCAGATGTGCTTGCATGTGCCTCAAAAGGCTGAATCCCACCAAGAACACATCAACTTGATGAAATAAAGTGAAGACCTCTTGTCCCACCGGGTGTGCCAAAACTGTTAGTGCAAAATCACAGCACCCCCGAATGGCCAAAGATGTGAAGTGGTTAAAATGGGGCATTCGGTGTGATTGCATAACATTGGATCATCTCTCAAGCTGTGGGACTTGATAACCTGAGATGATCCTCCAGAGAAAGTTGGTTCTTGTTCCTAAACTACCTGCCACGAGCTACTCTAATGCAGGCAAAAACTAAACTATCCTAATCTAACCATTCCAAGGAACCAGAGAGAAAGAGAGGGTGAAAGAAAATCCTACACTAAAGTGGTGATACACCAGAGAAGGAAAGGGGTGAGATGCTCTGTTGAGGAAGGATGAAACAGGGGAGAAAGGAAGATGGGAAGGTAAGATAGAAGTGACACAAACCCAGATCCTAATCCATGATCAAAACTCCATAAAATACAATGCCGTACACCTACAAAATGTGAAATACATGCACAAAAAATAGATTTGAAAGGGAGAGGCATGGAGAGACAACAAAACAATGCAAAGGGTTGAAGAAACACCACAAAAACACATTTTATTGCTCTATATGGGTGCACAGACCATTACGTTTCTGCTTAGAGGCAAAAAATGCTTTCCAGGTGTAGGAGAAGGTTTTCAACTCAAAATGGAGTCGGGAAACAAATTTGACAGAGTTTCCCTACGCCCAGAATAATCTCCCCTTCTCAAATGAGAAGTGTTACAATATATAGAAAGAATAAGAGAGAGAAGAGGGAAAAGTTGAATCCTGTTTCAACTACCACAGGATATGCATTGAATCCTACCTTGAAGACTCAACCACTATCAATCAATGCCCCTTTCAAATCCACCCCAAATCTATCGATTCTGGCTCCCTCTGTCTGTCTGACATATTGAAGAAGAACGGCGGATTGAATCGAATCAGATCTGGTAGTTGGAAAAATCAGGCTTTGCTTTAATGACCTGATAGACATTTTCCCATTTTCACCCACCAATGCCTACAAAAAATGATATTTTATGTTTCCAAGGCATAGAGGGCATCGAGATGTTTCCAAAAAATCTTCTCCCACCTAAAACTGAGTTCTCAGTCAAAAGATATGGCCATTTGAATTTTTGGGTCGTGGGGCATAATATTTAAATGAGTCTGTCTGTACTGGGTCCACGTGGCAGCTCTACACTCATTTGAGATTTGACTCCTTCCTTTGCTCTTGGAATAGCACCCATGTGACACGTGGCGGCATCCGTAGGTTTCCCTATTTCCTTTGTATTCTTCTTGAGTCTTTTCCGCGGGTGGAGGCACTGTATCCGACCCAAGACACGTGGAGGCTTTGCACATGTTTAGAAACTACCCCCAGAATTTACCTTTGGAGTAGTGTGGATATGACACGTGGAGACCTCCATAGGCCTTTGGAATTTTCAATGGTCACCCTCACCTTTTCAGGCTCTGGGACACGTGGAAGGCCTGTGCTCATTTGACAACCTGCTCAGGGTCTTGCTTTTGAATGTGCATTGTTTGGACACTTGGTGCCTTCCACCTGCATTCATTACTTATCCATTTTGGGCCCATTCTCCTTTTTACCTCTATTGACCATTTTCTACGTGGAGGGATGGCGCAAGTTTGAGTCTCTGCCTTGGGCTCCCATTTTGGAATTGCGCTGAGCCGACACTTGGCCCCTTCTGCCGAGTCGAAGACTTTTCAACAGCTGGTGCAACTTTTGGAGCTCTGGATGCATGGAGGCTTGGTGCTTGTTTGAGCCTACCCCTTTGGTTTTAAATTTTGGAGGTGTGCCATTTGGACACTTGGCAGCTTCCACTGTCTCCTCCATACTTAGTCGATTTCGGGGTCCGTCCTGAACTATTTCAGAGCCCGAAGACTTTGAATCTTCACCATTTATTTTCCTTTGAGTCTCTGGTTCCTTTGACACCACTCAGCCTCCTTCCCCGACCCTGCTATTCCATTTCTGAGCCCACCTGTAATTTGTTTGTTGGATTTGAGGCACGGATTTGCTCGACAGAGCCGTTTCTTGAATTTCTTCTTACACGGGGTCGTTTGATCTTTCGCAGGCCTCGCCACTCCATTGTAAAGTCCCTCTGCAACCTTGTTTGTCATCCTGGAATGTGAGCTCGTGGGTCTGAGTCATTTCCTTCATAATTTCCTTATGTGCAGGACTTGTCTTGACCAAATTTTTCGGAGGACAAATTTGGGATAACAAGAAGTATGTGATAAAAATCTTAGGCCCAACTCCAATGTGTAATGAAATAGTTATGAGGCATGTGCAAGTAGTAGAATCATATCCCCTAATAAGAGTAGAATTCTTAGAAATTAGGTTATTGTTAATGCCCATCTGTTTTAGAAGGGAATGAGCACATAATTTGACAATTGATCCATTATCAATAATTACCCATTTAATATAAGTGCTGATGATAATAACGGTGATAAGTAATCACACACATGGATTGAAATTAGCAAATGGCAATATGCCCTCATTAGTGAATGATATAGCACATGGAAATTTGTTGAGATATTGAATGAGGTGTGTCAAGGCTACTGTATAATTATCACTTTCTATATGAATAGAATGAAGGGTAACCTCTAATGTTTGATGACAATAGGGTGCACTACACAATAAGTCATAGAGAGATATTTTGGCCAGCGTATTCTTAAGTTGTTCAATGATATCATAACCCTTAGAAGCAGAAGTAGGAGCCAAATAAATGATAGGTGGTGGGATAGAAACGAGTGGAGCCATAGGAGGGAAAGTGCGACAAGCACTTACTACATTAATAGAAGGATCAACTTGAGGTGTAGTAAAGTGCAAAGAATGTTGAGTACGAACTTGCATGAAATCAGTAGTGGTAGTAACCATGCCTAAAACCTTAGTGGGTGAGAAAGAAGGATATGAAAATTAATTCATTACTTGATAAGGTGAAGATATACTCAGAAGGGAGGGTTTGATCAATTGGGTTCAACAAAATGATTAAGCTAAATATATAAATAAGAGCCTAATTTGAATGCTATAACAACAACAAATGAAATAATAATCAAGCACATCAATGAATATTCAAGAAACTAAGCAATAAATAATGAAACACTAATTGCAAAGAGAGGGTAGAAATCCTTAGCTAGTTCATAGAGTTTTAGAGAATGCAAAGAGTTAGAAAACTAGAAAACGTGAAGCACTAACCGTCGCACTGGAGCACAGATAAATGTAGATCCGAGGAGAGAGGATGGATTGGGGGCCTGGAGAGGGACAAGGGTGCCCATAGGTGCCCTAGACCTATTTTTGGGTGCCTGGGTCTGCGGAATTTCTCAAAAAACCTCCTTCAATGTGTCGTAAGGTGTTTTCCTTTTGTCACTTTTGATCACTCTAATGTCGTACCAAGATTGTCGAGGTCGCTAGAAACCTGTAATGAAGTATAGACCCACAAAACCCTCAAAATAGACATCAAATCCGAAAAATTAAAGATTCAAAATGAGGGTTTGGGCTATCCTCAACCATCACAATGGTGAACTTACGACTGAGCGTTACACTACATCTCAAACCCAATGTAGTTTTGTGTGTGTGCACATAATTTTTCCATAGGTTGCTCTTGTGTGTGTCACACTTTGATAGTAAACAAGTAGTTAGATGTAGAATGTAATAAATGTGTGCATGGGATATAATGAACTTCCCTACTATGAAGTGTGATGTAAAAAACCATCCCTTTTTTCCCTTGTGATGGAGCTAGATGGATGCAATGGAGATCTTAGATGCCTTGATGGATGTAACTTTAGGTGGTGATAGATAGTGCTTAGTATTTGGTCCTTTATTATGATCACATAACTTTATATTTATATGATTCCTTCGCTTAAATTTCATAATTAACCTCAAAAAGGCTAACTACCAAAAATATAAGATGCTCAAATGGCTAGAAAGGACCCAAAAAGTTTGAGTAAAGTATAAAGAGAACAACAGTGCCCAGAGGGGATGAGGGCGCCTGACGCTAGTGTCCTGGCTAGGCGCTACTGAAGATTAAAAAGGTAGATTGAGCAAGTAAGGTTGTAAGACCAAAATCAATAATAGAAAGTAAAGCAAGGTGGCCAAATACATGGGTTAATTAGTAATTTTCTTACATAGGAATCATATGAATAGTAGTATGTGATCAAGACTAGATAATTACCCAAAGTGTGTGATTGTTTGTCTACATTATTGAAGATGTTTCGTTCTAAAGACTATCATTAGAAAACCTCTTGGTTCAAGACTGAACAGGTCTATCATGAATGAGTGTACAGTCTATGACCTTTTATATGGTATTGGTCTTAATTTTCTTGGCATCTGTAACTTGATATGTCCTTTAGTGACCTGGAAATGTGTTTTACTATCAAACCCTAAGTGTCACATAATATCGAAACCATTTGTAATTAGTTAAATCATGTTCAAACCCTAACCATGGCTAGAAGACCTTGCAAGAAGGTTATTATTTGGGTTAAAATGTAATTTGTGCATTGCCTACGTTGGAACTACTCTAAAGAGGCTTCAAACTTCGTGAAGTTCTCTATCTAACATGTAACATATAAATGAATGTAGTAAGTTAGAAACTTTAGCCATTTTAGACATGCATGAGAGGATTATGTTCTTACTAAGACTTTGAAGTAGTGATTTTGGTGTTCTTAGAAGTAAGGGTAGCTAGAATCCTTGACCTATTTTATTTCTTTAGAAATGTAGTAGTGGATTCCTTAATGGATGTGCATCAGATTTAGAAAGATTTAGGGGCCATGAGTATCTTTAGTGAGTATTGCAATGAGTGTGCTAAGTGATTTGTTATATGTTTCCCAGGTGATTAAATGAGGTGATGTTACTTGGTTATATAAGACCCTATAGTATGATATGGCCAACCTGTGAAGATGAAATGACATAATAAATGTTATTGCATTGAAATTTCAGTTGGAGAATGTATCGGTTCATAACCATACATGTTAGCCAAGACCAGATTTCACATCCTATCCTATATGTACATTTTTTAACAAGGATGTGGTGAATGAAATTTTGAAGTTGCACAATGAAAAGAAAAGTTTAAGTATTGACCTTATGCATTTACACTCAAATTTCATCAACACATTAGTGTGTGGGAATAAGCAAGTTAAGAAATAGATAACAAGATGAACTAAGTGGGGTGGGTGTTTGTCTTAGCAAAGGAGCACATTAACAATTAGCAGTGTCAAAAGGGTAAATTACCAAAGTTGAGTCTCTACAGTTTCCTTCATTTTCTCCTAATTTGCAAAATGTGGTTGTAGGTCTAAGAAAGGAGTGTCTTCACTAGACAACCCACTAGGAAAAAATGTTGTAGACACTTTCGTCGTTAGTACCCAACCACATAATGATGTTGCACACATAAGTAATCATGTGACTTGACAATTATATGTCGAGTCTACCCACCCTCGAAGTAGAGTATCATTCAACATTTGTCTTGGAAGAATCAACACAAGTTTTCGTTTCAATATTTTCATTTCTTGATAGTTTTTTCAGTTTTACTTTTCATGTAACATTCCCATTTTAAGACTTTAGAAACAAGGGGGGGAAAATTACACAATGTTCTTTGTTCTAAATCATAATTTAGAACACACACTCAATGCCAAACTATCCCATAAAAGAAAAACATATGCAATTGTAATGACTCGGTGAAACACCAATCCCTCATTTCATGACTTGGTGTAATCCGATCTCTCATGTTATTCAGTAATGTGTATACGAAGTATACTTAGTTTCTTTACCTTGTTAGGGGTACTCATGATCTGAAAACGTGTGTTGTATTTTTCTCACTTTTAAAAGTTTCCAAAGATCGTGATTTTCTTAACCAATTTTAAGTATTCTAAACTCCACAAATTGATTAAATTTTGATTATTATGCATCCATAGAAGTGCAGAAAACTTTTGTAGCAAATAAATAATCAGAAAATTGAAAACATTCAGATAACAAACAAGATTGTTTAAGGGGTTCGGAAATTCCTACGTCCACGGGTTCAGATTGAACCGATCCATTAATAATATTGAAATGTAAGTACAATAACTCTTGAAAACAACCAATAATGAACCACAACCTGCAAGTAAGCTGATCAATGTCCCAAGAACTCTGAAAAATAGCATAAACTGTCCCAAGAACGATCCGTGGCTCCTACAGTGTTTTCACAATGTGATCTCCCTACAACTGTGTTAGAAAAACACCTAAAAATGGAGATTTAAAAACATTCTATGAAAAAAATCATATATCTGAGATCATCTCTAAATTTTGAACACTTTTCATGTTTACACCAAGTCACATTTCGGACCAGAAGTGCATTGAAATTCATGTTTTCCAACTAGTTGTCTTGTAGATCCCTGTTAAAAACTGCATTCAAAGCTTCCAAAAACAGGTTAAAACTCAACAAAAAAATATCAAATCTTACATCGTTGGAATCGTCTCAGAATTTCCTTCATTTCATCTTTTTACTTTGAGTTCTCATTCTGAGTGCAAGGCCTTCAAAATTGGCGTTTTCTGAGATCTGGTCCTTATCCTCCTTGACACACCTCACAAAAAAGCAAATAATAAGCTTGAGTTGTCCACAATAAACTTAAAAAATAGTAAGCTTGGGGTGTGTGTGTGTTGCACGGATGTCCCTATTACAAAGAACGGGTTCCCTATTTATACAAAATTAGGGCCCTTAAAATATGCATTTGCATATTATCTTAGGCTAATATTAGCCTAAACCCGTACCATGTAATTTGGGATAAAAATTCCCAATAATGGGCGGCTTAGCATTTTTAATGGGATGAACAATCCCAATTTGGTGCATTTGCATAAGAAATGGGATTAACATCCCCATGTTAGCGGCTCCTCCACCATTTTCCACGCAAGGTAAGTGGATGTATATCCCACATTTTGTGGGTTGATAATACCTTAGGCTTTATTAAGCCTTTCCACGCATTTTTATAGTGGTCAAAGGACCACCTTAGGCTTAACCGCCCCCATCTCCACCACTTCACCACCTTCTTCCATGTGGAAATATCCACGCATGGCTTAATGCCCCCTAACAACCGCTTCACCACCTTCCACGTGGTCATAGCATATGCATTTGGTTTTGGCGGTTAAATACTAATGTATGTACATTAATATATCGGTTGACATATACATGTACATGGCATTTCAAAAGTGGACTTACCAAGTAAATATAATTTCGACCCATACCATGGGGTATCGAAATTAATTAACTCGATCAATAGCATATATTCCATTTTTCGTCTCCTGATAGGCAAATCGAGTGAATTCGACGAGTGGTGGCAAGCCACGTGTCACAGTGCGATTTGTCCAATATTAACCAGTTGACCAGAGTTGACTTTCCCGCTATCTGAACTTTGACCGAACATATCTAGAGCTCCCGATGTCCGTTTGTCGCATTCTTACAGTCGTTGGAAAGATCTCGAGATGATCTTCTACATTGAAAATATTTAGGGATGTTTAGGGAACTTTCAAAAATGATCCCCTGATCAACTCAAGTGATCTGTTTAAAAGCCTATATGAATATTTGCTACAGATATTCATATGAAATCCCGCTTCTTAAACTAAGTGACATAGGACAACGCAACTAACAACTTGCGATACTTTGGCCGAGGATTTACACATGTTTATCATGTTTTCATTCCTAGATGGCATACTTGTCAAACAAAATAAGTCCTTCACTACACATGATATGTTATCTAGATTGGTCTTTACTGATCTCTTTCAGTCCACACGATTCAAATAACCCTATATAAGGTTAGCAACATGCCCTAGTGTGGGGGTTTGCCTGGGGTGACTAAGGGTACATAGACATACTCAATCGACTTACGTCGATTAGGTGTGTCTAGTTATCCTAAGTCATCAAGAGTTGCCTCTGACACTAGGTCATGTTCCTATCCCTACATAGGCCATAATAGTGAACTAGTCAAAAACTTATGTTAGTCTAGTTGAACAAACTCTGAAGGGTATTGAGACATGTCAACTGCAACGTAGTAACCTCGTAACGACTCCTGTAGTTATGAAGGTACTTCACTGCAGTTGGCATGTGTCAACATCCAACTGAGTATCCTCAACTAGATAAACATAAATTAAAGTGAAGTTGACGTATTAAATTCTTCATTTAAAATTTTAATGTCGGCATCCTTAATGATTCAAGCAAGTTCTTTAACCTATCAGGTTACAAGTTATAACTATATTTGAGATAGGTAAGCAGATAAAATCTACTTCCCAACCTATTTATTTTCTTGCATTATTTTACCATTTATCCAATACCACTTGCAACCGAAAGGGTACATTAAGTCTCTTTTAGATATAAAGGTGATTGAGATAATTAATTTCTAGGTATAGATTAAGGAAATCTGCATAAGGAAGCACATTTGCACCCATTCACCTTTTCATTAATTGATAACTAATTAAGTTCATAACTTGATCTTAATGTATACCCTCAAGGGATTTTCCTTTTTTTCCTAGTTCATGGACTAATGCCCAATAAGGAAAAAAAATCATATGTCCCTAAATAAATTCAAACTACATATGTAGAATTATAAACATGGTTAAAACACATACAACCATGTAAATTAATTACAAACCCTTTTGCAATGATAGAGTGTCATGAAATTATTAACTTTATAAGTTGCATCTCATTTAGAGAAACTTATTCAACCAACAATTCAGACTCCTATCCCAGCCATTGCATAATATTTAAGTATGTGAGCTACCTTCGTTAATTAGAGTAATACTTATCATTTCATCCCAATTCATGCCAAGAAAGTCTTTCTACAAGTATTAACAGAATCAAAACATCTTTTATTCATAAAGGAAGAATGATACATTTGCTAAGTCCAAATAGTTCATACATCAAAAATTGTCAAACAACATCACAGATGGCACATAATGTCAAACAACATCACCTATTCTCTTCTCATTACAACTTTCTTTTCATTAAATACATCTTAACAAGGAAGCCTTTTTTTTCAAAGTAAAGATTCAGTAACCTAAATAAAACAAATGTAACTTATAATAAGCCTTTTTCCTTTCATATTTTCCGTAGTCCATCTACAAAATTGCTTACACATGTCAGTTCATTGAACTGAGCATGATAAGCACTAAATCATTAAAACAATGTGCTTTTAGCTAATTGTTTCATAAAAAGAACCCTGTTGTTATGAAACAGTCCAGAAAGTAAAAATGAAAAGACTCAACCAAAAAGGAGATTACAATTCCAATTAAAAAGAGAGAGAAGGAGATATGCTTCAAATCAAAACAAGGTTAGGTCATGAAATAAAACAACTTTATCCTTCCTTCCTATTTTCCTTTTATCAAAAGGATTTAAACATTAAATTAAGAGAAATAAACATTCATCTAATCCTCACTATTACTTTCTTATATTTCTTTTTAAGTTCCTCACTCAATCAAACCTGTTTATCTGAAGAAGGTAATTACCTATCTATCTTTTAGGCATAACTCAATAGTGGAACATTTATAAACATTATTTTCCATCCAAATTTTTCATTAACATACATTCATCCTCAATTCTGAGAAGCCATCAATAGAATCTAAAAATCATAATAATCCAAATCATCCTAACATTTAATGTGTCCCTGATTGCAATATCCTAATACTTAAACTCATAATTAGGAACCAATTTCAAGTTAAAATCCAAAACAAGCTACTTCAAACCTCATCAAAAGAAGGGTTCCTTTTAACAAGAAAAAAGAGTAACACTCAAATCCCAAAAAGATACACCATGGCTATCATTACTTTAAGTGAGTAGAATAGTCAAGTTTATAATTTAGACCAAACTCAATAATCCATCCAAATATTTTCAAACCAACTATACTTCCCTAAGAACATTCCGCATTTAGCCTTATCAAATAGTCAAGAAGTTTCATAAACGTAACAGACTAGAGAAGGGACATCAAATTAACCAAGTTTCATAAATTGTAAGAAGATTAAAGGAAGGAGAGAGAAAGGTTGCAAACTTCATAACTCTTTGAATGATTAAAAGAGAACATTAAGTCACCAAAAACCTTTAGTGACAAGGGTCAGTTTACTTAACGACTCAAACCAAAAACCAAATAGAGGTTTACCCAGGGGTCAAATTATATTAACAACAAAAAAATCTAGGAGCAAGGGAAAGAAATGAAGAGCAACATCATTCCATTACCTTTCATCATTCATGGAGACGGGTTAGATAGCATAAACTCCCACTAGGATAACAAGTAATTCATTTCTCAAAAGACTTAGAGAGGAAGAAAGAGATGAACATAGGGATAAGTCTAAAACAAACTTCCTATAACTCAAATCCTTAAAATAAAAGAAGTACGTAGTACGATATAACCAAGACATGATCCAACATTTCAGTTTCATGAAGAAAACCTTTACCTTAGTTCTAAAAGAACTGAAATTGAGTTTATTGGCCCAAGGGTTCTAAGAAACATGCCAATACAAAAACATCATAACATGGTTGAAAAAGCGATTAAAAAGTTTAGGGTAATAACGATAAACAAGCTACAGTTAACCAATACTCAAGATATTTTTCCCCTTTGAGCACCAAGTGCCACAAATTCATTGGTTACCTAAAGACCCAGAAGAGTACAAACAGTACATCATATCCTCTTACTTGCTTCCCAAAAATTAGACTTCCATAAAAACAAATATTCAATTCAAGAGGTTAACATAAGAGTCCCTTTGCAGATCTTCAAATAATAACCGAAATAATTCATGCAATTCCTAACAGATGTGTATTCTATTACCAAGTAAAACCCACAATAAATTTATCCTTTTGCAACAACAACAGGGTTAGAAAGTCTGCAACAGGAAGAATACACGCAATAACCAAAACCACATAATCACAAATAATGATAAGATTCAAGACATGTTCATCATTTTGAAGTCTTCTTTTAATAACCAAAAAGGAAACATTAAAGAAACAACCATTAAATCTATCTTCTCAAAGGAGTTATGCAAGATCCTAGCAACAACCAAACATTCCAACAATTTCCTAACCAAATTATACCGGTGGTGAAGCCACAAAATCCATAAGAACTAGTTTTACAGTATTTAAGCAAACCAAATAATCAACAGGTTCAATTACTTTCACTATGATCCCCTACAAATTTTCGGCTTTGTTTTCAAGCCAATGCAAGAATATTTAAAGCAAAACCCAGCTATCCAAACATGAAAACTGAAAACCCAGAACACACTTTTCATAATCCAAACAAGGTCGATAAAGTATACCATTAAAACAATGCAAAATTCAGAAGCTGAAGAATCTCATCAACAGAAAAAATCTGGATTATTCCCTAAGAGAAGAGTAGTTTTTATGAGCATTTAAGTGAAAGCATAAAACTTAATGGATAGATCCTATCATGCCTGATAGCGCTTCACCTTCTCTGATTCACAAGAATATCCAAGCAGAGATTTAATACATCTTTCAAAATGCAAGCTACACACAAAACTTCCACTAACTCATCCTTATAGCTTCTCAGTGTGCACTCCCCACCCCATGCCATGCAAGTCAGAAAAACTCATGCACAACTAACGTGCATATGAGAATCGAACTGGAGTTTGAAAGAACAAAACAACCACATGCGGAGCTCAAGCTCCAAAACTAAATGAATCAAAAATACCAAACCCTTTATCTTCTTCCTAGGTGGTTTTGCCAATTTCAAAATATTAAATGCAAAGTAGGACTGTTAGTCCTCCCTATCTTCCTACCACCGCCACCTCCAATTCTAGTGAAGACTTAATTCAAAAAATACAAGCATCCAAAACTTTGGCAAAGATGCCAACTCACTCTTCTAATGTTTCCCAATACCTTTGCCAAATTTGGTTGTTAAAAGAGATGAGGACTTAATAACTCACCATTAAATTCCTAGGATTCATTACCTCCCACTTACTCCTTCCCCATGTCATTCCATAGGCCCCCCTTTAGGTTAGCCACTCCCTTAGTTAGGTTCAACATTAATTTAGGAACCACCATAGGTCCATAGGTAAGAGTCTTTAGGCTTAGGTCCATAATCACCAAAATAACAATAAATTTAGTAACTTAGGTTAGGTTACTCCTTTTAGGATAAGGTTCTGTATTTAAGGAACTTGGTGTAATTAGGTCACAAGTTCCCTATTGAAATTTACATCATACCTTAAATAGAAAAAAGGAACCAAATTTTTAACCCAATTCCAATTCGAAGCAGAGATCCAAGGAGAGGATCATTCGTGGCCTTCACACATTCAAGTTCTAGAAGTCTTTTGTCTGTCCAAATTGGACATCATGACAACAAGATTGAAAATTTATAAGCATACCTTGGATCAATGAATTTGATCCAAGGTGTTTCTATTCTGAATCTTATAAATTAAGAAAACTGAAAATCAATTTCTCAATCCCAAGCAATAAATTATTCTGCACAAACAGAGATGGCTTGCTTCATTATAAATTAAGAAAAATATGCCAATATTGTACCTATTTCCGCAGATAACATATTACCTACTACAAACGTGATTTCATAAGTCATAAGAGTACACTGTCTTAAGACAAAATCACCTATCAACGTTTGAACCTTCTTTAACAGAAGTCGTCATAGATACCAGTCATGTTAGAAGTGTTACATTTTAGTTACTCAATTTCATTTTTAAATAATATAATGAATGGAACTCATGTACATCTATTGGGTTAGAATCAAAAGTATGTGATAATATTACAGTTAACAATTGGTACCGAAACTCAACACTTCCATTTGGACATGGAGTTGAGAACATCACTTTTCCATATGAAATTGCATTATTACAACAGGTTCATCTTCAAAAATATGTCTTTTCCAGCCACATTGACATTTTTTGAAAGTCAATTTTAACTTTATGACTATTTTTAAGAAATTGGCACAACACTTCATATAATGAATGGAACTCATGTACATCTATTGGGTTATAATCACAAGTATGTGATAATATTATAGTTAACAATTGGTACTAAAACTCAATACTTCCATTTGGACATGGAGTTGAGAACATCACTTTTCCATATGAAATTGCATTATTACAACAAGTTCATCTTCAAAAATATGTCTTTTCCAGCTACATTAACATTGTTTGAAAGTCAATTTTAACTTTATGACTATTTTTAAGAAATCGGCACAACACTTTCATTTTCCCATGGAGTAGGCAACATCAATTTTCCATCTACAATAAATTTTCTTCAACAAATTCATCTTGGAAATATCAATTTTCCAATTAATATGACATGGTTTTAAAGAAAATACTAAATTTGTAACTATTTTAAATAAAATATTGCATCACAATGATAAATGAGTTTGTAATATTGTGTATTCAACTTTTTTTTCCTATAAAGAAACATTTTCAAATGAATGACTAATGTGTTCCCTATACAAATCTATTCCTTCACAAATATCATATCATTTTGTTGTCTTCCAAATTATTATGATACCATAGAAAATTAATTAAACAATATTGTTCACTTACAGAATGTTTCTAGTCAATAATATTTATGCTAAAGGTGTTACTATAAGTTAGAATGAGCTAGCCAATTCTGACAACATGTTAGTGGGTGATTTAATCTTTATCATTCATTAGTTTGCTTGTATCAACGTTGTTTGAACGATCTCCATCATCCACATGTGGTTTACATTTCCCGCAGCCTGGTCATGGGTGGGCTTGCTATGACGTTTCCAGATGATCACACCCACACTGAATGTCAGAAGACTTTCTCCATTCTGCGATCGTGGAGATAGAAATTTGTAATTTATTTCAGCCATTCAGTGATCGTGGTCTGATGTTTTTGAATGAATCTCACTCACCGAATCTACTCATTGAGGTTCCTCACGCGTCATTATTTTTACTCAGACTCATATTCTTCCCATCTTCTTATGGAAACTGTCTTCATCCCACCACACAAAATGTGGTTCACCCGCAAACATATTTGCAATCCACCATTGGCACATAAATAATAAATTTGAGCTAATCAATAGATTTTAAATGGGAACATGGGATAGAGCAGTGGTAGAATTTTGATGTTAGAGTAAATAGTGCATAGCATATAGCCTTTTTCCATTCCAGACACAAGCAAAAAATCTTCTACGAAATCCCAAAATTCCTTTTTTAAGACACCACATATATGACCTAGTGGTGGGTTCTATTTTTTGTCCACTGTTAAAACTTTCTTGTATTTGACAAACCCAATGATGTAGATAGCAATGACATTTTAATCTACTTGTCCATAATTACGCCCAAGCCTAGAATTTCAAATTATCTATGTCTATCAAATCAAAATTTGCTAATGGCTTAGCTCTTTCAAGTGGCTATAAATTTCAGTAATTTTTATAGATATTTTATAATTTGTTTATTATATATAAATAGGTAAATTATATTTTTATATAAACTGCTTTAAAAAAATTAGGGTATTTAAAATTTTCAATATATCATTGTCTACGGTTTCTTAAAATTTCCACCTATAATATACAGTTAAAATCACAAAACAAATGGCGTACAATCTATCAATTTACAGCCCTGATCGCACCCAATTGTTATGTTGTTTTCATATCTACGCCAAAGGCATACATAGTTAGATTAGTGGTGAATGGAGGCTAGTTGCACTGACACAAAATAGAAAAATGAATGGCGAAGATCTAGTTGTCGTACATGCGTTGACATCTTACATTAGAAAATTGTCCACATAAACTTGCAAGCTACGCCATGATCCTTTCTGTGTGGGAGGACAACAAACACGACACAGTTTAGGTCAATCTTAGGAAGGCCCTATCATTGCTTTCCTCCAAAATAATGTGGTGGATACTCACAGGCTCCAAATATTATGCCAAGGATGGAAAATGCAAAGAAATAGTAAACAAGTTCACCATTGTACTTGGAACAATCGTCATCCGAGACTATATCGCTCAGAGAGATTGGATTGATTTACAAGGTGTCAAGCAACACATGCCAATATTACACAAATCATTTATTGAGTTGATTGTGGAAAAAATAATAGAGGAACATGTTGAGTGCAGGGGTATCAATGGCATAAATGTGGTGAACCCGAACCAACGATCATCTAAGGACATTATCAACATTCTATTGGACTTGGAAATGGCCCAGTCCCACGATACCATGAAAATAACACACAACCACATCAAAGCAATTGTTTTTATATGTGCCCTACCATTCCGGCATGCCTAAGATAACTTGGGTTTATTTAACACCTATAAAATCATCTGTCATTTTGTTGTCGCAGGATATGTTCGTGTGTGGAATGGATTCAACTTATACCACCTTGGAGTGGATGATGGGTTCACTGATTAAATGCCCTGCAATAGCAAAGAAACTGCAAGAAGAAATTCTGTCAGTAGTGGGAATTCGTGGGAAAATAGGAGACTTTAATATGGTAAGCATGATCCATTATGTGTGGGAGGACAAGAAGCACAACACGGTTCCAGTTAATCTTAAGAAGGCCCTGTCATCGCTTTCCTCCAAAATAATGAGGTGGATCCTCACGGGCTCCAAATATTATTCTGAGGATGGCAGATGCAAAGAAATAGTAAACAAGATCAACATTGTACTTGGAGCAATCGTCATCTGAGACTATATCACCCGGATAAATTGGATCGATTTACAAGGTGTCAAGCCGCACATGCCAATATTACACAAATAATTTATTGAGTTGATTGTCGTAAAAATAATAGAGGAATACGTTGAGTGCAGGCGTATTAATGGCATAAATGTGGTGAAACCGAACCAACGATCATCTAAGGACATTGTTAACATTCTGTTGGACTTGGAAATGGCCCAGTCCCACGATATCATGAAAATAACACACAACCGCATCAAAACAATTGTTTTTGTATGTGCCCTACTAGTCTGGCCTGCCTAACCTAACTTGGGTTTATTTAACACCTGTAAAATCATCCATCATTTTTGTTCTCGCAGGATATGTTCATGGGTGGAATGGATTCAACTCATACCACCTTGGAGTGGATGATGGGTAATTAAATTCCCCGTAGTAGCAAATAAATTACAAGAAGAAATTCTGTCAGTGGTGGGCATTCGTGGGAAAATAGGAGACTTTAATCTAGCAAGCATGGTGTACCTTCAGTGTGTGGTGAGAGAGGCTATGAGATTATATAGTCCAACTCCTTTGTTAGTCCTGCACGAATCATTAGAAGCTTCCATTAACACCTGACGTTGGAGAATGGTCTACGTGAACTCACAAGCGAAGATAGCATAACTAACGGTGAACATCAGTCATAATGGTTGGAAGATGCCATGTGGCTGCCTTGATGGTTGTTGTTACCTCTCAAATAGGCATGCCATAGGTTCACCAATGAGGATCTGAAAAAATTTGGTTGTAGGAAAATGGTCCACGTGAACTCGTAAGCGAAGATAACACAACTAGTGGTGAGCATCTGTTGGAATGGTTGGAAGGCACCATGTGGATACTTTGATGGATATTGTTACCTCTCAAATAGGCATGTAATCAGTTTGGTGAGGAGGATTTGATAACTTTTGGTCACAGGTATAAACCATGACAACCAAGCCAGAATTCACTTGTGGGGCGCAAAAATATTCATTTATATTATTACAATGCCAATGCTAATGCTTACATTTCCAATGTTTCAATTACAGTCGTATGATGCCAACCAACCCTAAGGGAAGACTATCATGAAAAATCAAACAACAAACACTTCTTGTTCATTTTTTGGATCCACATTCGTAGGAACATAAAGAAATATCCATCCTCATATTTGTGATGCCCCAAGATAACCACGTTCTGCTTATTCCTCACTTTGAAGTTTTACCTTTTTTCCTTATCAATCTTGCATTTCAAATCTTCCCAACTACATCATTTTTCTCTTTTCCTTCTAAGCATGTGCTTGGTTATCATTGCAAATTTCAACATTATTATTACTATTATTTGTTTGTGAGCAGCCATATATTTCAACTCTTGTAATTCTGCATCTCATTCGATAGTTGTCATCATTACCCTTGTTAGTTTATCATGATCATTAAGTTCTCTTTGTATCCAGTCTTAGTTAGTCTTTTCAATTTCATATCGTTCATCAGTATTGGCATTAGTATTATTTGCCACTATGACTTATTGTTGTTTGAACATTCTCATAATTCCACATTTTTATTTTTATTGTCAATTTATATTTGTTTGTAACAAAATTTGGTTTTTCGGTTGTCTTACTTTTGAATCCACTATATCATTTTCAATAAATTAGTGAGCCTATTAATTTTTTGGGGAGATCCAAATCCGCTGACTTTCCTGCTGAATAGGGACATTGTTACAATAAATAGGGCAAATGGACTTCTCAAAATTAGGATAAAGATAAATTAGTCATTGATCACAACAAAAAATACTATATAAACATTTTAAAATAAGTCAACGACCATGTGGTTTCCCAAGGCCTATTAATATTTTACATTTGACATACATCTATGCGTGCCTAACAAGTTTTAGGTGTGAGTAAATAATCATTTTTTTTATTTTTTTTATTTTTTATTGAATGTTGAAGCATTACAATTACGTTGAAGGAACAATCCATATAATATAAAGAGAAGGGAAACCATCTTGTTGTCACACCGGTCGTGTTGGACATATTTTCACATCCTTCAATCATAGGCCCTTATGGCCCCAGTCATAGTCCCCATACCTCAAAATATGGGCTCTATAATGCCTTGGCCTCATCTTTCTCAAATTGTCAAATGGTATTTCCCCCTTCCCTTGCTTTCTTCACATTGTTTTCTCTGCCATGGGATACGTTCTTATCCATATAACCCTGCACCATAAATGGTTGATCGAAAAAATCTCCTATCCTGGACAAAGAAGTTGCAACAATTTCCTTGGTGGCCTCCTATATTTCCATTATAAAAACCACCTGCTATATAGAATTTCCGCTATTTACAATCCTATTGAGATACAAACATAATTTCACTTCCAAAAAAATGTTTTTTCACTCCTTACATCGACAAATTACTACTTTTGTTGTTTCTACATCATCAAAGACAACAACCCAAGTCTAATCAAACGATTGACAAAAATGTGGTGTCCTTTTTATATAGTGCAGCTCTGCATTGACTCTCCTTTCTGCTTTCACCACCCTTTAACCCCATCTTCTTCACCCATCTTCCTTTCCCATTATTTCTCTCCCTCAAATATGAATCCTCTAGAAGATCCCCTTCAACATTTTCATTGCACAATTTATGTATGATTGCTAGTTAGGTGTAATGTAGAAAATTGCAACATCGTTTCATGTCATGAATGGCATGTCTTGATCAATCTATTTTTGTAATACATGAATTGTATTATATTATTAAAAAAATTAAAATTCTATTGTGATTTTCTATCATATGATAAGTTAATTTGAAATTAGTTCTTAAATATGAACATGTATCTCCAATATTGCATTTTTTAATCTTATTTTTAATTTTTTTTGGACGATTCTTATGGTTTTTTAGAATTACATATTCAAATACTTAATTCAATTGAAGTTATTATTAGGGTGCCACATGTAAAATAAATCCTAGAAGGGCTTCTAAAGTTAGATGACATTAGCTCAACCCTTTATTAATTATGAAAATTGGCTCTAATTCAAGAAAACCAAGTTTTACGGCTATTTTGACATTATAATATTGAAAAATCAGCTTTAATTGGGCTAGATAATAATTTAGTGGAATATAATTTTCCTGAACAATAATGGCATATCTTAAATAATCCTACTTTTGTAATAGTTATTAAAAAAATCTTCATTTTGTATTTTGATGAATAAAATTTTGAAATAATACTTTAATATTTAAATGTTAAATATTTGATATTGATCTCTACTTACACAAAAGATCAACAATATTCATGATTGTATATGAAATTACTTGAATGGAAACTTTATTTACAAGAGTTTTATACCACTTTTAAGTTTAAAAAACAAAAAGTGAATGTTTACCTTACTTTGTAATCTAATTGGTGGCTTATATATTGTTGTTTCCATTATATTTGTATTAAAGTGAAATTGGGCTTTAGCTAACACGATTTCTAATCTCTGAGTATTTTTCAGTCTTCTAGGTTTGGTATTTTGAGGTTTGTCTTGCTTTAGGGTCTGCTTCAGTGGAGCTAGATTGAGCTTGGTGTGCATTTTAAATTCCTTGGGATCCCTTTTGCCTTCCAGGCCACATCTGTTCAACTTTGGGCATATGTTGTCCAGAGAGTTGAATGCAAAATTTCCTATTGGATCTCTAAGCCTCTCTCTTTAGCAGGTAAGTTTCAAATCTGCTCTAAAGTGTTGGCTGCCACACATGTTTATTATTCTTCTTGTTGGGCTACCTCTATTGCTACTTATGTAAAACATGAGAAGTTGCTCCGAGAATTTCTACGGGCCAACACTAAAGGGCATAAGGGTTTCCATAGGTTGGCTTGGGATATTTTTTTCATGCCTAAATAATTTGGGGGCTTGGGTCTGAATGACATCAAACTCTAGGGAAAATCCCTGTGTTAAATGGATATTGCGCAATTTAGAGGGCAATGAAGCTTGGATTGTACTTATTCGGCATGTCATTTATCAGGGGGTCCCCTTGGGTAGGATCACTTGGAAAGGATTTAATTTCTAATCTTTGTTGCTTTGTCCAGTGGTTGTTAAGGTTAAAGGATCATTTATCTTGCAGAGTATTTGGAAGGCATGGGAGTTACTCAAGCCTAATCTGGTTTGGGTGGGTGATGGTTTCAAATCTAGTCTCTCTGTTAATTCCCTGTTTGTTTGGTGGTCCCGTGTGTTTTCTTTCTAGGACACACCGGCTCTCACATTAGCCCTAGGTCTAAAGCTCTTAGATTGTATAAAAAGGGAATTAAATTTATTGGGGATTTGTTCTGTAAACATTCCAGAGACTGACTTTCTTGGGATGTTAATGATTTAAAATTTCATCTTCTTCCTACTGATGCAAAGCCTATCCAACAATTGATTGAATGTATCCTTGATGAGTACTTACATAAAATTGGGCTTACCTCTAGTGTTCCTTAGTGGTGTGATTGGAATTGGCCAACCGCTACACCTTTTTTCTGCTACAAGCCCTCCCTCAGCTATTCTCTGTTGGCTTCTAAAGTGATTGATTTTGCTACGCTTAATAGAAATTTGTGCCTTTCCTCTTCGGCTTCTGTATGGATTTGACATTTTCAGAGGGTTTGGTCTGCTCATGTCGAGCCCAAGAAAGCCCATTTTCTATGGTGCATCCTTCATCAAGGCCTTTCGAATGGCACTCGACTCATCCATCTGGGGTTTCATCCCATCTGTTTGTGTTGTCAACAGCCAAAAACTATTAAACACATTTTTTGTTTTTCCCTCAGGTGCAAATGACTTGGAGATGGATTCATATCCTTTTCCAAACCTTTTCTCCAGATTTTTTCTCCTGGAAAATGGCTCTTCTGGGGGACTTAGCCATGCTACCTACAATTTACAACAAAATTTGGCACATCTTCAGAAATGAAATCTTATTCACTCTGTGGAAAGATAGAAATAATGTAGTTTTTAATAGTGATATGTTTGATTATGATGTCTTTGTTACTAATAAAGTGGTTGTGATTTCTAATGTCATGCTTCGTATTCAAAATCAGACTGAGAAGGTCAGGCTCGAGGTGGAGCATCTCCAGCACCTCCTCGACTAACTGGGTTTAGCCCCTTATGCTGTCAATCAAGTTCCCCCAAGTGCGTCGTTTGTCATCATTCGTTGCCTCCGCCTCGCCACTCTTCACCTCCTGGATGCAGTTGGGGGCAAGCCCATTGCCGCCCATGGATTCCTTCTCCTTGGTGGAGATTTCCCCACTCTTAGTCACCTTTGCCTATGTTTCCTCTGACATGTGGCTCTGGTTGGTTCTCTCTCAGAAAGGGCAAGTTTCCTCGGTTCACGTTGTTCATTTCTCCTACTCGGCTTGATGACAATTTTGGTGATAAGCAAGATAATGGATGGGATGGGTGGGATCTTATTTCTGGTGAAGCTCACCCCTCTGGTTCGAGTTGGGGTGACAATCCTGACAATCCCCCTCCCCCCTGCTTCCATGTTAGTAGATGTTGCTTGATTGTTCTACCTTTTTTTGGTTAAAGTTTGCACTGTTTATTTAGTAATTTTTATGTTATGACTTGCCTCTCTCGAGGCCTTTTTTAGCTCAATGTGACTTTTGGCATTCTGAGGTGTGACTTTTCCACCCATTTTTGTATGAATGGCATTGTGTATATTGTTCTATTAATATAAAAGTGCGCTTTTCAATTTAAAAAATTAGTTTATTCATGCCGCTATAAGTGATCATTCTAGACCCTATTGTTGGATTGATAAGCAATTTGACTATTTCTTTAACATTTTCATGCATTTTTACTTTCCCTTTTTTTAAAATTTGTTTTTAATGTCTTGTAAAGCAAATCAAATAAAAATTTACCCAATTTATGAAAGATCTAAATGTAATGTCTGTGGAAAAATGATAGAATGTAAATCGAAATTTCAGAGCCTTGTTTAGGATAAATATTGTTTTTTTTTGGTATAATTGGAACACTATTTTAGAAAGTTTCAATTCTGATTTGAAATGCAACCATAAAATTTATTAATATTACCATAGTTCAAAAAGGAAAAAATTTCATGATATTTGCAATATGCATAGCTATAAAAAAAATGAATTTGTTCATGTATTTTAGATCTTTAAAGATGCCTACTCATGCTGGAAAAGATTATAAAACAGTTTGTTGGAAGCTTGGGAGCTAGCTTGAAAAAAGTGGAAAATGAAAGCCAATGTTAATGAAAGCTAAGGTTACGTTTCATTGTGGCTTTGAGATCTCAAGAGGATTCAAAAATTATATTAATATGATATCCAACTCACCTGAAAATATCCAACTTAAATTTTCTTGGGAAATACATCTCTTTTAAATTATAAACCAAGATAAATAATATAAACTATAAACTCCAAGATAAACTATGCAAAGTCTTACATTGCATAAAAATTTAGTTCTTGTCTTGTGGAGAGTTAGATATATTTTTGAGCATCTGAGCTAACTGTATTAATAAATGTGTCCAATACAAATACAATGTTTACTCATTTTACTGTCGAAAAAATGGTTTCAGTGAAAATGTTTTTAGGTTTCAAAAATTTTGTGAAACATTATTTCTGGTTGATGAAAATACTGAAAGAGTTTTAATTGAGAATGAAAACTTGTTAGACTATTTATCAGAGTAAAAATCTCTCTAAATGCCTAATATAAAGAGTTAAATAGATATCTTGCTAACATTATTTCTAAGATGACGTTGACGAATTAGATGTCTTCCTAGTAATAACTACCTAACCAAAGAAAGGATTCAATCTTAATATACGCTCACTCAAATATAATCAATTATATATATGTCATTTAAATGTGAAACAAAGATTTCAATATTTATATTAAATTTTTAATTTCCTATTTAAAAATATTGAAATGTTTTTTAAACCAAATCAAAATTATTTGGCACATTGATGAAACTATGACCTTTATTTCTTTGTTAACTAATTTACTGTCATTTTTCTTCTATATTTACCATTTCTTTTTGTTTCATATGGTTTTCTTGTTCTCGTTTTTTTCCTATAAGTCAATGCTTTTCAATTTTTTTGTCCTTAGCCATCCTTGTTTCCAAATTCCCACCTCTTCCGTTTCTAAATACTTGTTTCCTATTTACTAGTTCCAAATAGAAAAAAATCAATGCAAATTCCATTTTTCATTGACAATGTCTTTTCCTAAATAATTTTTTCCCTCCTTTGGATTTTTGAACAAAAATTATGTATTGGGTACACTTATAAAGGACTCATCAAGATAATTCTCTTGAGATCAACCATCTTGTGTAATAAATTCTAATTATGAATCAAAATTCTCTCTTATAAATATAAAGGGTAAATAGGAACTTGTGCCATTTGGATGCCCCACTCACCCTTTTAACAAATAAAAAATTTCATAAAATATGAGGTATCATGAGCAACCAAAAGTGCAATGTATAAGTAATGTTAATATATATCCCAAAACAACACTTGGTTCCATGTGAGAACATTTTCTATGAACTACTATATTGAAATACCATTGTTTTTGCTTCCTTTTACCTCGACCATCTAGGAAGAATACATAGGGCATTTTTTTGTGAACTATTATATTGAAAGTCTATTAGTTTCGGTGCCCCTCTCCTTACCTTGACCATCTAAGAAGAATATAGAGAACCTTGTGAAAAAAATACTATAGCAATAATATTAACATAATAATGACAATATTTAAACACATTATTATATTTGCAATATAAAAAAAAATCTAGGAATAAAAATATATTATCATAAATTACAATTATAAATCACAATATATCATACATGTTATGCATATGTAGCTCGTTGTATTGATAAAAGAGGAGGGGTAAATTTGATCCCAAGCAATATAGATGCTTTGCCCACCCCAATGCTTGTATTTATGAATGATAAGTGCATTATCTCTACTAGCTCACTATGTGATATTTACAGTTCTATAATTTTGGTCATGAGTTTCTCATTCTGAGTCTCTCATTATTTTGATAGAAGTATTTGTCACATGTTAGTTAGCAGGAGTGCCTCATGAATCCTTACTACCAAATTGCATGTATAATTTACTTATATCAATCACTCTTAGTTTCACATGAGGCTCTCATGTGAAATTGTTAATTTTACCTCTTACTAAAACTTGTGCACCATATCAGAATTTTTTATCAAACACTTAATCAAATCTAAAATAGGTTACAAATCATTTGACAAGTTTGTTCAAGGCAATAGAATAGGCAGTCTTATCTTGGCATTATTCCATAGAAATAAGTGTAAAATAAGACCTCTAGTTATGATTTCAAATTTCTACGTTGTAAATAAAACAATACTTTCACTCTTTTATCCAAATAAAAAAAGAACCAATTTAAGTAAGAAGCTACATGTTTGTTTTTCATGAGATAGAGAGCTCTCTAGCTCTTCTTAAAATAACAGAAGCAACACAAAAACATTGATCAATCATGCAAAGGCTATATATCTAAAATTAGAAAGTTTCTTCATTTGTTGGTTGTTCTCTACAACCTATTTTCTTCTCTAGAAGGTTGAATCTTCTTAGTTTAGACATGCCTAAACCTCCTGCAAAGCCTGAGAAAGAGAAAGAGTTATATTTTTTTCCTTCTTTGTGTGAGGTGCCATTGTGTAGCCTGGGCAGCTTGGAAAAATTTATTCCTCGACAAAAATTCAATTTTTAAGCTTCCTTAATCATCGGGAGGAAAAATCATGAAGGTTGGCAAGTTTTAAGCTCTTTGGTGGCTTATATATTTTATTGTTATATTTTTTGGTTGTTCTCTATAATCTATTTTCTTATATGGAAGGTTGAATCATCTTAGTTTAGGCATTCCTAAGCCTCATGCAAAGCCTGAGGAGCAAGAGAAAGAGTTATATTTTGTTTTATTATTTATGTGAGGCATCATTGTGTAGCATAGGGAGCTTGGAAAAATTGATTCCTCGACAAAAAATCAATTTTTAAGCTTCCTTCTTGAATGACTTGTGTGATTGCACCACTTCCTCTTTTTCTATCAACACTTTGGGCATGTGGATATTCATATGCACGACGTCCAACTTCTATGCATTGAAATCATTTACCATTGAATCTTACACCTTGAACTCTCCCTCTTGCAAAAGTAGATCCTCATATATCATATTGCATTTGTGTATCATGCACGCCTTCCTCACCTTATTACTCACATGTTTCTAATTTAAAACTACATATATGCACCAAATATGCTCTAATATTAAATCATATTGATATACCTCTTCTATCATTGTACTTCTACTATGTTGATCCCATCCTAGATCATCCACCAAAATCTATTGATATACCAAGCTATCTTCTCTTGATCCATTTCACTATGCCTAGCTTGAATTGTAATCTTGTAAGACTCTTCTATGTATTATTTCACACTTAACTCATTTTGTCTCAAATCTTGCAATATCTTCAATAGATCTAATTAATAATCACCAGGAAAAAAAATCCATTTTAGTTTTGCAACCATTTTCCATATTATGTTATATTATCTTTACCCTTCATAATACACTCTAACTGACTGTTTCCCACCATAGTACCACATGACCTTTAAAATTTCTCTGTGTGATTTGCACTACTCATCAAGATCAAAACATTTTTCCATCTCTGTGAGCTAATCAATAAGATATTATGCATTCAATGTCTATGAAAAATAAAAAACCTAAATTTACACTCCTCTTCCAATCTTTGACATGGCATTGAGAAGCTTTTATTCACCAAAAACATTATGTGTAAGGCCTTCTTCTTTCATTCCACCTTTGATCACTTCCTATGTTCATCTTTCACATCACTCACATCATCACTCAAGATGAATCAACTTTTTCTATCTTCCTCTATTGAAATTGATTTTATCTACATTGTCAACAAAATTTCTAAGATCTCGTCAAGTATTCTAGATACATTGTACTATTGTGCTTTCTTTCTCTACTATTCTTGGTACAATCTTATTATTTCATAAAATTGGATGTACTATTGCACCTTCTTGCAAATCTATTGATTAACTAAAATGTGGAGGTGTTCTATGTTAATCTAATATTAAGAACAATAGTAAATAACAAATAAATGATTAAGAAAATGACCCAATAAACTAAGTAAATAGAAATGTGAAACCCTAATGAACAAAGAGGGTTAAGAAGAGCTTAGCTAATTCGTAGATATGTCATGGATATTTCATAGAGATATCTAGAGAAAAAGGAGGAGGGAACCACTGTGTCAAGGTCCAAAAAAGTGCAGATCTAGGCAATCTGAGTGGACTGGGACACCTGAATAGGTACAGGGGCACCTGTGGGTGCCCTAGTCTGAGATATGGGTGCCTTGGTCTATGAAAAATCTTTGTAAACCTCCTCCAAGGTGTCACTAAGTGATCATATTTTTTCACTTATTGTCGCACTAGCTTCGGTGGACTGCGCGATATGTTGCTAGAATTCAGAAATGAAGATGAGATCTACAAAAACCCAAGAAGAGCATCAAACCCATAAAAAAGAAAGATGCATATGAAGGGGTCAGACTGTCCTCAGCAGCCACAATATTGGACTTCCTAACTGAGCGATAAACTACATCTCAGACCTGATGTAGTTCTATGTGCTTGTGTGTGCAATCATTCCCTAGGTGCTCTTGTTCCAATCACACTTTGTGAATGTAGCGAGCAATAACTATGTGTAAAAATGTAATAGAATGGTGGAAGGAATAGAATAAAATTCCCTCCTATGTAGTGTGATGCAGATGAACCAGCTTTGTGCCTTTTGATGGAGCTAGATGGATGCAAATAGAGCCTTTGATGGATGCAACCTGAGGTGATGATAGTAGTTCTTAGTGCTTGGTCCCTCACTATGGTCTCATAAATTTGTATTTATATGGTTTTCTTATGGCTAACCACCAAAAATATAGAATGCTCAAATGGCTAGAAAGTTCCCAAAAAGTGGTGGGAAAGTGGTAAGATGATCAGAGCACCACAATTGAGACCAGGGCCCTTGTCAGTGCCCTAGTACTAGCCTGGGCACCCCAGTCAAGAATAAATGACACAAAATGATAAAAAAAAAACTGGGAAAGTGTGTGCTGAAGGTTGGTAGTGATGACATAAATCAAAGTAAAATGGCCAATGGACATGGGGGTTAATTAGTAATTTCTTCACTCAAAAACCATATGACTAGTAGTATGAAACCGAGACTAAATAATGTCTAAAGTGAGTGATTTTATGACTATATATATATATATACAGAGTTTGATGTGTGTGTGTAGAAACTGCTGTATGATGTAGTAGAGTTATGTTATTTTCATAAAGATCTAGGGTTTGATGGTTGTGCTCAATGGTCCTGTGTACTAGTTGTAATGACTGAGTATGGAGCTATGATACAGGGGCTATCTATCTTTCAAGACAACAAAAAAGTAAATTTCCACTCAATCATAGTGTAAGAGGTTAGAATAAAGGTGATCTAAGGCCACTCAAGTCATGAAGAAGGATATAGATGGAGTTCAAAAGTTGAATTATACTCTAACCAAAATTACATTCAAATTTCAAAAGTATGCAAATGTAGTACCTATTTCTTTTCAAGGCATCCGAGAGTTAAGCCGAAGTAGCTTGTTAGGAGCAGTAAGAATGTTAGTAGACTATCTCTATTTGTTCCCCAAAGTGTTAAGGACAGTTAGGTCCTATAAAATAGGTGTGTAGTGAGTTTTGTAGAGTGTTTAACCCACTCCTTAATAACCCACAATGTCATCTTGTAAAAATGACTAATTTATGCGCTAGAAAGTGTTAAGGAAGTTGTAAAAGTCACAAGTGACTGCCCCATAATGGGAGTCATAGAGGTCATTTAGTAAAGTTGAGAACTCATGGCCTCATACTAGGAGGAGGAGGAAGAACATAAATTGTTCCCTAAAGGGGATAGGGACATTTTTCATAGAAACTTGAGTAATATGCACACATATGAAGTTTGAGACATAATTAACTATGCATTAGTTGAGCATTTTTTTTTGCATGTAAAAGACAAGTGTAACTTGAGTTTTCTTGTTTTAATGTATGGAAGCATAGCCATATGTATCTTCAAAAAATTTCTTTCAAGCCAAGATTACAGATGATTTGTTTTAGTATACATGGAGTCATAAAAATTGTGTGTACATCACTCAGGATGTTGTAAGACACTCAACTCTCGCAATGGCAACATACATTGGAACAAACAAGTGTTGCACATCCAAACAAAGGGTAAGGCTTGCATACAATAGAAAACTAAAGAGACATAAATAAATTTTTTATGTCCATTGAAGCATTATTACAAACATTTGTGTATGCACATGTGAAGGGTGAATATGACATGTTTCAATATTACCCAGTATGGGTTCCAAAAGCATTGGAGTGAGATTAAAGGATATACAGTAGAATTTGGTTGTATTAACATCTCATAAGACTCTTATTGCATGGATTGCCCCTAAGAAAAATGTAAGGCATGGTAGAAGGTGTGTGTGTGTGTGTAGTGTAAGAGGGTGAAATATGCAATGACTAAACTAAGGATAGGGTGGTATCATTTGGAATGTGTTGTCTGGTAGAGATAATGGGAACATATAAGAAACCAATCTAGAAATGTGTAATAAGATGACCATGTATACAATTTCAGTTGATAACAAGAGTAATATTGAAACCAAGATCTTCAATACCGTGACTTTTCTACGGGTGGACCAAAGAATGAAAACTGGTAGATGATCATGTTTTGCATGCCTTCCGAGTGAATCTACTAGTAAGATCAATCAGGTTAATTACATCAAAAAGTTTCTACTAACCCAATCTCAGAACCAAGAAAGAGAAGTATAATGGAGATTGGTGACAAAAGTCAATGGTCTGAAGCTTCATGTATTGATAGTCTAATGTTTTGACTGAATGGGTATGTGTTTTGATGACACCAAACCAAGAAATGAATTGATTAAAAATTATAAGAGTGATCCTATAGCCGAAGTATATATGAAGGGGATCCAAGAGGATTTTGTAGGAGTTTCATTGATGTAGAAGAAAATATATTCCACTGAGAATCCCTTGAAGGACATATGTTGACACATCTAGACCTATTCGCTTAATATCACCTTAGCAAAGGAAGTTACCATTGTTTTCATGAGTTAGGACATGAGATTTTAGAGGGAGGAAAATTCCTTAAGTAGGTGAAAATTTCTTCCACTTTGTTTTGTATCCTCCTTTTCCAAGATTTATGGACTAGGCACTAAAGTGTTTTATAAGACCTAGTTGAGTGGTTTAGAGACAAAATTACGTAATATGTGTGATGATAAGAGTTTGACAAAGAGTCGGATGTATAAGACTTTGTGTAATGTGTGTTATATAGAATTTTTAATAATGCAATGTAAGATGTGTAGATAGCCTAATAGTGTAACTTTTGATTCCCCTATGTGACCATGCATCACTAAACATCTAGTTCTTGAGACTCATGAAGGAGCAACTTGACTAGTTTAGTACAAGGTTGGTCTTATGAAGCTTTTGATGTATTTTAGTGTATTATGTCTTAGATTTACGAAATGATTGAATAGGGTGAATGATGTAAAGGAGGTCCATGAAGATTTAATCAATACAAATTGTGAGACTTGCAAAATGGGGAGCTAGAAGAGACGTAATGTGTAGGGAATTATCTTAGAGAAAGGTGAGTTCATGTTGTTGTATTCCAGAAAATGAGATTAATTGGTTGTTACCGAATGATACAAGAGAAGGGTCATAGAAGTAGGGTGATAGTACCAAAGTGGACCTATAGTGCCTAAATGCTAAACATAATGTTACAATGCATATCCTTGTAGAGGTGGGTTAAGATCCTCAATAACAAAGTTCAGGGGAGAATTGTTGATTGAAACTTATTACCCCCTTGTTGGAATGGACAAGGAAGCCATCATGTAATCTCATCTAAGAGATCATAAGTTTCAAGGTTTCAAATGGAATTATGGATAGGATATTAGTAGTTCATGGATATGATCATGATGATTTGATCAGTGTAATTGATATTAAGATTTTAGTTGTACATGGATTATAGTGTATTACTTATTATATGAATGTTTCCAAATTGACTATGGTAAGTGTTTTGCATGAATGAGATGTCTTGGCTATAAATATGATGAGCATGTATCCTAACTACCTTACAAATAAAGCATAACCAAAAGGGGCTTGGTGGTTGCACATGCTATCGGGTGAGCGTTCAAGAGTCCCTGAATGTAGTGCCAATACGATTTAGCTCTAATGTGAGTGGATAACAAAAGGACTACGCAATGTTGATCATTTACTTTTAGTATGTTTAGTACAAATTGCTAATCCATAACTTTACTAATATTGATGATAGCCATCCTATTTTTGAAGCATGAGTTTTACATAGAGGTCTTCAAAATCAAACCCATTTCCTAGACCATCATGTGAAATTATTTAATTTGCATAACTTCTCTAGGATCAAATTTTTTATGCTCCCAATATGAATCATTCATGAAGAGTGTTCATGAAGAGCGTTCGTATTCTCATGTATTATATATGAGAAGATGTTTACTTCTAAGCAACATTCTGATGTATCTATGACCCATGTTTTCTTCTATACTTTTGTATTTTATAGGTGCTCATAGGTGGGGAAGTTTTGTGCTCATGTAATGCTCTATTTTAACTTTTTCTTCTATGATCGGTTTATACTGAGGTAGTTCATCCATCGATTTAGGTTTATACTCCTATATACTTTAGTTCTGGGATTTTATTTTAAGACTCTTAGGATGCTCTATTCTCAATATTTGTAAGTGATCTTATATTCTCTATGCTCATGTTTTCTTCTATGCATCATATACTGAATATGACACAATGTTTGTATTTTATGTTTTTTTGTGCTTTATGGCATGAATGTTTACTTGTATCAAGCAAACAATTTATGAGAATGGATTTTCAGTGACAAAGAATCATGCTCATGACACAGTTGGTTGTTACATAGATTACTAGGAAGTACAATGATTGACACTATGCATTACATTCTACATCATTCATCATGACACATTACTTCTAGACATGATCTTTCTCCAAGCATCAATGTTTCACAAAGACCTATCTATCTAAAAATGATCATGGGACATATTAGTTGAGTTTAATATCATTCTCATAGCATATTGGTTCACTATATTTGACCCATATAGAAGATGTGAATCATGACACTTTCAAGGGTTAGTCATTGTTTTCCTAGCTCAATAGTTGACACATAGATTTCAATCTTATCTGTTCTAAAATGACACTTTTTTTGTTACATATATGCAATCATACCATAATGTGTGACACATAGTGATAGTGAGAAACATGATCAAATGATCTTGGGACATTTCCATAGTATGATACAACAAAATAAGAAATAAAGGCTTCTTTTATTCCTTCAATAGCCTTTATGGAATCTGCATGCAGTTTCTCCCATGTTGAGCTTACAACACATCTCTAATAGATATTTTACATACTCATTGTGTTTTCCTAAATACCTAACCTAGATTAGTCCTTATGTATTATAATAACATCTCTCTCTCATCATTTTTGTCAACCACCAATTTTTTCATGCACTTGTTGATTACACTCCTTCACCACACATTTTACTTCTTTTATCACGAACTCTAAGTATCAAACCTCAATTTTGTATTTCTTCCATGCACTACCCTTGGGCTTTCAGGCCTTCCACATGCCTCCTTCACAATCCATGTTATTACACAAATATTACTTCAATATTTTGTGCATTCTACACACTTACTTTTATTGCACATAACTCTTCTCGCAATCTCTATACATCTCCATTCAACTAGGATACTCCCAAAATCTATGTGCACCACTATGCATTATTCTTCCACAGTATAGTGTACCTACTTATATTGTACACTTCCACATTGTGCTCCTTGTTGACAACTAGTGAAAAAAGTACTCCCTTACTTTCGTGTAATTTCCACTTACATGTGCAATGTTCCTTCTTCCTTCCTACGTGCTCTCCAACCCTTTGCGCACCCATACTTAGCAAAAACTATGCAGGAATTACCTAGACCTTAGATGTTCCTACATCAAAAAACTTTGGTACTTTAAACTTGAGGTCCACCGCAAGTAGACAGTGTGAGTGATAGAACCACCCTTTGAAATATTGATAATGAAGTAAATCCTATTGCAATTAAAATGATTTAGGTATCTCATCCAAAATACAATAAGAAAGATCTAATCTAACAGACTAAGTTAAAATAAGATCCTATTGCAATTAAAATGATTTAGGTATCTCATCCAAAATACAATAAGAAAGATATAATCTAACAGGCAAAGGTCAAGTAGTTGGTTCTGGTTCTCTGCAAGTCTGACAGAGGTCTCAAGTAGGTCACAGATGATCAAGGGTGATGTGGTAATAGGTGGATAGGTCACTGTTATGGGTTATATGGGTAAATACAGAGACAGATGGGGGAAGAGGGCAAGTTTTGTTTTTAGGTTATACCTTCTTGGGTAAAGGTGATATGGGTGTCCGAGGTCTAAAAGGAAAAACAGATGGGGGAAGTGGGCAAGTTAGCCACGAGGATAATGGAGGTGTTGTGAAGGTAGATGATGTAGGTTGAGTAGGCGGTGTGAGAGATAAAGACTGAACTGTAGTGGGTAGTGAAGAAGTTACGGAGAGTATTATGGGTATGGGTGGTAAAGATGTTGCAGGTGTGGGTGTAAGTCGTGTCGAGCGCTTGGGTAGTTTAGAGGTTTGCGAGGAATGAGTGGGCTGTTGTGTTTTTTGTTTAATGATGGGTGGAGGTTTCTTAACCGTGTTTGGGGGTTGAGGTCCTAAGATGGATGGGACAAGTGCAAGTGTGATTAACACAGCAAGGGTATGAGCTCTATGGATTTTGATTCTTCTGTTTGGGTGCCATAGTAGGTGTGGTGTTGACTTTGGAGGATGTATCTAAATCCAGCTTGATAGGTGGATGAGTAAGGCTGGTGGTTGGGGTGACCCCTAAAGTGGGTAATAGGGGAGTTTATTCGAGGAAGATGTTGTAGGTGTGGGTTTGGGCTTAGATGTAATTTGAGTTATGGGTAAGGGTGTACGTTGAGCTATGATGGGTGTTATGGAAGAAGTTGTGATAGAGGTAGTTGTGTTCGTTTGGATTGGTCGAAATATTTTTGGGTAGATAGTGGAGGTATCAGCAAGTGACATCTACATCTACATTGAGACAGGAAGCAAAAGGTGCCCCCAAAGTAAGGCCCTATCCACATAATCTAAGCGATTGGCCAAACATGAGAATGACACGTCTATAGGTGGAGTTGATGAGGACCTAATGGCTATTCTAGTAAAATGTGTCTTAGAGATGAGGAATTGGCTAGCTTCAGCTTCCGATGGGTAAGAGAGCCAAAAGTAGGTCTGCAGGATCTTGGGTAGCTAATGGAGAATGCTCACCAAGAGGCAAAGGTATCTCAACTAGGTCTGTGATAGGGGGAAGAGATGGTAGGTTCTCCTCTATAGGTGGAGGAGATGATGGGTGCTCCTCTGTGGGTGGAGGAGGCAAACAAGTATCCTCTGTGAGCTGAAGAAGTATTATGGGTGTCGGTTCCCTAGGTGGAGAAGCCAAAGGTGAAATGGTCTTGATGTTAGCGGAAGACTCCTCCATAGGTGAAGAAGGAGGTGAAAGCTATTCCTCTATGGGTGAAGGAACAAAGGAGGTTGGTTCCGATGTGGAAGGAGGATTTCAGGCTAGAATCTCCTCTATGGACGGAATATGGGGTAACTGGGAAGCAATAGGTGCGTCACTAAAAATAGCGTGGACCTCACGGGTATGGGTATCACAAGTTGAGGTCTCGCTGGTTTGATCAGACGAAGGGGCATGATTGGGAAATGGTTTTTTGAAGATGTGTAGATTTTGGTTAGCAGGGGTGTGTTTAGGATTATCCACAGTTAACTCACCTTTCTCGAGCATTTCTTGGACAATGTTTTTGAAAGTGATGCAATTACCATCACTATGACCCTTTACTCGATGATAGTTATAGAAGTCATGTTCTTTATACCATGCAGGCATGGGGCGAGCAGGGTCAAAACCAATGTGTGGTTTTATGGGTGGAAGGGTAATGGTCCCGACTTTGATAAGCTTTTCTAAGACAGAAGAGTAAGGCTCCCCTGATCGGGGTGTATTTCTGTTTTTCTCGTCTGAATTGAAAAGTCTAGATGGGTGAGAGATTAGATGAGGGGGTAGCCTGATTTGATGGATGAGTCAGACCGAGCTTTGAGTACCACTGCGTTAGCGGTGCCCTTGGCCTTTGAATAATTGTTCTACGGTTTGGAAGAAGAAGAAGTATCATTCGACTTGAATGCCAAATTTTTACTGCGTAATTGGATTTTCTTCTCTTCGATGGCCCGAATCTCTAACTTTTGTGCCATGGTGAATGCTTCATCAAATGTTTAGAAAGTCTATGGACCTGTAGGGTCAGTGAGATATGTTTAGCACAAGCCCACATGAAGAGATCAATGAGTTCTGTTTGTGGTAGTTGGAAGATGAGTTGATTGATCAGGCTATGCCAGCGAACAACAAAATATGTGATAGATTCGTCCTCATACTGACCCGTGGAGTATAGGTCAGTCATGGTAACCTTCTTGACGATATTGATGGAGAAGTGATCCAAGAAGGCTTGGGCTACCTGATTGAATGAGAATATAGAGTGTTTAGGTAACCCACTATACCAATCTAATGCAGGTCCAGTCAGAGACATGGGAAAGGTCCTTAAGAGAAAAGCATCATCGTGAGCGATTAGGTAGCACCCATGTTTGAATGACCGCAAATGTTGTTGTGGGTCTTCCTTGCTATTGAAGACAATTGAATTTAGGCATCTCCCAATGTACGGGGTATGGACGAATAGGAATGGATGGGTGGATGGGCTCATTACAAATCTCATTGTAGGTGAGAGTGTTGCGGGAGCCAGAAACCGATGCCTCCAATGTTTACATCTTGTCCATCATCAATTTGATTAGGTTGTTGGTAGGTTGCGATGATTGGGTGCCTCCTGTAGCATGAGAGGGTTGGTTTTGGGCATATGATGGGGGTGGCATTCCAGCATATGGTGTTTTCGTGTAGGTTGATTGAGAAGAAGGTAGTGAAATAGGGGGTACATACCCAGAGTGAATAATAGATGAAACTAGAATCTACTGATAGTACGTATACAAGGGTGGAAGGGTCGTGGTAACCCTAGTGGCAATGGGGGCTAAGGATTGTGGAATAGAAAGGACAATGTTTTGAAAAGGGGTAGGGGTCACCGATACGAGAGGTGGTAGTGTAGCTACGGGTATATGCAAGGCCATAGGGGCAGATGAGGTTGCATGTTCTGGGTGGTTGTCAAAGGTATGGTGGATGTGGCGGGTGTCACGGATGTAGCAAATGTGGCAGTCATAGCGGGTATAGGACCTAGCTGCGAAATGACTAGGGGTAAGGTAGATGTGGGCAGCACAGAGCCAGCTAGGGCTGACGTAGGAGTGGGAGCGAGAGTCGGGGGATAGATATGGGCATGTCATATATCAACTGACCTGAGGCATCTCGGGTAGACGAGTGGGAAAGATAAAACTGCAAGGTAGCAGGGTTTTGGTCAAGGAGTCGTGCGAACTCCTCATCTCTCAGTAGCGATAGTGATAGGTTGGATAGGATCCATGGCTGGTGATAAAATGGAAGGTGGTGAAGGACTAGGTGGGAGTGGTTGACAATTGGCGTGGAATACGAGTGCACTTGCTTGTCTTCGGGTCAGCACCATGTGAACCAGTACTGATCAAGCTGGGCCGGTTCTCTATAAATGACACAGAAAAATAATAGGGACAGGTGAAACAGGTGGTAAAAAGTGGATTAGGTACTAAATGTCAGTTGGAAAATGACATAGGCTAACCGATGCCGGTTAGGGTAAACCGACGCCGGTTACAGGTAACCGCTGGCTAGTCACTGTGGGAAATGGACAGTGAGTGAAAAACAAGGTATACGGTCAAATCTGGTAGGTATGCCAAATCTGATGAGTTTTACAAGGCCAATGGGAATGATAGCAGTGACAGGGACTCTGAAAAGCTGAAGAAGATGAATAAAATGTCCTTTTGGGTAGGTTAACAAAAGGACCTAGAACCGATGCCAGTTTGGTATAACTGACGACGGTGAGAGGGTAACTGACGACGGTCGTTGGACCGACACCAGTCACTGTGAAATTGAAACAGTGATGAAAGGAAAATGGTTGTGAATTAAAAAATGATGTGGAATCAGACCCAGAATTCTGAGAATGATGAGAATATGGTCCAGGCACACTCAGAAAGAGTCGGAATACACCAACTATGATGAGGAGCATGCGAGAAAAAACAAAAATAAATGAAGAGCATGACCTCTCACCTCAAAATGCAAGCCAAGCAGAAACACTAAGAAAAATGTGATCCTAAGAGTGCCTTTTCTATTATGTTTTTTTAGCTTATGCTATTTAAGGACTGACTCATGAACTGTAGAATAGAATTTTTGGTGAGGATGGCTTCCTACAAAGAAGGAGATCTAAAAGGTGAGGTTTCAGGTATGTTATGGTGGGGGCGGGCTTCACTCTGAAGTATGACTCGATAGAGCAGCAAGCTGGGGAGTACCTACCAATCCTCATATCAATGTGATCATTGATAGGCATTCCCAGGAAAGATGTTGTTTAAGAATATGTATTTTTTTTGAATTTGTGTAATTTGGCAAGACTCAGAGAGAGAGAGAGAGAGATGTGCTTTCTACGATTCATTTGTCAACCATCAGCTAGGAATGACTTCCAGCATATAGGTTGCCCTCAATTAATGTGAGCTAATGTGATAAATCAGAATGCAATGCACTTATTTTAAGCCCAAATCAAAATATGAAGTTGGATGACACAAATAGATGAAGAGGAAGAGGGATGCTCTTTCACTAAAATGCAGAAAAACATGAAGAAATGGTTCTTTTTAAGTACACCAAAAGAAATATTTCTTTTAGAGAAAATAGAAAGAAAAGGTAGGTTACCAAGGAAGAAAATTAATGTGTATGCTTTTCAGAAGGGAAACAAACACACAAATTTTCCTAGGAATGAATAAAATGCAAGGAACCTTGAATGGGTCCCACCGGGCATGCCAAAATGTTTCACCTGATTCTTAGACGTTTCTTTGAAATATTGATGAAAAGATAGGGTAACAGGTGTAGGAGGAATACCTGTTGAAATGTTGGTTGATGGGTTGTTGCACGCGTATGACTTCTTGATCCACAACTGATTGTGAGAACTTCCTTTTGGCTAGGAGGAACTACCTGTAATGGAAAGCAAGACCACCAGAAAGAGTTAAACAATATGTGTAGTGAACTGCCTAGCATGTGCTAGATCTGGGAAGTGTGATACTTCCTAGATGGCTGTCAGTCCACTGTTTTCAAAACAATTTAATGTGGGTAATGAAGTAAATCCTATTGCAATTAAAATGATTTGGGTATCTCATCCAAAATACAATAAGAAAGATCTAATCTAACAGGCTAAGTTAAAATAAGATCCGAAGGTCAAGTAACTGGTTCTGGGTCTCTGCAGGTCTGACAGAGGTCTCAGGAAGGTCACAGATGATTAAGGGTGATGCAGGAATAGGTGGATAGGTCACTGTTCTGGGTTGTATGGGTAAATACAGAGACCGATGCCAGTTAAGGGTGACTGACAGCTGGTTGGGTGAATCAGGTGCCGGTTACTATGGAATACTGGGAATGCCACATAATAGGCTTTGGATCTCCCTTGTGATTGCACAAGGGTTGATTGGTTGGAAAGAGATATTAGGTTGTTTGGGTGGGGTTTGGCGAGGTTTTAATGGGTATGTGGAGGGGTGAGTATGAATGGAGGTCAATGGGTGGCTAAGGAAACAAAGGATGACAATATAATGATGAAACCAATGAACCAAAGAAGTGTTCCACTTACAATGTTCCACTTACTTGGAAATCTGGTCCTGGGATCACCAAACGTGCTTGTGAGTGAGGAATGAAGGTACTGGAAAGGGGTTGAATGCTGCTGAGGATCACCAAACATTGGAAAGCTCCTGCATGGGCTGCATGTGCATTCTATTTTTTGCTTGGTTGGATCAAATCCTGTGCTGGGGTGAACACTTGGATGGTTGTGCAAGAGAAAATGCTTGATCTCCTTCCTTGCATGTGTGTTCTCACTGAAACTCATTCTTGGAATATGTTATTTCTCTCAGGAATCTTCCCAATACTTGCCAATGTTTACCAACCTCAAAATAAGGTTGTTTTGGGGATTAAAAGGTGACCGACGGTGGTTCTGGCTTAATCGGTGACGGTTAGGGGTAACTGGCATCGGTCAAGGTGGGATTTCCTAGGTTTACTAAACTAGGTAGATCCCCTTGATTTTTTGGGATCTCGTGTCATTCACCCATGGATTAGACTGGAAGCTTCTTGTAAGCATGCAGGAATGTGGTTAGAGGGAATGTAGGCATTGATTTTTAGGGTTTGGGTAAGTCTTAGTTAGTTATGGCAACTTACTAAGAATAGGTCTTAGGGTGAGTTGGCTTGATGAGGTGTCTAGGTGAGATGTATGTGGACATTATCCCTAATTAAGATATTTAAATAATAAATATGGTGAGGATAATGAATTAATTTAATTAAATTAATATTAGTGGAGTGAAGGGGGCCATGGCTAGGTTAATGTGATGAAGGGTGTTTATTTGTCAAGGGACCAAAGGGGAGTGTGACCTAATTTTAGTGTCTACACTTCCCTCCTATGTAGTGTGATGCAAATGAACCAACCTTGTGCCTTATGATGGAGCTAGATGGATGCAAATGGAGACTTTGATGGATGAAAACTTAGGTGATGATCGTAGTGCTTATTGTTTGGTCCCTCATTATGGTCTCATACCTTTATATTTATATGGTTCTCTTGTTCTAATTTTGTAATCAACCCCGAAAAGGCCGACCACTAAAAAGATAGGAAACTCAAACAACTAGAAAGTGCCAAAAAACTGACGGAAAAGTGTAAAAAGGCTTAGGGAACCTCAAATGTGATCAGGGTGCCTGGGGTGCCCCAGTCAGAGGTAGAATGACGCAAAATGACAAAAACAAACTAGGAAAGTATGTGTTAAAGGTCAATAGTGACAACAGAAAGCAAAGTAAAATGGCCAAAGGACATGGGTTAATTAGTACTTTCTTCACTCAAAAACCATATGAATAGTAGTATGAGACCAGGACTATATAATGCCTAAAGTACGTGATTTTATGTCTACACCTACCAAATCTGTGAAAAGATGAAGATGAAGGTGGAAAAGATGGAAGGATAGGGGAATCATGCAAAGGAAATACCTAAAATAAATTATACAAGGAAAAGATTTGTGGGTATCCATAGCTTAAGATTTGGCCTTAGAGGATGGATGAGATTTACTAGTATTGCACGGCTTGAGAAAGTGTATCACATGTTATGGTACAAAGGAAAATAATGCAAGCATAAAAATAAACAAGTTCTTGAGGGGCATGTGACATGAAAATGCATGGTTGATCAATATGAGTAAGGGTTCATTTTAGTTTAAATTTAAAGTGACTTTTTGGGATAGTTGCCTACTAAGTTTTAGGAATTGGTAGCCTTTAGCATCCATAAGGCATGTAATATTATTGGTATAGATTAAGAACTTAAGACTCCTTGAAATTTCAAACTGGAGAGTGAGGAAAAAATACAAACTCTCACAAAACAAAAAATAAAAAGGAAAGCAAAGCATGAAAGAAAACAAACAACTATATATGTGGTGAGGCATAAACACTCAAGAGTGGTACTTGAGGAACAATTGATTGACTAGAATTTGCATATATTCCTTGTTGAGATTGGAGAAATTGAAGGCATTATTTTCCCTACATGAGTTGATTTGATAGTGATTAAGCTAATATGTGAATTTATGCCTAATCTGATTGTTATTGTAGAAATAAATAAATACCACAAATTAAGTACAGAAATTAACCCAAGCAAACTAAGAAATAAAGTAAAAATCATAAGTACAAAGAGTGTAAGAAGTCTTAGCTGATTCACAGAAATCCCAGAGGTGTACAGAGTTGGAAAACTAGAAATTACAAAGCACTAACCATCACACCAAAGCTCAAAAAAATGTAGATTTAGAAGAATAAGCTAGACTATTGCACCTGGAGAGGGACAAGGGCACATGTGGGTGCCCTAGACATGTTTCTAGGCATTTGGGTCTACGGAAATTCTCAAAAAACCTCCTCTGAGTGGTCACGTGGTATTCATTGTTGTTCTCCTTTGCTTGCTATGAGGTCATACAGTATCACCGAAGTTGCTGGAAACCTGTAATGAAATATTGACCTATAAAACCCTTAAATAGACACCAAATCCTAAAAAATAAATATGCAAAATGAGGGTTCGGACTATCACCAATTTTCATAATGGTGAACTTACAAATGAGTGCTACACTACATCTCATACCCAATGTAGTTCTCTATGTGTGTGGAATTGTGCCCTAGGTGGTTCTTATGTTTGTCGCACTTGATAGCAAGAAAGGAAGCTAGATGTACAGAAATGTAATACATTTATGCATGGAATAGAATGAAATTCCCTCTTATGAAGTGTATGCAGAATAACCAGCCCTTATGTGCCTTGGATGGTACTAGATGGATGCAATGGAGCTATTAGATGCTTGATGGATGCAATCTTAGGTGGTGATAGCTAATGCTTAGTTCTTGTTCCTTTATTATGATCACATAAATTTATATTTATATGATTCCTTGGCTTGAATTTTGTAATTAACCCCGAAAATTCCGACTACCAAAAAATAAGATGCTCAAATAACGAGAAAGGACCCAAAATATGTGAACAAAGTACAAAGGGTTCAGGGGCACCCAGAGGGGACGAGGGAACTTGGCGCTAGTGTCCTAGTCGGGCATTGGTTTCTAGGATGATAAATTCCAAGGTGTGAAAAGGAAGAGTAAGAAAGTAAGTGTACAAGACCAAAAGTATCAACAAAAAGAAAAGAAAGGTGGCCAAATACATGGGTTAATTAGTAATTTTCTTACTTAGCAATAACATGAATAGTAGTATGTAATCAGGACTAGATAATTACCCAAAGTGCGTGATTTTGTATCTATACATAGTGACCAATCCAGATGGTGTCGAACTTATAATGCCTCCTTGTCTCGGTTCATTCAACATCCCACGTCAACACTAGTACCAATTTCAAACCATTGGTTGTTGGTATGCTTGGAAAAGAAAATATTGATTACATGTTGATGATCATGGAGCTTGTATCTAGAACTCTCCCTAAATTCTTCAAAGTGTAATAATTTAAGAATCCTAACCATCCTAACATCATGATGCTCTAGCTCTAGATAATGAGCTAGCTTCAAAGTGGGAAGTTCTAATGACAGTGGCATCCTGTTTCAATTACATACACAAGCATGAAGGGAGAATTAGAAATTGAGTGCTTGGGTATAATCCTGTCAGCCCAAAAATCTAATTTCACCTTCAGATGTCATGTTATTTAATTATTCTCAGTTATACACTTCATAATCATGATCAGACTGAAATTCCATTTTCATGAAGATATTAGTTGGAGAACATCTTAAGTTAAATACCATAGCTTAGAGGAAACTTTTTGATCTTGACTCACATGAATGTCCTATAATTTTCACATACAACTACATGAGGACACCAAATCTTGTAATAAATCTTGTAATGTTACTCTCAAGGAAGTCCATTATGACATCTTCAATTGCTTCCTTGTGTTGGAACGTTTTTAAGTGGATACCGTTATTGTGCCCTTAACACTTGGTAAAAGAATAAATGTTTTATTATTATATTTAACACGGGTTAAAACCTTGTGTAAATTCAATAGTAAAACATATGATTAATTATCAAATTAGCTCCTCGGGGGAAGGTTGGAACCGTTGGTTACAACAGTCACGTCCCCTCATTTCTATTATAAATAGGATTTTACCCTTATGGTAAAAGATATATTCCCAATACAATTGAGAAACTTGGCATGTTTGAAGTTTGTGAGTGGAAAATATTTACAAAGGTTCTTGTGAATAAGTGAGAATATGAAGGCTTTTTATTGGAGTGTGGAGTTTCTCATATAAATGAATATCATCTTTGTGGGTTTTTTAACTTTTGAGGTTTTCCCGTGTGAATCTCCTTGTCATGTGTACATTGATTTGCATGTTCATTTATTTTATTTTTTGTCATCATTTACATTCTAGATCATGTTATGTATTGCATATATTCTACATGAAATTTATCATGGCATCAGATCCTGGGGGAATGTAGAGGATTAACAAAAAAATGAATTTAATTTAATTATGTTAAATTTCAAATAAAATTCATTTCTTCCAAGCGTGTATGGCCATGGGAGTCTCATGAAATCTTATCTCTTACTCAAAGCTTGTTCCTTGCATTTCTCTTAGCCGTAAATTATTCAGTTGTAGATCTAAGCAACTAGAAGCAAATTTCAAGATTTTTTTTCATGCAAGATCAGCCTATGGCATCCTTGTACAAATATGAATGGCCTAAGAATGTAAAAAATTAGAAATTTTCTTCATTTTTTGGTTGTTCTCTACAACCTATTTTCTTCTCTGGAAGGTTGAATATTCTAAGTTTAGGCTTGCCTAAGCCTCCTGCAAAGCCTGAGGAGCAAGAGAAAGAGTTGTATTTTTTTATTCTTTGTGTGAGGTGTCATTCTGTAGCTTGGGCAACTTGGAAAATTGATTCCTCGACAAAAATTCAATTGTTAATCTCCATTCATCATCAGGAGGCAAAATCAATAAGGTTGGCAAGTTTTTAAGCTCTCTGATGGCTTATATATTTGTTGGTTGTTCTCTACAACCTATTTTCTTCTCTGGTAAGTTGAATCTTCTTAGTTTAGGCATGCCTAAGCCTCACGCGCAGCCTGAGGAGCAAGAGAAAGAGTTCTATTTTGTTTTCTTCTTTATGTGAGGCACCATTGTGTAGCATAGGGAGCTTGGAAATTTTGATTCCTTGACAAAAATTCAATTTTTAAGCTTCCTTCATCATTAGGAGGCAAAATCAGGAAGGTTGGTAAGTTTTTAAGCTCTTTAGTGGCTTATATATTTTTCTATGCATCCCCAAAGCTTCTTATGGGCACCATATCTCTACCTGGAAGCATGTAAAGGTTAATATTAAGTTTGCGGAATTGTTTAATAAATAGTTTTGTTATTAAAATTATAATTGTTACATAAGAAAACACATGCCACACCTTATATTTGTTTTTTAACAAAAAGTTTTAAAACTCATTGGTTTTTACATGCACAGTAAATCATATTATAATAATATTTTTTATTTTTTACAATTTTGGAAAATAAGTTTTAAATATTAATTTGTGTATGTAGATTTCTGTCTAGTCTCCTACAAGGTTTGGTGATTAATATTTTGCTAAAATCTTGCATGTTGGGGTGGTCTAGTGTTCAAAACACCCTAAACAACTTTGTTTTAATCAAATTTTGACTTAATAAAATTTATTTTCATATTATTTAATTCGATTTTTTTTTGTTTGTGTGTTGAGTAACTCACATGCAAAACCCTTAATTTTTTACTTTTGACCTAGACAATTATTTTCTAGCTTAGTCATGTAGCTAGTTGTTTCCTAGGTTTTGGAACATTCCAGACACATTGGTGTTGTCCTTTTATTGATTTGAATATTTTTATCATATTTTTCATTTTTATTAATAATGTTTCTTAAATTAGTGCATTTTTGTGACACTTGTGACACCTTATTTTATCGCAATCTTTTTACCTTTTTAGCATTAATTTGAACAATTATTTTTATCTACACTATTAATTTTCTTTCATATCAAATAAAGTATAAAATCACATCTTTCCTAGATCTAGTGTTAGTGTCATTCATAAAGGGAAGCATTGGCTTCACTTAGTTTTGTGTTAGATAAATCCCAAATGCTTAATGGGTCTAACTATAATATCTTGAAAATTCATGTTAAAGTAGAATTTATGGCCCGAAAGTTGTGGAACATTATTTTTTGAATGAAAATACCCCATCCGGATGGCATGTTACACCTGAAATTTCAAATGCGTTTCAACAGAAATCACAAGAAGCCATGTCAATTATCTTGTAGAGTGTTAAGGATGAATTCCTAGTCCATATCAACACTCAAGAGTCCTCTAGCAATGCTTGAAAACTCCTTGAATATATGCATGAGGTAACTCATTTGTCTAAGATTATTAATTCGATTCATTAATTGCTTACTACACCTTTGAAAGGTGATGAAAGAGTTGTTAAATTTCTTGCTAAAATTAAGAATATTAAAGTCCATTTAGATGGTTGTGACTGTAATTTAATTCAAGATCAATTGTTATATTTCATTATTAAGTTAAATATTCATGAAAAAAAGTTGTAAATTTATTTCAATTTTGAACTCAAAGTACCAAACAGAGCAAGATATCCCTGGCCTCACTAACATGTCAGCACTTATGATTCAAGAAGAGAGACTGATGCCTAATTTTGGTTCTAAATATAATGCCACTCAAGCACTACTCGCCCTCAATCTTGGTTTTGAAAACAACGTAAACCATAAATCTAACCCTAAGTTTGCTAATGGCAAAAATGGGAACAAAAAATTTGGCAATAAAAATCAAAAACCTAAGTTTAGTGGGAATTGTAATATGTGCGGTAAATTTTGTCATAGAAAAGAAAATTGTTAAAAAAACAAAGATAGATTTTATAATAAAACTTCTAAAAATAACAAAGGGAATAAATATAATCAGAACCATAAGAAAAATCAAAACCATAATTAGAACAACAATCATGAACAAAATTCTAATGTTATCGGTTTATATGTTGTCTTGTTTGCTTCTAATGAAAATGAATGGCTTTTAAATAGTGGTGCATTGTACCATATGACTTGATTATCTAACATTTTATCTTATACTAGAGATATTTTTGAAAATTTGTATTTCTAAGATAATTCATTTTTAGAAGCCACTGAGCAAGGAAAGGCTAAATTTGCAAATGTTGTTATTAAAGATGTTGTTTATGTACCTAAACTTAAGGTAAATTTTGTGATAGAAAAGAAAATTGTTAAAAAAACAAAGATAGATTTTATAATAAAACTTCTAAAAATAACAAAGGGAATAAATCTAACCAGAACCATTAGAAAAATCAAAACCATAATTAGAACAACAATCATGAACAAAATTCTAATGTTATTGGTTTATATGTTGTCTTGTTTGCTTCTAATGAGAATGAATGGATTTTAAATAGCAGTGCATTGCACCATATGAATTGATTATCTAACATTTTATGAGATATTTTTGAAAAATTGTATTTATGAGATAATTCATTTTTAGAAGCCACTAAACAAGGAAAGGCTAAATTTGCAAATGTTGTTATTAAAGATGTTTTTTATGTACCTAAATTGTTATCTTGTTCTTAAACTATTAATTATAATTTCATTGTAACCTTTCTTAAATATAATTGGTCTATTAGTAATCAATCCGGTTCTCTGATTGTTGAAGGTGGTTAAAAGAAAGGTTTATACATTGTTTAATTTCTTTTGCACGTTGTCTTTCATCACATAGTAAGAATGAATCTTAATTGTGGCATGAAAGATTAGACCATGTTAATTTTAAAATTTTACATGATATGTCTTCTCATAATCTTGTTATTGGTCTCCCTTTTAACTCTTATCATCATGAAAATTTTGAACATTGCTTACGTGGTAAGAAACATATTCATCCCTTTCACAAGAATCGTGACGTGAATTCCTCACATCCTTTAAAGTTAATTCATAGTGATGTTGCAAGACCTCTTGAAGTTGTATCTATTAATGTTTCTTTATATGATGTTACTTTTATTGATGATCATATTAGAATGATTTAGTCATATTTCATTAAAAAGAAATCTGAAGTGTTGTCTAAATTCAAAGGATTTAAAGTTGTTAAAAATTGAAGATTATTCAACACAATTGCAGAGAGATCAGAGATATAGAAACCAAATACAAATGAATGATACTTAATATTATTCTCTTAACTTCATTATACAAACATCCATATAATTAGGAAAATAGCTCCCCTATAATTTAGGAGGCAGTTATAACAAAACTCTAACCTACATGAGTTGTTTGTAACACACACACACACACACACACACACACACACACACACACACACACACACACACACACACACACACAAACACACACACACACACACACACACACACATTTGTTATTTTTGTTTTATAAAAGCTAATAACAAATCATTAACTTACAAAATTACTAAATTTGCATTTACCTAAATAATAATTACACTCGTAATTATTATTTACCCACACATTCAAATGGAGTACTAACATATGAATTCCTAACAAACTGCTTCTAATTTTTCTATTAGGAGATTAAGAGCATATATTGGTGGTGAATATATTAGTAAAGAATTTGATTCTTTTTGCATTAATTTCGGTATTCAACGGGAAATAACAACTCTTTATTCCCCTCAGCAAAATGGACTTGTTGAAAGGAAAAACCACACCATTATTGAAATGTCTAGAACAATGTCTCATTATGTAAATTTTCCTAAGTTCTTATGGTTTGAATCCATTAATATTGTTGTGCATATTCTACATAGAGTCCCTAATAAATCTTTGCATCTTTCTACCCCTTTAGAAATGTGGTCTAAAAATAAAACTAGTGTGGCTCATCTTAGGATCTTTGGTAATCATGTTTTTAACTTTATTCCTAAAGCTAAAAGTAAAAGGTTAGATCAGACCTCCTATCCTTGAATTTTTGTAGGCTATGGAGGTAAAACAAAAAAATTAAGTATTTATGATCCTACTAAATGAGAAGTCGTTGAAAACATAAATTGTAGTTATTCTTCTATTACTCGTGTTTATAATGAGCCTGTTGATTTAGAGAATGATGATCATGATGAATGTAATAATAATGAAATAATTAATTGTAGTAATTATACTGAAATTGAAAATTATTTATTCATGATTCCTCTTTAACTAAATGACCTAAATGGGTAGAATCCCTAATCCAATCTTCTCATTTTGATAATCTTAATAAAATAACTAGAAGTCAACATTCTTATCATGACTTAATGATTATGTATGAATGCAAACCTCAATCTTTTGAGGAAGTCATTTAATATTATAGATGAAAAGCTATTAAACAATGTGAGTATAATTCCTTAATTAAAAATCAGACTTGGGATCTTGTCCCACCTCCACCTAAAAGGCATATTGTTGGTTGTAAGTGGCTTTATAAAATAAAATATAATTCAATTGGTAAAATTGACAAGTTTAAAGAAAAATTACTTTCTTGTGGGTTAATTTAAAAACCAGGGAATGTCTATGTTGAAACCTTTACTCATGTAGTAAAAATGAGTATTGTTATATTACTCATTGCTCTTGCGGCTCAAAATGGCTAGATTATACACCAATTGGATGTCAAAAATGCATTCGTGAATGGTGATTTAGAAGAAAAATCTATATGACTCAGCATTAAGGTTTCATTGACCCTAAAAAAAACATTATGTGTGTAAGTTACACAAATCACTATATGGTTTAAAACAAGCTCCTCGAGATTGGTATTCTAAAATTGCTAGTTATTTTAAATAACTAGGTTTCTCTAACTAATATTCTTGTGATGATCTCTTTGTTAAAATTGAAAATGGTAATTTAATATGAATTGTGTTATATGTTGATGATATTCTAATTACTGGAAATCTAGTTTAATTCATAAATATAAGGATAAACTAAGTCAAATGTTTGAAATGGCTAATTTAGACATTCTACATCATTTTTTAGGAATAGCTATATTTTAGGATATAAATACAATTGTTGTATCACAATCTCAATATGAACATAATATTCTTATCAAGTTTAATATACTTGACTCTAATTCTACATTTGATCCTATTAAAGTTGGTTTTAAGCTTGATTCAAAACCTGCAAGTGAAAAAGCTAACCCTACTTTGTATAGACAACTTGTTTGTAGTTTGATTTATCCAACAATTACTAGGCTATATATTTCATATGTTGTTGGTGTTGCTTCTATATTTATGCAGGATCTATATTTAGATCATTGGAGATTAGCAAAGAGAATACTTCAGTATTCCAAAGGAATTGTAAATTTTGGTTAATTTTATTCTTTCATTGAGAATGCTAGTTTATATGGTTGTTGTCAGGGAAAATTTTAGTGGTGAATTTTTCATTAATTCATGAATATTATAGTTTTACAAATTGATATTTGGCAATTTTAAGGAGTAGTACCAAGAACTCTTTCACCTAAATTATCGGGATACAAACTACTTTTTTGGGTCGGCTCCCCTACACTTTAAATGAAATACATACATATGACTGTATATTGCCACTACATTGAAACTAAAATTGGGTACAATCGCCAACATATTTTCCATATAAGACTCCCATCACACCACACATGTAAGTAGTCATAGTTGATTCGAAGGTAGATCTAATAGTGCAAACGGATGTAGATGCCCATATGCATATGAAGATGCCCATCTAGACATGCAAACGCTCAGTTGCACATGCATACACTTGTATAATTTTTTGAGATATTTCCAAAAAACAAATGGAGTCATTTAGACAACCGGATCAAAAGTTATGGCCTTCGCAAGAAAATCCACCAAATATAAACACATGTCTACATATGTAGACGACCCTCTACACATGTAGATGTCCATCTCCACATGTAGGCACATGTTTACATGTATATATACGCCTAGTTTCACATGCATATTCTCATAGAAAGTTTTGAGAGATTTTTGACAAAAAAATGGAGTCATTTCGACGCCTAGATCAAACATTATGGCCTTCGCAAGACAGGTCACCAAATACAGACACACAATTGCACATGTATATGGCTTACTACACATGCATATGCATGAATGCATGTGTAGATTCCTGTAGATATTTTTTATAGCTTTCCAACAACAAATAGAGTCGTTTCGACTCCCAGATCAAAATTTATGGCCTTCACAAGATAGGACACCAAATGCAGACACATGTCTACATATACATACACTTTTCTACACATGTAGACACCTATTTACACATATATAAACACTTCATTTCACATAAATATGCTCATATAACTTTTCAATAGCTTTCCAACAAAAATGGGGTTGTTTCGATGGCCGCAGAAAAAGTTATGGCCTTCGCAAGACAAGTCACTGAATGTAGATGCCTAACTGCACATACAGATGCCCGACTACACATGAAAATTCCTAACTACACATACAAATTCCTGGATGCATATGTAGATTCCTATAGATATTTTCAAGAGATTTATGGAAAAAAAACAATGGATTCATTTCAACACCCAGATCAAAAGTTATGGTCTTTACAAGACATGCCACCAAATGCAGACGCCCATCTTGCAACCTAATATCATGTGGATGTTCTTTTGTAAATAAATATCATACAAACATCCATCTGCATATGCAAATGTGAATCTATGTCACCTTTTTGGTTTCTCCCCAGAGCACTTTTCTCCTTGAATTTTATTCACCTTCATCACTATACAGATTTTGCTCTTTTTCAACATTAATACGAAATTCATTTTTATAAATTCTCAAAAAAATCCAAGTTGTATCGGTAGGGGGTCTTAAATTTTTCCCCATTTATTGTGATGTTGACCATGTTGGTGATAGTATAGATCACAAATCTACTTCTAGATATGTGTTTATGTTTGGTGTAGGTGTTATTACTTGGAGCATGTCGCGTTGTAGTCTTTTAAATTAGCAAAACATAGTTAGGTGCACTGGCACCTCACTTAGACACATGTCTAAGTGCTCACCTGAAGCATGATAAACTCCTTCAAGTTTCTTCTAGGGTGGCCATCAATATATGGTTCCTGCAAACATGGCTACATAATATGCAAACATACCATATGAACTACTAAACCATGCATAATGATAATTGATCACGAACCAAAAGGAGATATGTATTCAATATAATCATGGTGTATTATAATATGTTAGGTTTAACCACCCCCATTTACAAACTCATGTGCAATGTAAGACTCATACATGGACTCAACTCTACTTGGACTGACCCGTGGAAACACACACACACACTTACACACACCAATTACATGGATATCTACACATATATAGGGTGGGAACTATTCCTTCACTTCTTACATACTTTAATATAAACTTAGATCACTCATATACATATTTTGCATTATTTTACAACTCATACTTCCTATAAATAGATGCCTAGTCTATGGCTTTTCATAAGCAACATGCTCTAACTCTAGAAGTTCCATTTTTATCATGTGTACTATAAATAACTTTTGCATGTGTTATAAATAGTTATGCCTCCTTCATGCATGTTTCCAATATATTATTAACCTTGCATGCACTTTATCCACACTTTTGTCTATTTCTAGCTTTGCCTTAACAATCACGACATCCCATGTTTTTCCTATTTTTAACTTGCCTTGGAAATCTAAATAATTGTATACTTATTTGTTCCTGCACACAACCCTTCACACATGTTTCTTCATTTATATCACACATGCTTTCGTGCACTACTTTATCTTTTGTAAATACTTCATTTACATGCCCCTTGTGTTCATCCTTTGACCTTCACACATGGTTCATACTTAGTCAATTTCTTAGCCCAACATTACCCTACACTAGGTATATTGTCCATCTAGGGAAATACCAAACAAATGAATGAATGAATAAAGAATCCTTCTTGAAATAATGTGGGAAATAACCCAAAGACTGTTGAATAAGGAATGTATGAATAAAATAATATGTAAAAATAATGTATGCTTAAGTGTGACCAAAATTTGGCTTAGGGTATCTACAGGAGTTCCAGGAATTATTCGTTGATGGCTGCTTCCAACCCTTTCCATTCCTCAAGAAATCTATTTGACCTTCCTGAAAATGACTCAAAAACATTCAATATACTCTCCAGGATCATTCCTTCAGCCTTCTCCTGTAACTCCTTCAAAATTGTGTTCCGTTCGAAAGCCTATCCTGCTAATATTTCTACTACCTTCATCACCATGGCCTGTAATTCTCCTAGCATTAATTTATTCTTGATGGTATTATTCATTTCCTCTACCTCTTGCAACAATTTTGCACACACTACCTTATCCCCTGTATATAATGAAGCATTGAGGTTTCTTAATACCGCTTCTTCTTCTGCAAGGTGAACGTCAACAACTGAGGTATCCTTGAACTTGATGAAGATATTGTCTTCCTTTTTCCCAATCTCCTTTACTTCCACACCAATATATTTGTATCCTTTACCCTCTTATCAATCTTCATGTGATCCTCCATCACTAATTCTCCATCGTCTGTTCTAGTGCTCTATTGGCCTTAATTAGCAACAAATTGACTAGCTCTTCCAAGTTGTCAATTTTCGTGACTCCTTCGATTTCGGCCTCCATAATTACTTCAAGACATGAACGTGTGATGTTATTCATAATTTCACATGTCTTTGTATCTAGATCAGAAAATTTCTTCTTCGCCTTATTAATTCTTAGGCTAACTTTTTGTTTTTATGAGTCATGTCCTTAAAATTCCTCTGTATTACTTTCCTATGCATCTGAAAGTTGTGTAGAAACCAAAATTGGAAGGGTGTTTGATGGGTCCTTCCTCCCTTGCAACCCATCCACAACTTATTTTCTCTGTTTAAACTTTGGTTCCTTCATGTGAGTTTGCATTGTAAAGGAAAACATTTTGTATGTCATGACATGAGCTTCAGATTGTTCCAACATGTCCCAACAATATAATTCAATGGCCTGAATAGAGCTTTGAAATATGGATCAGATGACTTTAGAAGTGCCATCTATGTACCAAATGTGTAGGTGAGGAGGTGAGCATCATCTAGGCCTCCTTGATGAAGTTCTAGGTCTTGATCCCATATCACACTGCTCATGTGGTGTCTCTTACGCAACATCAAAGTGTGTGAGACCAGTGTAATCTCTTATGCCTTGGTATTCTTGCCCCTCTTCTTGTTCTCGCTTCTCCTGCTCTTATTCATGTTCCTTCTCATGCTCATTTTCTTTCTCATGTTTTAAATATTCTTTCTCAAGCTCAAAGTGCGTGAGATATTCCTCTTCCTCAATTTGTATAACATGAGGATTTTCCCCCCTTCTGACTCTTCCATCCTCGTGGTTTCTTCATCTTTCCCTTATTCTAGGATTTATGTGTGTGTGGTATGTACCAGACTTACTAGAGTTGTTCTTAGAGGTGCACACACTGAATCTTCTCCTCATTCCATCTGCCTCCTTTTTCTAAAGATGTGGCCTAGATGACCCCATTATGTCTCTTTTTCTTCTTATTCTTCTTCTTCTTCTTGCTCCTCTTCTTGTTGTTATTAGATTGGTTTTGTCTTGTGCTTCTTCATTGGCACCATTGTTGTCATTCTCCTTGAAGGTGGTGGTGTAAGATTTGTTTCGCACTCGTCAAACACCTTACCATCCTTAAAATTTTGTCGTAAGTAAATTTATATGTAGCGCGCCTTCTTATCAATTGTTCAAGTCATTATGGGATTTAATTCCATCCCATATAATTCTATGGTATCTACATAGGGTTCCTTGGTTAGTATAACACCCACTAAAACTTCCACTTGAGACCCAAGAACAACCTAGGTTTAGAAAGAAGAATTATGGAATAATTCTTTTTTTTTAGTGTTCACAACAAGATTCCCAGAGTCCATTACAACAATTATCAAATCACCTTACAAAACACTAAGAGAGTGATAGTTATCCTCGAGGCACAGTTAGATTAATCTTCTTACAGGGCGTGTGAAGAAATTTCTCCCAAGCACAGAAGGAGGGCGCGAAAAGAAACTTTTTCTACCCGATGCACGGAAGGAGGGTACGCGAGAAGAATTTTTCTCCTGGGCGTGAAAGGAGGGGCACGGAAATAAAATTTTTTCTCCTGGGCGCGCGAAGAGGAGGCGTGGGAAGAAACTTTTTCTCCCACGGTGCACGGAAGGAGGGCGTCACGGGAAGAAACTGTTTTCTACCCAAGCATGCGAAGAGGAGGTGCACGAAAGGAAACTTTTTCTCCCAAGCATGGAAGAGGAAGGCACAGGAAGAAACTTTTTTTCCTTTTTCGAATTTAGATTTTTTATTTTTTTATTTTTGGAAGCCCAATGAAGTAAAAACTTCCAGGAGGACATAAATTTTGATAGGGAACTCAATTTTAGTGAAAACGAGGACTTTCTGGAAATCTCTCGATGTCCTCTTTGCACAGAAACCTTAAAAATTTAATTTGGATAAAGTTTTAAGGGTCGATTTTGAGAAAAAAAAAATTGTCACTAAACAGATGAACTGGTAATTTTTAACTTACATGATTTTTTTCAAATTCATAATTAATAATTTCTCAACATGCCAAACAGACATGGAGGATTTCACTTGGAGGAATTTAGGATGGATTGCAAGGGTTAAGCTATTTGATTGATTATCATTTCAAAATTCCCAATTTTGACAGCAAATCGATTGAGATTTTGGCTATGCCCGATTTGCAAAGTTTTATAAAAATTCCTTAATAGTTATAGTCTATTTGGGGTCATTTTATCCATACTATGTACAATTTAATAAAACATTTCATTTTCCCAGGTTACAGGGTCGTTCTGTACATTTTTAATAAAAATTTGTAGAGTTTACAATGAAACAAAATAGAATCTATACTTGAACACAACAGATCTATTTCTATTTAGAAAACTTGAATATAAGCATTCATTTCCAACTCAAATATAAAATTTTAAGTTTGTTTCAAATCAAGTTGTGCAAAAAAAACAAAATTACAGTTCTAATTTTCACATCATACATTCCAAAGGAAAAGAGTAATATATTCTCTTCATACGTATTCCCTTTTCAATTTTCCAAAGAGAGATTTCATAATGCATTGCAAACACAGATTTCCAATGAAGACAAAATCATTTTAACAAAACAAAATAACTTCTATTGACTTGGATGATTCTTTTACAGCTTTCCTTTCCATTCCTTTTCAAAAGAAAGAATACAAATCTTTCTTTTCCTTCCAAAGAATAAAATTACAGAGTATGTCTCTTTCTCATTTAAACATAAAACTTCATTTCCAAAACAAAATAACTATCCAATACAAAAATATTACAATTGTCATCCACTTGAAGTGGGAAACGGGTTCAACAAAATAAAGTCTCACATAAGGACTGTCAAAACTGTCTTCCTTCTCAGATCCAAAACAACAGTATGAATTTTCATCATTCTCCAATTTGATCACAACAAAGAAGGGGGAAAGGCAATGCTCTCCACCCAACCAAGACATCCAATAAAAAGGAGAAGCCACCCTTCTTCATTGGCCCCTGAGCCCTAACCAAATTGCAATAAGAAATGTGACTCAACTCATGGCAACAAAAGGCTTCCACAACACAAAGACAATCTTTCACATGCAAATATTATATTTAAAACACAGTCTAAAACAAAAGAGTAGTTTTAGCAACTACAAGATAAAAGTACACAACAATACTCAGGCTTCATCAAGCAAGCCAAAGGAGCAAGAAACTATGGGGGATGCTACTTATGCCTCCCAAAGGGGAAATGGGTATCACAACCTAATTACAAACCGCCAAAATATAGTATATCAACACCCTGACATGCCCTTATGCCTCCCCCAAGTACCCATTCCTTATGCCTCACATTTCCTTATGCCTCCCCAACCTCTTATGGCACCCCATAACGAGTAAAGAAATGCAAGCTATTTATTTGCAAGGTGGAACCCAAATCCCAACTCCCTCCACACTTATACCTCCCTAAAAACACTTATGCCTCCCACAAAAATGCCCCATAGTCTTCTCCTACACCTTCCCTACGTAATCTACCTAGCCAACATTCAAGAAAAACAAACGAATAACCACTCACACATTCATAAAAGAAAAGATGAGCATTTCCAAGAGCTAAGCTCTTACCTCTCCATGATGGAGTTTGTTCCAAGGTTATAACACAACAAGATTTCCAATGCGAAAAAATCCAAGATCAAAAATCCACCAACATTCAACAATCTCCAACTTTATTCAAAATTTACAAGAGCTCTCAAACAATCAAAAGAAGTTCACCCCCCCAAAAATCAAGTGATCCAAAGGTGAAGTAACCCAAAACAAGGTATGGAATTCAAATTTATAGAAGAGGGAAGAGAAGAGGATGAGGTGGATCCATGTAGGATGCCACTTCACACATCCTCAAATCCTCCTCATAAGTCAACTTCATTATCCAAGGCAAAATAAATAAGTAGGTGAATACTATGACAGTTTTACTTACACACTCAAATCAAGCTGACACCCCATTAGGACTGAAATTTAAAACATGAAGAAAGTGCAACTAAAACATACAACTTGACTTACAAAAATGCATAAAGAAAGTCTAAATTTAACTCTCCAACCATAGGTAAGGTTGGTATACAAATTTAAGAGGTATGGGACAAGTTTAACTTGTCCCACAAGCCTCCAAAATCAGCCTCCAAGGACAAATTCGAATTTCAGAGAAGGTGGAGTGTTTCATACTCCAAAATCAACTTACATATCTCTTACACATTGCTTACACATTACTTATAACACTTTAATTCAAGGCCAACAACTATATTAATTACTTTCTTATGACATATTTTAATTAACTAACTTAACAACATGATTACTCACAATATTAACACACCATTTAATAAATAATGAAAGGGTTCAATGCACCACAAAATAAACACATGCAAACATTAACAAAGGGACCAAATAAATGAAAATACACAAGTCCCTTGGTCACTTTTAAAGGTGATCCCCCCCATGAGAATCCCTAACACAATCAAACACACAGAAACAAATATAGTTGCCATGGTGACCTTGTTGAATTCATCTAGAATTTCAATTTGGTTCATTTCCAATCCCCCGATGTTTCTTGTAATATTTTAACCTTGAAAACAAAAATACCTCCTTCAGCCTCGTTGCCACATCAGATATCCAAAATGACATATAAACTATAATTCCAAAATCATCAATATATATATATATATATGATTCACAACAACATCCAGGCCACCAATAATATCATTCACAATTTTATCAACAACTATGTTGTTATCAATTCATTCCATTTTCTAGGTCTACTCAATATATCCAAATATCACATGTCCGAGCAACATCTATAATATAACCCGATCAAACAGTATATCAACATCAATATATAAAATGTCTCTAATACTCATCAAGTGCATCATATAAGAATCAAGTCAACAATAATCTATGCTCTAACATCTAACATCATACTAAATCAAAACTATAATGATGCCCATAATATAGTCAAACAGTGTCATGATCAGTATCAAAAGGTGTCAAAGGGAAGTGGGCACTACATCCCCCTCCCCTTAGACTCAACTTGCTCTTGGAAGTCACTGGAACAAGATGTGGGAATTGAACTCGTACTAAAGTAGCATCCTCCCATGTAGTCAAAGTCTCATCATACCTGTCCCACTACACTCGCACCTGATCAATCTCTCTACCTCGAAGGCCCAGGGTCCTACGATCTATAATGTGAATGGGCTCCACCATCACCTGCCCCTGATCCTACACCTACAATGAGGTCCAATCTAGCACATGAGAAGGATCAAAAATGTATCTCCTAAGCACTGAAACATGAAACACATCATGTACATGAGACAAGCTAGGTGGTAATGCTAAATGGTAGGCCAAAGGGCCAATACGCTCCAATATCTCAAAAGGACCAACGAATCTAGGAGCTAACTTAGAACCTTTTCCATAACGGATAGGGCTCTTATGTGGTCTGACACGAAGGAACACCTTCATGCCCACATCAAAACTATGGTCAGTCCTATGTTGATCTGCATACTTATTTTGTCTATCCTATGCCTCCTACAGTCTTTGTCTGATCAAAACCACCTACTGCTCCATGTCTTGTAACAAAGTTGGTCCAAGAGAAACCTTGTCCTCTAACCTGTCCCAGCTAAGAGGTGTCCTGCACTCTCTGCCATACAAATCTTGAAAAGGATCCATGCCTATAGAACTCTGAAAACTATTATTGTAGGAAAACTCCACCAAGTACAGGTACTCCTCCCATCTCGACTGATGATCCATAACATACATCCTGAGCATATCCTCTAAAATCTGATTCACCTACTCAGTCTTTCCATCTGTCATGAGGTGATATGTTGTGCTAAAAGTTGATCCTCATCCCGAGGGCATGCTGCATGGTAGTCCAAAAATGGGAAGTATACAAGGGATCGCAGTCACAAATGATCTTCTGTGGAATCTCGTGTAACCTGACGATCTCATCCAGATAAACCCATGTCACTGCACTGGTTGTATAAGTGGTCTTCACCTGAGACAAATGAGCCACTTTTGTCAATTTATCCACCATGACCATGATGGCATCGTGGTGGTATCTCGACATCGGTAGCCCAACAATGAAGTCCATGGAAATGGTATCCCACTTCCACTCCGGTATAGCATGAGGAAAGAGAAGGCCATCTGGATGCTGATGCTCGGCCTTCACTTTCTGGCACTCTAAACAACATGACACAAATTGAGCCACGTCTCTACGAAGTCCTCTCCAATGATACAACTGTCTCAATGTAGCGTGCATCTTCTTCACCCTGGGATGGGCTGAATAGGGTGCATGATGTGCCTCTGTCAAAATATCCTGTCTCAAGCCTCCATCTCTGGGAACATAAATCTGACCTCTATGCCTGAGAAGTCCATCTACCTCTAATGAGAAACCATCAAACTTCCCCTCAAGGGGTCTTTGACACTCGATCTCTACTCTAGCTGCAATGTAGAAGCTGTCAAGAGGAAGGTGCTGTAGAATCCTACTCTATAAAATTTTTCCCACTGAAGTGGTCATAACCACATGTCTCTATTTGTTGAAAGCGTGTGTAACCACATTCTCCTTCCCTTTCACATGCTTATATCTCCATATCATACTCACAAAGCAACTCCATCCAACGTTGCTGACGAGCATTGAGATTGGGCTATATGAAGAGGTGGCGAAGACTCAAGTGATATGTCCTGAGTGTGAATCTTCGACCAAGAAGAAAGTGTCTTCATCAAACCAAGGCATGTACTACTACCGCAAGCTCAAGATCATGAGTCGGATAATTCAGCTCATAATCTTTGAGTTTGTGAGACTCAAAGGCCACTTACTCTACCCTCCTACATCAATACACCTCCAATTCCTACCAAAGAAGCATCTGTGCATATGAAAAACTCACCCTATGGATCTGGCACAGCAAGAATGGATGTTGTCGTGAGGCACTCCTTTAGTGTCCTGAAGGCCTGCTCACATCTAATTGACCAAACAAAATTCTTCCCTTTCCGCTGAAGAGAAGTGATGGGGTACGTAATCCGAGAGAAGTCCTGAACAAATCTCCTATAATAACATGTTAATCCAATGAAGTTGTGCACCTATGTCACAGTAGTGGGTGTTTTCCAATCCATATTAGCTCTAATCTTAAAAGGATTGACTGCGATACCTTCCCTAGAAATGATGTGACCCAAATATTGTACCTTTTTCTGATATAATGCACACTTCTCCAAGTTCTCGTAAAGTTGCTACTCACGAAGACACTGAAGAACCTGGAAAAGGTGCCCCTCAGTGCTCCTCATGCGTATGTGAGTAAATCAAAATGTCATCAAGGAAGATGAGCACAAAGCGATCTAAGAAAGTTCTGAATACTCCATTCATAAAACTCACAAACACTGTAGGGGCATTAGTCAAACCAAAAGCCACAACTGTGAACTCATAGTGCCCATACCTCGTATGAAAGGTGGTCTTATGAATATCCACCTCCAAAATCCTCAGCTGATGGTAGCCTGACTTAATATCAATCTTTAGAGAAAATTTTGGCTCCCTTCATCTGATCAAACAAATCATCTATGTGCTGAAGGGGATAATGATTCTTGATCATTACCTTGTTTAGCTGGGGGGTAATTAATACACAAACACAAGGATCTGTCCTTCTTCACAAAAATCACTGGTGCACCCCAAGGGGATACACTAGGATGGATTAGGCATTTCTCCAAAAGGCCCTCTAACTGCAACTTGAGCTCACAGAGATTTGTTGTGGTCATCCGGTAAGGTGCCCATGAGATAGGTTATGCTCCCGGAACTAGATCTATATGAAAATCAATCTCACGTGGGGGTGGTAACCCTTGTAGATCCCCTGGAAAAACATCTGAAAAACTATCTCATAATGGGATGGTCATCTAGTGAAGGTCCACTAGATCCATCCTTTGATTGGTCATTAACTGTAACAACATACATCTGACGACCCCGTCACACACACTGTTTAAGTTGTATAGTGGAGATGGTGTGAATGGAAACAAGTCTCCTAACCCCTAAAATCACTGACTCAACTCCTAGATCATCTGCACAAGATATAGTCTTATGGTAACAATCCATCTTGGCCTTGTGTGCAGACAACCAGTCCATGCCCAAGATGACTCCATACGATCCCAATGGAAGGATACGAAGATCCAAGGTAGTGGTGAAAGGTCCTAATTCCACTACATACTCCTTAACTAAGGAGTCTACAGAGATCTAACCTCTAGAAGCCATCTCAATGTCCCAACTAAGACCCTACCTAACTATCACTAGCCTGCATCACTCGACTAAAGATGGTGCAATAAAAGAATCTAAAGAACCAGAATCAAACAAAATGGAGGTAGGAATACCACCAATGCTACATGTAGTCTCAATCACAGTACTTGGATGCTTATCCTAGTGGTTCTTGACTGCTGCATATATCTGGATACTACGTCCCATGTCACCAATGGTAGGCTCTGAGATCTGTGTCTTACCCTTGTTAATAGGGTTCTGAGGGTAGTCTCTCCAAAAATGTCCATCAGTGCCACAACAAAAACAATAACTTGATCCTCTCCCATGTGTATTAGGTCCGACCGGTACTTTAGAGGTCTGTGGTGTGGATCCTAATGATCCAGTTGTGGTCTGTTATGGTCTCTGTTGGCAATCTCCTGCTGATTGAGCCCTCTGGGCACCCTGTGTCCTGATGGGACCCCTAGGAGAAGGCCCCATACTCTTACCTCTCTGTACATCGAACCTTTGTGGAGGTCTATAAGGTGGGCAGAACTGTTATTGTTGTTGATGTTCTTGTGGTCTAAAAGATGACTATGTTGAACCCTGTCCACCATGAGGAGGAGGTACTAACCCCCTCGATCTATTGTCCTGCATCTGCTAGATGTGGCCCTGGACTCGGTCTCTAGTCTGTTGGATCTTTCCCCGAGTTTCCTCTGCTATATAGGGCTTCTCAATGGCCTCAGCTAATGTTAATGAATAATGGATCTGAACTACACCTCCAATGTCAATATTCAGGCCCTGAATGAATCTCTGGATCCGTACCTACTTGTATTGCATGTAATCAACATACTGGAGTAGATCTAGAAATATACTCTCATACTCATCCACTGTAAGAGATGCCTGTCGGAGGTCATGAAACTCATCTATCCTCGGTTGTATGAACCTCCATGACAAATATCTTCTCCTAAACTACTCCTCAAAGAGCTCCCAGGAAACTATCTCAGAATCAACATGGAGCTTATGCTCCTTTGTCCTCCAACAGACACCTACTCCATCTCTCAGTAGATGGATCGTAACACGATCTTTCATGTTGCTAGAATAAGGGCAGAGCTTGAAGCATCTGCTCAAGCTCACCAACCACACCTCTGCCTGAAATCCACCTATGTCACCAGAATAATGATCTCCCTAATGTGGTCTGAAGCTGTAGTTTGACGACCCTAGGCCTCCCTGCATGCTCTTCCCTAAGCCTAGGGCTCTGAGATCTATCTCTATGTCCTCAAACTCGGTCTCCCTGTCCCCTTTGCGGTGACTCTGCTCTGACTGACTTCACGTGGGATTTCTCTCCTCTATGCTCCTCACTATTTTGAGGAGGTGCACAAGCCTCAAAAGATGTCACCCTATCATGTCCGACTAAATGTATTCCGACAGTCCCTCCGCATAGAACGTCATTAACATCCTGGAGTGTCTATAAAATTTGTGGTAGGATGGCTGCTACACCATGACCCGGTGGTGGCAAATATAAGTCTATGTGAAAGGACCCCTCATCTTGTCTGTGCCTCCTACACAGACTAAGGTGAGAGTTAGTTCATTATTCTAGGTTTTATTCAGTTTTCCATGTTCACTAAATATACAATTTCAAACAAAGTTGTTCTCTAGATTTGAAAGTGTGCTAGGTTTAATATAGTACTAGGTTTAAAGTTAGTGTCTCAAGTTTTCTAGTGTTCCCAAGGGTCCAAGATTTTGAACCCATGGCTCTGATACCAAGTGTAACGCCCACTAAAACTCCCAATTGAGACCCAAGAACAACCTAGGTTTAGAAAGAAGAATTATGGAATAATTATTTTTTAAGTGTTCACAACAAGATTCCCAGAGTCCATTACAAAAATTATCAAATCACCTTACAAAACACTAAGAGAGTGAAATTTATCCCGAGCACAGTTAGATTATCCTCTTCCATGCCCGGGAAAAAATTTCTTTCCGCGCCCTCCTTCTGCTCCCGGGAAAAATTTCTTCCCACGCCCCGTAAGAAGATAATCTACCTGTGCTTGGGATAACTTTCACTCTCTTAGTGTTTTTTAAGGTGATTTGATAATTTTTGTAATGGATTCTGGGAATCTTATTGTGAACACTAAAAAAAGAATTATTCCATAATTATTCTTTCTAAACCTAGGTTTTTCTTGGGTCTCAAGTGGGAGTTTTAGTGGGCGTTACAGTTATGTAGCCATAGGTCTTGCGCAGAGTATGATACTCCTTTTCTACCTTATCAGCATTGAAATTCAATTCCTATGCATCCTTAATTATTTTTATAGAACTCTTCAAGTACCTGATTATGAATGCAAATGACATTTTACACCAAGGCCACAGCTCTCCATCATTTAGTAGAAATTGTGCAAGGCAGAAGTGTTGCATAACAACAAAGTCTTCTTGGTATGCATCATTCATTTTTGAATGTGTCACACATCATTTTATACCATACATCTAGGTGTGCCTTATATACATTTTTTATCGCATCGTCACAGGTATACTTGGTGAATCTCTTCACTGGAGACCTCTTCTCAATGGGATGCTCCCATTCTTTCCTATCTAGACCATCTGGAAATCCAATCTCCCATAACACAATGAACAGTAAGATGTACCCCATGTAATTTTTTCTCCCTTGTCATGTTGGGTCTCTGCTTCTTCCACAATGTCCTCTACAATATACAACACAATGTTATACTTGGTCCCATGTGTCATCTTATGCGCGATATGAAGGAACTTCTTTTTCTCTTCATTCCATCTCACTGAGGCTTCAAGCTTGCAAATCATCAAGCGTGCAGTTGCTCTGGTGTTAGGGTCGATGATGTGTGATATATTAAATAGGTGACTCCCTCAATGGTAGTGTAACTTGGTGGTTGTTTCTTCCACTGCCGCATCAGTAGGCATATCCATCATATTTTTTCCACTCAATGTCTCAACCCTATCATCTTTCCAATAATTTATGCGATGAGGTCCATCCTTCTTCCCGTAAAATAAAAATTGTCCTTGTGGACTCGCGACATCATCCATTGGAGCAATCGCACAGGCTTGCTGAAGAATGACAATTTATAGAGTTGTAATATGGTGTCACTCTCTAAAGTCTTGAGTACTCAATATTCCAACATGATATAACCTTTGGTGGTGCATTTTCCTATCTCTACTAAGGTATTGGCCCTTATATCACTTTTGTGGCCTACCGCGTGGTGATTGTACTCACTTATCTTACATCTCCATAACGGTGATGGCCACGGATTTATGAAGGTCACCTCTTATGGTGAATACATCTCTGAGAACCAATCATCTAACGTGTCCTCCATGTTCTTTTTACCCTTGGGTACCTTATTTTTTGGTTTCATTACTTAAATTGTATTGAAGTGCTACAAATCCCAAACTTCAAATTGTGAAACCTGCATGCCCTAAAACCAAATCCGTGTCTTCTCAAACCCTTGCTTGCACAACTAGGTGCTAGATGTCTTCTTGGTTTCGATTCTTCGTGGTTTTCCCTTTAATCAATCCTCTCTACACTTGGTGTTCATCATGTCTTCACATGCCCCAACTCTACAACTTCTCTCCGACCAACCCTACAACCCTTAACTATTTATTTCTCCCCAATTTACTTCACCAAACATCCCTACCGCTTCCACTCTGTTATTTAGATGTTGCCTTTTCCAAATACAAGGAGCTTTGGTTATAGATATTGTTTGTTGGTTTCTCTCATCATCGCCTTTGATCGCACTAGTTCATAAGATCTCAAAATCACACAAGTTATCAATTCGTAAGGTGAATTATAACTATTGCTCACACTTATTTATATGTTTCCAATTTTTTTCGAGCATTTAAAGTGGTAGGTGTGGTAGGTGGTGCATTCCCACAAAAAATTTCCTATTTTCCCACTCGTTTCCATCAACTTTGGTCGTTACATGTGTGGAATGCATAACCTTATAGCATGTAACTACTTCCTCAATTACATAATCTCTTGCACACACCTTCTTACACATGTGCAATTACTTTCCCAGGATACATATCCTTGCACGCGCATCTTCCTATGTCACACCTTTCCTTCCTCTATGTTACATACTAAGTAGTTTTTTTTTTTGTGTTGCCTACCTTATGTTATTATTCCTGTTATTCCACATATTATTCACACCAAATCTTCTTATACACCATTAAGAAAGACAATTTGATACACCAACTGAGAAAAACAATCCATTTGCGCTTTCTGCCACTATGCACACCCGTGCACTTTACAATCCACCATTTTGCACCCATGTACCTTACTCGCATGCTTTACCTTCTACCACCCCACACTAAAATTATGTGTAGTCCTCTATGCATCATACTTCAACAAATATATCAGCTCTGTGAATGCACTTATTACAAAACATCAAGGTAACTAAAAGGGAAATATAAGTTAAGTAGAAGTACCGCCTTATTAAAACATAAAAGAAAGAAACTTATTTATAGTAGGGATTATGACTGCTCCCATTAAATTAACAAAGCAACATAGTGTCATCAAGCACATGTAATTAACATGTGCCTATTTCCATAATCTTGGTTACTTTAAATGGTCCCAACCACTGGACTCTCAACTTTCTTAGGCAGTGCACAAACTTTCATTCATAGAGGAGCACCAATCCCCCAACTACAAAATACTTGTTCTTGATGTGCCTATCATGCCAAGAATTTTATCTCGTCTTCTTTGTCTTCTGGAGCCATCGCAAAATTGTGTGCCATTCACCAATTTCATTAACTTGTTAATTCACTCTCTGAGTGCTTGGTCATCCACGAGTTCCCATGTCACTTGTAAGGCTCAATGGACATCCATACCTGATAATAATGTTCTCCCATATGAAGCATGGAGCTATCGCAATAGTAAAATCCTTGGTAAATGTAGCTTCTTCCCACCTTGTAAAATAATCAGTGCAAGTAATTATGTACCACACTCATGTACGTCGTACAACTCGCGCAATCAGTCCAAAAAAATTTATAGCCCATTTTTTTAATGGTTCTATGGATGTTATGGGGTGCAAAAGCATCTCATCCCTTTTCCCCAGATTTCCAATCCTGACAATGGTCACAAGCCTTGACAAAATGATTTGTGTCTTTGTAAAGTATTTCCCACCATAGACATGCTAAGAGTATCTTGTGCGTGGCGGCTTCTCTCACAATTCCACCATGTGCGTGCCTCTTCCATTATTACTTCTCTTTCATGTTCTAGGATGCACTTATGTAATACTTCATTGCAACCCATCTTGTAAAGAGCTCCCCCAACCAGCTGATATGATGTAACACATATGGCCAATTTCTTCTTCTCCATTATCTTCATTCCTTGTGGCACTATACATGTGCACAAAAATACATCTATATCCTCCAAATCTGTAGGTGCATGTTGTAGCCTAAATAATTTTACATCTGGCATGGTGTCTTTTATACTTTCTGTGTCCTCACCAAAATTGATGCACAAAAGATGTTCTGGTTCCAGATTGTTCTTGCCTCGCTTGACTATCACCAAGAAGTCAAATTTTTGGAACAACAAGATCCATCTGCATATCTGACCCTATAATATTGGTTTGTTGACCAAGTATTTTAATGCCATATTACCAATGTAAAATATAAAAGTAGTGGTAAGAAGATATTGCTTGAATTTGTGAAGCGCGTACACCATGGACAAATCCTCGCACTTAGTGGTTGTGTAATTTTATTCTGCATGTGTTAGCTTACTACTCGCAAAACAAGTTAGGTGATCAACATTAACTTCTCTTGGATGAGATAGTACTACTCCTATTGTTGTCCCTGAGGCATCCACATGAACGTGAAAAGGGAGACTCCATGAAGAGAAGGGAAGGATAGGTGCATTTGATAGTTTCTCCTTTAACTACTCAAAATATTATTGTTGTGCATCCTTCCAATAAAATTTCCCTTTAATAGCATTCAATAATTCTTCCAATGGAGAAACTATCTCGACATAGCCCTCAATGAATTTTGTGTAATATCCCATATGCCCAAGAAATCCATGCACCTCACTTTGGTTAGTTGGCTCCTCCAATCCCAATATAATTGTAATCTTTGTTGGATCAACAAGAAGACCCTCTTTATAGGTTATATGGCCCAACAAATTACCAAACGGTGTAGTAAAAATGTAGTTTTTGATATTCAAATATATATTGAGTTGTCTACATCTTTGAAAAATTATCCTTAGGAATTCACAATGGTCTTTAACTAGGTCATATAGTGTCCACTCATCCATATATACTTGTAGAAAGTTATGGATGAAATCTTCAAAAGGTAGGACAATAATGCGAGAAAAATATTGTTGGTGCATTCTTTAGTCCAAAGGGAATAAGTGTGTCTACAAAGCAGCCCCATTATGTTTCAAACATGATTTTATATCGATCTTCATGCACAATCCTAACTTGATGATATCATGACAAACCATATGTGAAAGAATATATCGCATGCCCTATCACACCCTTAATAATATCTTCAGTGAGTGGTGTAGGGAAAGGATCAATAACACAAAAAACATTTAACACTCTATAATCTACAGAAATCATTATCCTTACATATTTCTTTATGCTTATTAATATGGGGCTGATCCATTTTGATTCTTTAATTTCCTCAATGATAGCTACCTTCAGCATGTTGTCAATCTCATTCTTCACTTTGACACGCAAGTTTGGATTCATTTTGTAGGGTCTTTTACGCATTGGTCACACATGCCTTTAATTTGATCTTTCTTTCTCCTAACAAAGAATGAAGACCCTTTAGTTTATGGTATCCTCTTTGAAATAGATCTTGGAAGTCATGTAACAACTCCACTATCTTCACAAAAAACATGACGAGTTTTATGAGATTATGGAGTGGAGGGTTGTGCTAGGGTTATGGATTGATCAAGTCATGAAGGCTTGCAGTGTCCATGGCACTGTGCGGTGGGAGCTAACGAAGGAGTACAATGATGTGGTGCAGTTGGAGTTTCTTAGTCATTGCTTGGCTGAGCACTACATGGAAGGGTTGTTGATTCGCGTCGGTCAGCTAGAGGATAGGCTTGAAAAAGGGCTCTTTGAAGAAGCCCGTCATTTTGCTGGTTTCCTCCTCTGCCAGGATGTGAAGACTTTCCTATCTCTCTGGAGTCGTCCGGGTTTCATTTCATTTAAACCTTTTCTGGTCAAGGTTCTCATGTCTGTGTTTGTCAAGTTTTATTCCTACCTTCATCAGTCGCAAGAAGAGAAGAACATGGAACCCCTGTTTGTAGTGGTTTTGAAGGTTTCTGGTACTCTTCCTGGAGTGGAGGTCCCGGAGGTTGAGGCTAATGGGTTCTTAGCCCCTGCTCCATCATCTGGCCTGGTTCTTTCTATTCCTGTGCTCAATGGAGGCCCTGCAGGTATTGTTGGGAGTTGCGGCTCAGATCTAGTTAGGGGAGTTCCCGTGGAGCGGCTGTCTTGGGGGCATTTTTCCCCTTTTCTTATCTTCCTCTCTCATTCTCTATGGAGGAAGGCGTCTGCACATGTGAAGGGAGGTAGATTTGTGGTTTTGCCTAGCGGGGGGGTTGCTTCATTTTTTTCTTCCTGATCAGAGGCCAACCAACATGGTTCCCTAAGCATTGTATCAGGAAGAAATCCTCGCTCCTTTCCTCTCCCATCTTGGATTGATCCATCTTATGTTGGGGCAGGTAATTTTTCTGGTTCCTTGTATAGTGGTTTTGACATTTTGTGGATTTTTTGTGCTTTGGGTTCTCTGTGCATTCGCTGGTGGTGTTTTGTGGTGGACGGGGGTTGTTCGTTGATGCTAGGTTGTTCATTTTTGTTGTTGTGGCTTCACACCTTCTTGGTTTGTGTGGCAGGGTCCGCCTTTGGTTGTTATGGGCCTATGCTTGGTGTTGTTGGTCATTGTTGCTAATGTTTTTGCTTGGTTTTCTTGCAATCATTGGCTTTGGGATTGGGGTTTCATTCATATTTTTGGTGCCTTCTTAGCCGGAATGGTCTCCTGGTGGCTTGCAAGTTTCCATTTGCCACCTTTACCTTTTAGGCAGGTTCCCCATTCAGCGTGGCTTCGTGCGAGAGGTGTGGAGGTGTGGTGATCTTTGTTGTGGGATTTTTTTGTTCAGTGCCGCATGTCTGGTTGGGTACTTAGGCTTCGTTGTTGTTGTGTTGCAGGTTGTTTTTAGGTTTCTGTCGTGGGTTGTTTCCTTTTGTCTTCTTTGGGTCATTGTTCTAGCCATTTCAATGTTCGCTTCTGATTTTGTTTGTGTTCTTCTTTTCTATTGGTGAGGTCCTTACCCTCTGGATCATAGCTCTGGTCAAAATCATTTATCAATAAAAAAAAACACCACTATCTTCACAACCTCTGCTTCTAACCAATCGTCAATGATCATGTCCTTAAATGCGTCATCCATCCCTATATTCATCTTATTTGTCTTAAACGGTAGATGGTATGAACATGCTTGTTTATATGCCTTTTTAAGGACCTCACGCTCACCCTTTATGTGTTCTATATGAAAATATTTAACCTTTTCATAATCAATCAGGTACACTAGCTTGGCTTTCTCCTTTTCCTTCCATATGCGCTCTAGGAGATCCTCGCCATCTTCTAACCATGTGCATCCATTAGCGTGCCTATCTAGAATGGTATCTGCATATAACTAAGCCACAAGCTCTTCCTCTCCTGATTTATCCCCCAGAGTGACACACTTCATCAAGTGCAAGGCCTGATGCAATGGAGGGTTAGATGAAAAATAATTGAAAGTGTGTAAACTACCTGATGTCATATCTTGTCAATTGGCATTCTCTTGCTTCAGCTTAGCATGTATATACCACGTGCACATACCCACGTAAAATGGAATAGAACTTATGGACCCAAAGGGATGGTGGTAGTGTGTCAGGCCCCTCTAACCAATTCTTTTCACAAGCTTATATATGAGTCCTAGGAGATGTTTTTCCATCATAAGCTATTATGTTGGAAAGAAGGTTGTTCTTATTAAACCGTGTCAAGAAGGAAATTCTTATCTCGTACCATCTAAGAAAATTATACATGTATGTGTCCCACCATCATTTTTTCATTCCTATGAATGAGTATACCAACATATCCCTTCAGTCTCCTTCATCATGTAGCTTCTCTTCTATGGCACGCAAGAATGATTCAATATTTTCTTCCCCTATATAACTTGGTAGAATAGTTATTCCCAACCACCTAGCTGTCCTTGGCTTGATCATTCTTGTTACGTGCCCTTGACAATTGCGATCAACCATTTCATATGTTCCATGGACCCATTTATCGCAAGAAATGTCTGTAGTGTCACTGATATAATGCATATCTCCCCATTTGAGCTCTCCCTCCTTTGTTGGCTCAACACACTTTGGATCGCACATAGTTCACATATAGATTTGATTCAGATATTTCTCACTAACCAGCTCTATTTAGGATGCAATCCATGTACCATCCCTAGGAATCACTACGCATTCATCCTCATTCTCAAAACTAATAAAACGCTTATTGAAGCACAATTATGCGTTATTTTCATAACACCATGGGCGTCCAAATAATGCAAGGAAATTATCTTCCTATTCCTATTCCAACACCTCAAAGTCACCCTTGAATTTTTCCTTTGTATAGTGATTCTTACATCCTTTAGACCTCCAATGGGCATTTCCCTGGTCTTGTTTTCCATATACAACACATTAGAAGAAGTTTGTAGTGGTGGCCTCCCCATTCTATTCCATGCATCCAAGGTAAGAATGTTCACCTTTGTACCAGTGTCAATAAGGATGTTTCTCACCAACCAACCATCGATAACTGCATCCAAGGTGATTTCCTTATCATATTCATGGTGTTGTGGGGGCAAATTTACATGTATTATCTATCTTTCAATGTCCTTCTCTACACACGTAACTTTCTTGTGTAACCATTCTCCTAGTAGGAGTATGATTTTTTCTTGTCTAAGCATCTGACATACTTCCCTAATTTCATCAACATCCTTGTTATGGACTTATGTATGTCACACGCATTCTCTATCATGTGCTTGTTCTTTTAAGCATTTTATCTCCCCATGTATATTTCTAATAAGACTCATGGTTTCTTGAAAGACGACCTTCTGTTGCCATACATCAGAATACTTGATAGGTTTCACAATATCTTCTCTTTGGATAAGTGGTCTTATTCTTGACTGTTCTCACATGTGTGAATCTTCTGCACATGTGATAACTAAAAAATCATCTTTCTTTGCAACCATTAGTTATTGTGGCTTCCATTGACCATGTCTGGTACACTCAATGTGTATCGTTGTCACACCTCTCTGCTTTTTATTATTATACATGTGATCATATAGAAATGGGTAGTCTTCTACCTTATTCCCTTTTCCACATTATGTGCAAGACATGTTCTTTGGGAACTCACGTTGATAGTGATCAGATAATCTATAGGTGTAGCAAGTACCTCGACTGAACCTTCCCATGTGACCATCTCGACATTTACAACGATATCCTCCCCTAAAGCCACTATTGTTGTTTTGTCCAATTCCATTATTTTTCCTTTCATGCACTTGTGAATTCCCCTCTTTTTTTTCCTAGTGTAATCTCACTTCACAAGCCTCATGGATGTGATCAATCAAATGGAAATCAGTTGTATTATATGTATGTGCATCACATATCTTGTAGTAGAATGACACATTCTTCTGTGTAGCATGCTAGAGGAGTGGACAGTTTATAACATCATGGTCCTTGTGGAATATCTCACAAGTTTCTAGTAGAATGCATACATTCCTACATAGAAAACTATTCTTTGTATGTCCCTCTACTTCACAATTTGTACATCAGATACCATTTTGAGTGTCATGCACCAAGCTAGTAGAGAAATTTTCTAGTTGTGTGACCACAGTTATAATTTTTTCTTCAAGTAATGGGCTCACCCCAGTATCTATGCTTCCAGATTCTTCAGCACACAGTGCTACCTCCAGAGCCTCATGCGGGTCTGTGAATGTTTTATGTGATAGCGCCCTCTTAAAAGGTGTCAAAAATCCACCTAAGAACCATTACATGTGTTGAATTTGATGGATATCGTATGAGAGTTTTGACAATAAAGTCTTGAATTGTGCATCATATTCCTAGAAACTTTCATAGAGTCCTTGGTTGATTTATTTCAGCATGCTAATGCTTTGTTTCTCAAACTCAAGAATATGAAACTCACCCAAAAAGACGAAGTACAAGGTGTCATAATCCACTATTTTTTATGTAGATCATACTTCCTATACTAGTTATGCAGGGGCCTTATAGTGTAGTCGTGAACTGACTAGCCTTTCTTTCTGAGGGAGTTATAACCTTGGCTCTCCATAAGATCTCACACTTGTGCACATGCTCCACTACAACTTCTACCCCTTTGTACTCAAGAAAATGGAGTGGCATCTCATAGAAAAAATGAGGAGGTTGTTGTGGTCATATGCTTTCTTGTCTTGGATTTCCCCTACTTATGGGAGGACTATATCTTGAACATGAACCCCCACTAGGATTTCCCCCCTGGAGGAAGGACCAAAACCTCGTGATCCTCCTATATTTAGAGAGTGTTATGGCCATGTGGAAGCGTTGGTCGATGTGTCTGTAGTAGAATTGAGCTTTTCACCAACACTTTCTCCATATATCTCACCTATAGGACCACTTCCAGTGAGTAGTGCACCAACACTGTGTCCTAATGTTTCACCTATGGGATTACTTCCAAACAAATTCCCCTGACCAGTTTCCAAATCATATTGCGTAGCACTAGTCATTGCCATGTGCATTGTCTTTCTTTGTTGTGCCTCCTGACTTGATACTAGTACATATCTACATGTATCTCCATCCCAATGTGGTGATCCCCAATTGCCTTCTCATTCTCTGTCACTATGGTGATCCTCTGTATGAAATTTTGAAGCTTGATTACCAAACACAAGGTCTAAGGGTCCGAGGTGGTTCAGATGCATGCCACTACTTTCCAACTCTTCACTAGACTCACTTTCACCAGATTTTGAGAGAGTACTTCTACTGTACTTTCCCAATATCATAGGGACATACTTCTGCAACCCCTCACTCCTTTTAGGGTTTCCAACACTGCCGCTTGACCTTATTCTTCTCTGTCTCATTACCTCTTCAACCACCCTTTCTCGTGCATCACTATATCTGCGTAGTCTTTCTTCTCTCTATGCTTCCATATGGCTCAATGTCATCCTTTCCAAGCCCTTTCCTCGTCCTTGTGTGTGGTAGGTGTTTATATATCCATCGGAAATTTCTCACATCTGAGTTCAACCATCAAGATCTTGATAGCAAGTATAAGTTCCCATAAGTATGACCCTCTAGGTTCGTTAAGAAACTTGAACTCAACCTCCTTCATCCACGAATACATAAAGATCATGTATTCTAACTTGTAATTCCTTAGTATGCCTTCCCACCAATGATATATTGTGTGTGTCCATGATGCATCCAAGTAAGCCAATGCCTGATACCTACTCTATATCCATATCTTATTTCATTTGGTCCTACTTCCTCTGTTTTGTGTATATGCTTCTAATCATTCATACAATTCCTGTGGAAATAAACTGAAGAATGTCTCATAAATCTCAGCATACAGGTTGTCTTCGACCCATTTACATGGATTGAAATTAATGTTTGTGTTGTATCATTACACAAACTAGTCTTCTCTGGCCTGTATCCACCTTTCAATGTTCTCCAGTGATAAATGAAACATCATAAGCTTGCCACATCTTGAGATCCTGAATGAAAATAGGTCCCAGAAATGGAACCAAAATGTCGCTCTGCAGTCCAATAAATCAGTGCAACATAGTCAAGCACACTGGCACCTCACTTAGATATAGGCTAAAATGCTCACTAGAAGCATGTGCAACTCCTCTAAGTTCCTTCTAAGGCAACAATCAAGATATGGCATCTGCAAACATGGTTACATAATATGTAAACATACCACATGAACTAATGAACCATGCATAATGATAATTGATCACCAACCAAAAGTAGCTTTGTATTCAATATACCCCTGATGTATTACAATATGTTAGGTTCAGCTAACCCTATTTACAAACTCATGTACAATGCAAGACTCATGCATGGACTCAACTCTACTCAGACTGACCCACGGACACACACACACACACAGATTACATGTATATACACACACATATATATAGGATGGGAACTTTTCCTTCACTACTTACATGATTTAATCTAAACTTAGATCACTCCTATACATGGCTTGCATGATTTTACAATTCATACTTCATGTAAATAGAGTCCCAGTACGCGGTTCTTCATAAGCGGCATGTTTTAAATCTGGAAGTTACCTCTTTATCTTGTGTGCTATAAATAGATTTTACATGTGTTATAAATAGGTATGCCTCCTTGATGCATGCTTATAATCTATTATTAACCATGCATGTGATTTATCCTCATGTTTTTCTATGTTTAAGTATGCCTTGACAATCACATCATCCCATGCATTTTCCTATTTTTATCCTGCCTTAGAAATCTGACTAATTGTATACTTAGTTGTTCCTACACGTAACCCTTTGTGCATGCTTCTTCATTTCTCCCATGCATCCTTATGCATATTATTTTATCCTTTGTAAATACTTCATTTGCACACCCCTTACGCACATCCTTTGAACTTCATGCATGTTCATATTTAGTCAATTTCGCGGCCCAACAAAGCAAAAAAAAGTACCATATTTTTTCTATCTCTTCTACAAAATTAGATTATATGAGTGTTATGGAAGTTGCTAAAGAATTCATGTGGTTATGAAGGTTGTTAGGAGAACTTCATATAGATGTTTCTCATAGTGCCACCCTTAATGTGATAACCAAATTTGTATAGCTTTGTTGAAAGATACAGTGTAGCACCAGTGAACTAAACATATTAATGTTCATGTGCATTTAATATGAGAGAAAGTCCTCAACGGTGATATTAATCTATAGTTTTGTCCTACAGATGAACATGTGGTAGATATCTTCACAAAACCACTTGGTAATACCAAGTTTTTTCAGTTTCATGCAATGTCTATCCTCTTAGAGTTTCCATTAAGGGACAGTGTGCATGAAAATGTCACTTCCTAATGGACATGTGCTCCTTTTTCTTCTCTATACTTATTCTCATTGTAAAGCATTGTAATATATCAAGCTATGTGATTATTTTAAACTTTGTGTGGATTTTTTATTGTTTTACCCCAATATTTACAAGCATATTTTAATGGAGGTCATTTGTTATAAAAGGCTCCAAAAATGCTTGGATGGTAATTCATGAGAAATCGTGAGATGTAGGCTCACGATCATGCTAGACTAAACTTACTTTAAGTGGTTTATGGATTATAGTTCCTTTTGATTCAAAAGGTGATGTTTGGCATGATTTAGGTTTTTTTAAATCCTTCAAATTTGTACATAGTATAATTCCTTTACTAAGGTGACTATGGCATGTATCCCCCCTTAACATTAAGAGGGAGTGTTGGAACATTTAATTTTATATGGATACCATTATCGGGCCCTTAATACTTTAATTGGTAAAATAATAAATGTTTTATTATTATATTTAACACGGGTTAAAACCTCATGTAAATGTAATAATAAAACATATTATTAATTACCGACTTAGTTCTTCAAGGGAAGGTTGGAGCCATTGGTTATAGTAGTCACCTCCCCTCATTCATATTATAAATAGGTTTTATCCCTATGGTAAAATATATATTCTCGATACACTTAAGAAACTTGATGTGTTTGATATTTGTGTGTGGAAAATATTTACAAAGGCTTAGTGATGGCTTATGTGAAGAAGTGAGAAGTATGAAGGATTTGTATTGAGGTGTGGAGTTTCTCATATAAATTAATATCATATTTGTGGATTTTTTACCTTTTGAGGTTTTTCCATTTTAATCCCATTGTCATATGTATATCGATTTGTGTGTTCATTTATTATGTGATGTTTCATCATTTACATTCTAGATCTTGTTATGTATTGCATATATTCTACATGAAATTTATCACCTTGAGAGTGACCACTTTTCAACCCACCTCTTGAAGTAGTTTTTGCTGATGAGGATCCACTTATGGTTGGCACTAGAATGTGGATTGATCATGCCAATGAGATCTAGTCCCCGCTATGACAAAGGTTGATTTGTCATGATAAGCTACATAGGAAGTGTGACTTTGTGTTTCTTACCTATGAAGAACAAGCATTTACAGAATTTCCTTACACACTTAAAAGTATCTAAGAATAAGATGGGCCAATAGTAACCATCTTGCATGATCCTTATAACTATTTTTTTTGAATTGAAGTGACCACTAGAGAATCCTTATGTAACTATCTAAGTAGGTTCTCCTCATTTTCTGGCTCAATGCATCTTGGCAAGATGCCATCCAAATTTCTTCTAAACAGCAACCCATTGATTAGCTCATAGGGGATGACATGTAGTCTAAAATTTATCCTTTTAGTTCTATCAATCTTGTGGGATAATCTCTAGTAGAGAGATATATCACTATCCTTTGAGTCTAAATGGACTCATTTTCTTGATTCAGTGGTTGGTCATTCTGGATGCAAACAACTTTATGTGAGCTCTCCAAATCTTTAGACATTTGTTGGCAAAGTGATATACCCCTTATCAACCTTTTCGCTCTAATATAAATGTAAAACTCCATCATCTTGGTGATCCAAATAGATCTTTTGTCATTGATTTCTCCTCCTGTGATATAGTCTTTGATACTCAAGTGAATAATGAAGTTATGATCCTATTTTTGAGAGGATATGCTTGAAGATACTCAAGGCCTTGAGGACTACGAAGGTATAATTTTTTATGAAGTTATATCTATCTTAATAATCATTGAGCCTTTGGCTTGAAAAACCAATGGGTTTTTCAAGTTCTTGTTAGTTTCATTTAATGATAATTTTGGCTTTATTGTGTGGGCCACCAAAGATGTAGAGGATAAAGTCCTTCTGAAAGTTTGGGCTAGCTAACACTGGAGATTTTGAAATCACATGTTTGGTGAGATCAAAGGTATATTTTCCTTCTAGTGTTAACATGAAGACCACATCCTTCCTCGACTTACACATGATGGGATTGGCAATGCCCACAAATTCTGTGATGAACTTCCTCACAAAATTTATATTTCCTAAGAAATATTATAGTGCTTTCTTGCGAGACAAGAATGACAAGGATAAAATGGTAGACACCATATTTAGATCAATGTGTGGTCTATCTTTTGAGATAACATGACCCAAAAACTTTCCTTCAGGGACCATGATGATATATTCTTTTGAATTAAGAGAAATCCCAAACTCTTTACACCATTGGAAGATATGTTCCATGTGATTTAAATGATCCTTATTCTTTAAGAACATTGTAATATCATCTTAGTAAACCATATTGATATCATTAATGAGACCTTATAAATTCATGTCCAATTACATAAAAATTTTGCTCATGCATTCTTAAAGCCACCTAGAGTTCTGCAAGATGTTTATTTAATCATAACTTGGGGCAAATTTTGCATTGTATATTTTCCCCCATATATAATTTTCCAATTTAATATATTTAATCATTCCTAATTTAAAAACAAAACCTAGTTATGGATATTATAAATCATGTCATCATCTTCATCTATTATGACCACACCAATCGCATACCATCAAATCCTTTGATTTCACTAAAAATGGTCAACTTAGAGCTCTAAAATCTTAAAATATCTAAGATAAAAGTCATAAATGAATGGTATAAACTTCTATTTATATATTTCAAACCAAATATTAAAACCTTTGAATATGTACATCCAAGTTCATAAAAATATCCATATTTTTGCAGCCATAACTCCTAGAGAAAAATGAGAAGTGTCATGATTGTGGTCTCGTAAGAAAATTTATGGTAGATTAATTATTATTCTTTAAAATATTGTTAAATCACTTATTTTACAGGCATATAAAATTGACTCCATCACCTTTCTTCACATATTACATTCTTTGTATCCTTATTTTTAACTTGTATATGCTTGTTAGATTAGTTACTTCCCATCAACTCGCCTTACATTTATGTCTACATTTTTTAACTATAATTTAACCTCCCTGTATAGGATATCTAGACCTAACCTAGTCATATTGTTACAAATTATTATCTTCCATAGGCTATCTAGACCTAACCTTTCTCTCTTACCTCGACATGTACCAGTAATTATTTATTATCTTTCATAGGCTATTCAAGTCTAACATATCCATCTTTCCTAAACCTATCATAGCACTCATTTATTACCTACCATAGGCTATTCAAAACTAACCTATCCATCTTTCCAAGACATATCCTAGCACCAACTTATTATCTTCCATGGGCTCTCCAAACATAACCTATTTGTCTTCCCTTAACCTATCCTAGGATCCATCCATGGGCTATTTGGACATGACCTACTCTTACTATCTATACTTGTCCTAACGCCCTTCCATGAACTCTCTTTACCTTGATTTTTCTTACGTATTTTACTAATTTTTCTTCTAGTGTTTTTCTTCAATATTGTATCATTTGGATTCATTTAGTAGCTTTATACCTTCCATGGTTGAGACATGAGACTTATTAAGCACCTCAATTTGTGGAAAGGTAAGTTCAGGTAAGTATATTTCAATTAGTTGTGTTCACATCTTTATCACTTACTTTGTTTCCATTTTTTTAATGTACCATGTTTCTTTCCCAAATGCATTTGGTTGTGGCATATATATAGACATTATTTTCAATCTTACTAATGATTTAGTTTTTCCAGTTGTTGGCATATTTATCTCCCTAAATGGGTTCCTTAAGGGGCCTACCAGGAGTTGGGTTGGGTTGGTTGGTAGCATTAGGTGAGAGATTCATTGTATGTTGCATTTTCCTAGCTTTACCTATCATATCTCCTTACCACCTCCATATTATCATTTTATTGCATCCTTGTGGTCTCTTTATGAATACTTGATATACTTAGTATTATCACTTTTACATCTACCTATAACACCCTCAAATCCTCTTCATACCTATTCCAAAAAAATTCTCTACATCCTATGCTTATCTTTATGTCAGACTATTTTTGGCTAACATATTTGACCATGGTTAATGTCCTCTAGTATAGCTTTATTTTTGAACAACTGGATCAAAAATGGTTGATGATGATGACTAAGATAGATAGTGACTTCAAGTTACATTCTCCTATAAATATGTGTCATTTTTCATTTCTATATATCATCTTCACATAGTGGAGATTATACAAGGCATTGTGCATTGGAGCATGGGGTTGCTAGGAAGAAAAAGAATTCGATTTATACTAACAATATCTATCAAATCTTTGGAGTCCCCAAAAATGGTCTACTTAAGCCTTCTACATATCCCTCTTGTGATCCACCCAATAACTCTCTCGTGAGGTGTTACTAACCTTGTGGTGATTGATGTGCCAATAGTGTCTTCATAAAGTTCAACATCCCTAACCCTTCTCCTCCCTTTTTGTTGGTATGATTGATTGTGTTTTATGTATCATGTATTAGACTACAATAGAGCGGTATATCTTTGTCTATTTCATTATTTCTTACATCCTTATTTAGTATCCATGCATGAATGATAACCCTTAGCATAGATATCATAGCTCTTTTTTATTATCATTACTCATGTAACCTTAGGATTATAGTGAGACCCTACCCCCTCTCATAGACAGAGGCTTTGGAATCCTACGCATTTGATATGAGTGTGAATTATTGTCTTCTAGATCCACAACTATTACGCTCCTTGGCACAATCATTGGCTTATATGTTTTTCCTAGAATAGTCTTCTACTTAAATCCTAATTTATATTATTGATAAGAAAGATATATGATAACATATTAACCATATTATCTAACATACACTACCCATAATGGGTACAAAAACAAGAGATGGTGGGTAGTGAAAACACAAAGAATAAATTTTATTTAATTAAACAGAGAGAATCCAGCTACATGCACAATAATACAGTTTTCTTATTACATTATTAAAATAAAATAGTTATGATGATCCCAAATGGATACTCAAACACAGTTCTTCTATCCTATACTTTTGGAATTTGTAATACTCTCCTTAAACCGACAATAGATACTTCTTCATACTCCTGTCACAAGTTGTAGTATTCTTCTTAGGATCGGATCTATATATTCTTACTCCAATTCTTAACCACGTGCATGAGTTTGACCAACATATTATTATGCATTGGAATTAGTTACAGAAGTTGAAATGGTTCCCATTATTTTTCAACCAATTCTTCATTCTTGACTCGTCATCTTACTTAAATTACGGCACTTCATTTGTCATGGTCTTCATCAAGTGAAACATAGCATTCCCATGAATGTAAATTCCACTAACACATGCACATAATTTTATCTCCCTTATATGTAATACACACAAAACCAAGGTTATTTGCATGCCTTTCTAGTTGGTAGTGTACACCATCCACAAGCTACCATTCATTATGTGAAGTTGCATAAGATTGTAAGTATTTGGTACTTCCATTTCTACTCATGATTCATTATATTGTGTTAGGATGCTTTGCTCCCTGCTTCAATAGTGTTGTGTTTCATTTTGAATTATTCACTTTTTGTAATATTTCCTTTTGTTCTTGATTCTAACAAATCTATGCCAAGTGCAAAATCTCCAAAAATGTAAATATCTACCTCTATGTAAGGCTTCAAGCCTTACAACAACCCTATATTATTACACAATTGTAAGGCTATGCAAAGAAATTAACCTTATTCATTTTGGGTGAGGTATATTAGTAGTGTTATTGGATACTCCTGCATCATCAACCATGGGAAAATATTTTGAAAACAAGTCATGTTTCTTTTTGGGAGAGTAATTTTGAGGTGTTTCAAGATACTAGTTCTAATCCTTTCACCAAGGTTGAGAAGATTTGACTACAATATTGTGAAATATATCATCAAAAACATCCTCCATAATCTCTTGTTAGGACTCTTGATCATTTTATAGGTAGAAAAAATTGGTCTTGACTTTTCGGCGAGGGAGAAAATTTCTTGTTCACTTACAAAAATATATGTTGAAATGAAATAATTCCTCTTCTGAAAACCTTTAACATGTGAATCCATGGGACCTTTGCAAGAGGCACATTATTGAAATTAATCATGAGTGGTCATTGTAAATATTTTTTATTAATAAATAAACCTTCTCAAAACTCATCACCATTCCATACTATCCAAGGTTTGATTTTTTCCATGATTTCCATTTACTTTTAATAACAAAAGATCCAACCACTTTGATAAGGGCTCGAAGTTGAGAAATTTCAACTCCTTCTAGGTGATGTGACCATAAGGAAATCTTGTAGCTATACTATTGAAAAACGGAATTTCCAAGCTTCTCTCCCTTTAATAGCTCAAATAATCCACTTGGCACAAAGAAAAGTACCTTGGCGACTAGTGTCTAAAAAACCCAACCCATCGACCTCCTTGGGAAGATAAAAATTATTATTAAGTTACTCTGTGAAATATCTTCCCATGTTCAAATCTTACCCAAAGGAAATCTCTAAGAAATTTTTCTAACTTCTAGAAGGAGGCTTTTGAAGGAACCCAACAAGAAGAATAATACGCATGAGTTGCAGTGATAACTTTTGAGAAAATTCAAACCTTCCCCACCAAAGAGAGAAGTTTGGTGATCAAGTATAAGTGTGTTTTCTCCATGCAACCAACCAAGTACTTCTATAAAAGTGATGGAATAGCTTGGACAGAAAAATAAATTCCCAAAAATTAAAATATTTCACCATGTTAGATCCACTTAATTCCATTCATACTTTCTCAACCAAGGAGGCAAGGATAGAAATGACTACCTGTAGCATTAAACCTTCTTCCATTGAATATTCAAACCCAAGGTGAGGAAAATTGTGTTAAGGAATTTCATATCATTTTTACGATGTTCTCATCTTCAATAAGGGAGAGAAAATAATTAATGGTAAAATGACCATTAACTAATTGAGAAGGCTTAGTGGAGGGTAAAGAAATGTCTTTACCCATTCCCTACATTTTGGAATTGATCAACAAATTTTTTAAGTGCTTCAAAACATTTCTAATTGAGCAAAACAACCTGAAATGCTTCAAACTGACACCATTTATTGAGAGGTAAGCCAAAAAAAACTACAAAATATATTTGATTTGATTAGAGGAAGTTGGATCCGGACCCTAAGGATTTTAACACAACCACTATGAAAGGTCATCCAATGTGACCATAGGTTTTCTCAAAATAAATCTTGATGAACATTTCTCATTGATTAGATCTAAATGCCCACTCCATGTCTTCCCAAATTGCAGTAATGTTGTCACAAATATATCTAATTTTAATAAATCTAGTTTTATCTAGAATATCGATTAAAGACAAGACATGGAAGATGTGTAATGCAAGGGATTTGGCTATAATCATATAAGAAACATTTAGCAATGTCAAAGGCCACCAATTGTAAATTAGCTCTAGATCCCCTATCTTAGGTATGAACTTAATATGACCTTTGTTGAATAATTAACCAAGGGATTTGGAAATGAATGCTTCAAGGTAAAATTCATGAACTTTATAAAATTCACATGGAAGGCCATCATAAATTTCATATTTATCACTAGCCATTTGCAAATTGGTGTCATACAAGTGCTCATGGGATAGAAGCCTATCATAGGTGACTCATTGGGTTTGGGATAGCTTACAAGGTACCACTAAAAGGCATTGTTAAAGTTTTTTTTCACCCATAAGAAAGTTCACGAGATTTGAACAACTACTGTAATGGCGCACATAGGCTTAAACCATATCTATCACTTATATAATTCACTCGTCAACTCTTTTAATGGCTTTGATTTACTATGTAGAATAATTAGCCTTAAGCATTTGGAAAAATTGCTTGGAAACTTTCTTGCCAACCTTAAGCCAATGTAGACTAAATTTTATTTATATGCCACATGCATTAGATGTGTTTGTAATTTTGATTCCTTGCCACAATGTTGTCATTTGTTGTTGTAAAGACTAATGAAAGGGAATTTTCTCCAATGAAGCCAATGATCGACTCAGCTTCAAGATGGTGGTAGATTAGGTCTTAAGCAGAGGTGAACCAACTATCAACCATAAATGAAAAGGAATTTTGTTTTATAGTGATGGCTTTTGACTATCATTCAATCCAACTAGAATTTCCAATCTTCTAAGTACAAGGTTCTAAATTTTATTTAAATGAGATAGTGTGGGCCCATAGTGTAAAAGTGGAGTATTAAGAAAGAACTACATTTTTTATTCTTGAGACATTTAAAGATCTAATCAATACAGAACTGAATTGGTAGCAGGTTTGAAAGGAAAATATTTGGTAACATCTCCACATGCAATGGAAAACAACTAGTGAATGAAAATTATGGCTATGTTGCAATCATGTCTGTATCTAACCACTTGAATAGTTCTTCAGCGCCATGACACAATTTAGACGACATGTACAAAATCACGGAATGATAGTGACGTGATTAATTGGGGTTAATATTTTCTCTCCGCAATTCTTGTATCTTGTCTCCAAGAATGAAAATGGCACTCCAACAAAAGGCTATATAGCCCTATCAGTAGGCCCCATGTATCAAACATAAACACAAATTTTTTTTGGTTTGTGCAACATTTGTATCACGATTGAGATTCAAGAAAATGATGAAGGAACTCAGTGGGCGATGTTATCTGGCCCAAACATACACTAATTACACACTATATGGTAGTGATTGTAATAAATATAAAGGTTGTGCCAAATTCATCAAATGAGATTAGCATGAAAGGGATCCTCTCAATCAATACCCCAAAAAAATGGGGGTTGGTGCCTAAATCCACATTGGTACAAGGAAGGAGTTTGTAACAAAGGTCGATTTGCACCAAAACCCACTCATAATTGGGGACATCTTAAATTCAAAATCATATCACATAATATTTGTTGGCACTTTCCACTGCTAACCAAAAAAATCATTCAAGGTGAACATATGGCAGTTGTGTAAAGCTTAACTTTCATTTTCCATGTAATATAATTTATATTGTAAGTAACATGTCAACATGGTTGAACATGTGAAGCATGGTAAATGTAGCAAACATGCTCTATTAATGAAGTAGGAATAGATAATTCCCATGAAACAAAACCTCAAAAGAATAGACTCACTTCATTAGAAAATGAAACACTACAAAGGTATGAGGAAAGGATAATACATTATTCATCAATTGTTACAATACATTGTTCTATTGCATTTTCTAGTACATACAAATATATAAGGGGTATAAATAACTTGTGCAAGATAGTTCCACTTTCCATATTGGCTACATAATAAGTACATGTGAATGGCCCATATAGAGGTGGAATTCATTAATGGTGGTGGTGATCAATGCTTGTGGAATTAATTGCACATGTATCTTATTATAAGCATAGATATATGTCCAAGTACACTAACCATAGATAATTTAATCTGAGTTAACTTAATATCAATGCATATATAATATTTCACTAATACCCTACCTTAAGTCTGACTTAAGGAGGCCTACATAGCAAAAAAGTTAATATTCCTAAAAATGTGTCCCAACAACTAGGTATGAAGAGGTATCCATGTATAATAAAGTGCACTAGAAAAAATGAGATACACACTAAGATTTTCTCAAAAAATCCAATAAATTAACATAAATGACTAGAGGTGTTGAGATATATCTCAAAGTGCCGCAAGAAGCAGCGCAAGACACAAATAATACAACGTGAAATTTAAATAGGATGCGGTGATCCATTGTTGACAAGATGTGTACTAGATGGGTTGCAAATCGTCACCACCATTGAATAATGTGTACTAAATGGTCTGAAAAAAATCATCACCATTAAAGGATAAATCAAATGGATTGAAAATCATCACTTTCACACAAAATGCATCAGATACATTAGATGGGTTGAAAATCATTACCACCACACAAAGTGTAAGTAAATGGCCAAATGATGAAGAACTCCTTCAAACATGCACTAGATGGGCTAGAAACCATCATCGTCACACAAATTACAAAAGAGTTCACCAAATGAATGCCATCAACAAAAGAAACAACCTATTTTGAAATTAGCCAAGGATAAGCAAGGGACACACAACACCCAAATAAAGCAATTTCATCACTTATGCACCCCCATAATGTTGAATACGTGGAGTGGACGAAAATATATATATGAGTGGAGCTCATAAATTCACTACTCGAACATGGAGAACTAACTGATGTAGGTAATGTTAGAATAGCTCTAGACAAGGAGATTGTTGAAAGTCAAGTAAGGTTGAAGATATAGAAATTATCTCAAAAATAGTTAAAAGTTATAAGATTTCTCTAATGGTGATGGCAGAGACAAAGTACCTGGAAGTTGAAAAGGGGTGTGCAAAAAACACATGCACTCGTATGAAGGCAGACAAGGCTAAAATAACAAACCCCCCATGGCATGTTATAAATCATCCAAGTACAATATACATCCCAAAAAAACACCAAAATTTATACCATCATCAATGTGAAATGTTGGTTCCAAACAAGAGACCATTGCTTGGAAGCATGAAAAGTGTACAAACGCTGTAACTAAAAGATAAAGGAATAATGCTTGTAGATTCCACACAGGGAGTGTTGGTGATGCCACTACAACTAATATGAAATCTAGTCCAAATGAATGTGGATGGTAGAAGAGGGTACCCACATGTGATTTGGTGCCATGTGTGCATGCAAGGAACTATCTCAAGATGTGTCAAGTCTCTCATGTCTAAAAAAATCTAAAAGAGTGTTAAGAATCTCGTGCCTGACAACCCATGCACTAAAGAACTCATGTGTCACTCAATATCATAATGAAGAACGAAGAAAAAAATATGTAATCCTAATGAAGGTGAAGTATTTGTTCTATAGCCAATGTCGTGCCGAGTAGTCTAACAAACAGGTTGGATGGCAGAAACAATACTATGTAAGTGCTTCTCAATACCTCTTCCAAAATGACCCATGGGATGGAGTATGCAGGAAATAAAACTAGTGTACTTCTCAAATGATCTAAGCACAATTATAGATGGACCTAAAGTGGGATTGTAATAGGTGCATCAAATTCAAAAATCAACTCGTGTTTTGGAAAATCAGACTCTAAAGGTGCATCAAGAGAAACATTATCATTGTCAAAAGGTAGTCAAGACACAATGGAAGGTGTGTCTAGTGTGTCATTTTGACATTCCAAGTATGCAACAATGTCCTACAATGATTTAATGATGACTTCTTTTCCAAAAATGAGTGAGAGAAATAACGAGTTATGCTTCTTAATTTTCATATTCCCTTCAACAAACTTAATTATATCCTCATGAAGTGCATATACTTCATAAAATAACATTGCATTTTTCAATTGTGGGTTATTAATGGCCCATGTAAGGGTGTGGTGGTCAACCGTTACAATGAATCAAGACAAAAAAAAATACATTAGAAATGATTTCAAACTGTATACTCATAAGATAATAAACCCCCTCCCACTTAAAACTATTTATAATTACATACTTTTTACAATTGTTGTCCCAATTACAATGTTTTTGGCACAAAGAACAATCAAATAGGCACCCTCAAATATGCATTATGCGAAAAAAAAAAAAAATCCTCCCAATAGAATAAGGTAGCACTTTCTTAATAATGTGTTTACAACATGATTTACAGTTAGAAAAATAGCAAAAAATAAAAAATGGTTGTCCTGATACAAAAGGACATTGTTTTGAAGCTATATCTGCAAAGAGTGAAAAAATACACTTAAAAAAAGCAAAAAAAAATGTAATGGATGAATCACAATGTACAACTCTTTGAAGGTCCAAAAAATATGAATTTCGCAACTAATATAGGAAAAACTATAAATTCTAGAAATTCTTGTTGCTCTAAATATGAAAATGACCTACGACTATGTAGATCTAAAAAACGTAAGAAATTTGAAAAAACAAAAACCCTCCCAAACCTTTTATATCAAATTATATAGCCTTTGGAAGTTTACAGCTTCAAAAAGGAGTTCAAAAGGTGCAAGCAAAGCCTTTTGAGGCTTAAAACTTGAGCAGCGTGATTATATAAGCAATTGTTATTGGCACTCAAGGTTTTGGTAGAGTGGTGAGTTGCAAGGGTGGCTAGAGGCTAGTGTGCAAGGGCTAGTGAATAGCTCCTTAAGCTTTCCCTGTGATGAGTTGTATTAATTTCTTTCATAACAACTCATCTTTAATATTTTGATAAGACCATTGTAGCCATGTCTATGTATTTCCTCCAGGGTTCATTTTAAGACCCCTCCCCAAAAACAATTCTACAAATTCCTTAACGAATCTATGAAAATGACTTTCGAAATGATGGCGAATATGAAGAAAACGGGTTTCGAAGCTTAATAATGGTGTGGGCCAAAAACATATGTAATTTTTTGAAAAACCATTTTTTTTAATTCTATTGCTATAGGATAGTAGCTTTTTTGTATGCTACTGGCTGGTAGCATATTTTATGCTATCGAACAATAGCATTATATTTTTTTTAGTCAGTAATAGAAAATACGTTACCAATCGACAACATAATATATGTTGTCAACCGGTAGCATAATGGAAAATATACCAACATTTACCCGCCCTTACTAAAATAGACACGCAAAACTAGGGTCATATTTATTTATGACCCTTGAGTTTTGGTGAACCTGTTGTCGTACCAACCATGAACTTTTGGCATAATGACTAATTGATATAGTTATATCTAATTGTCTTTATTTTGTGATATTATGTGTGCATTTATTCTTGTTATTCCAATAAATTTTTTGGATGATTATATGTGTTGATGCCACTCTTGGTTGTAAGAAATTTTTCATATGCAACAAAGGAACCTGTCTACAGCAACTCGTCTAGCAAAAGAACTTGTCCAAAGCAACTTGTCTGCAACATAAGGAAATCATTCACAAGCAAGTAACCCACATTTATGAAGATATTTTGAAACATGAAGTGATGGCACTTAAGTCCTTACGTGCCATTGGATAAGTAGTTACAACAGAAATGTGGAAAATTGAGAAACAAATCAATCTTTGATTTGGTCATTGATTAAGAACTAGTGAAGAACTGATTGTTAGTTGAACACTTGTTGTTTCAAACATGTGTTGAATCTCTCACTTGTTCTGTTAAAGACTCCTTATTGTATTCTTCTTCTTCTCATGTGTTGTAAATGATAAGATATAAAGGAAAGGGTTGGTGCCTTGTAAAGGAGAGTTAGAATTAAGAAAAGTTAGTAAGTCAGATTTGGAATTAGAGAAAAGTATTACTCTGATCTTTTGTTCCTAGATGTAATGTTTTATGCAAATCAATAAAGAAATATGAGTTTTGTCATTTAGTTTTTAGTTACAGAGTTAGGAAGGGATTAGCACCCAAGTTAGGGCCCACTTGAGGTCTGCTAAATCCCCTCCATTGTTTCATTTCATGCATATTTCCTTAGGAACAATATTTTCTCTGAATCTACAACTTTGTTTCAGTAATAACATTTAGCAATAGTTCATTTTCAAGTCTGATTTTTATTTTACTTTCAGCATTGTTATGTGACAGTTATTTCCTTTTCAACCTCTTAGATCAACTATAACTGTGCATACAACACCGACAATATTTCAATTCTACGCTCCCTAGTCTGATAACTAAATGAATGTAACTCAATGTACAACATATTAATTGTTGCAAGTTGATTTACACCACCATTTTTGGCATCGTTGTCAGGGATATTGCCAAAGTTATAGGAGTTTGTGAGGTTTTGCATTTCTAAATTTCTTAGAACATATTAGGTTGTAGAAATTCCACCTTCAAAACCCCCCACTAATGAATGTTGATTGAGTTGAGTCAGTTGATGTATGCACCATCATAGAGATGCCTATGGTAGATTCCTACCCAATCCTCAAATAGCAAAAATTACTTCTAATTCTGAAGAAGAAACATCCTCTTTTGTACAGGGTTTGCTGATAGAACACTCCCTCCCAAGTGATATTTTTGAGGTTGTTCCTAAACAATCTAACATGGCAGAGGAGGTGAATCAAAACATGGAAGAAGAGGCAAGGGAACCAAGCACATTTGAGTTTCCTATCTCCAATAACAATCAGCCTGCTCAAATGAAGAACATCTCTCCATCAGCTCTTCCTAATTTTCATGGATCTATGACTGAAGACCCAAACACTTTCTTGTTTGAGTTTGATGTCTTATGCAGGAGTTATGACTACACAACTGATGCACACAAGCTGAAGTTGTTCCCTGCTACACTCAAGGATGCAGCCTTGAGATGGTTTATGGGCCTAGGAAGAGATGTTGTTACTACCTGACAGGGGATGAAAGAAAAGTTTCTGACCAAGTACCAAGACTACTGCAGGCCAAGTAGTAGAGGAGGAGATGAACTCTTCAAGATGGCACAAAAGGAAAATGAGACACTAGAAGATTACCTCGAGAGATTCCTATTTTGTGTTCAAAAGTCAAGACATACAAGGTTACCTCCTATGAGTCTCTCAAGTTACTTTTCTTAAAAGGACTCAGTGAGGAAGATATGGATGCTTTGGACTTAATAGGAGCTGGAGACATCTCCAAAGCCACTTTTGAGGAAATTTTTCAAGCCTACAGGAACTATTCTAGAGAAACCATGAAAAGAATAAGAAGTACTAGATCAAAGGGTGGAGCAACTGCCAAAGGAATTGGGGAAATATCTAAATCAGAAATTGCAAACATGTTTAAGAACATGAAACAAGAAATAGTTAATGACATGGCCACCCAACTTGATGCTCTACATGCAAAGAAGAAGAGAGAGGATGCAGAGGCAACACTTCCAGAGTTCTTCCATTCTTGTAGAAGAAAGAAATTTGATTGCACATGCAGGGGACTGACCAACATTACAGAAGGAAAGGAGGTTGCACCAGAGTTCAAAATGATAGAAATGGAGGATGGGAAAGTTTTCTATGTTTCCCAAAGGAATCCATGGATGCCAAGACAAGGAGGTATGTCACAAGATCCCATGCCATCTTTTCAAAATTGGGCTAGTAGTTCATATAACAATATGCAACCCCCACCTTGGGCTAATACTCAACAAGGATGGGCTCCTTACCCTAGCCAATACCAACCATGACAACCTCAGTTCTCAGGCCAACACTGGAAACACCCCCTTATTCATGGCATAAAAATTGGAGAGGAGGGAAGAAATGGATCAATCAACCTCCTAACTACCAACAACCTACCAGTAACCTCCCTACCCACAACAACAAGCTTTGATGCCAAACCCCCAATCTAGCTCTCAACCAAAAACTACTCAATTGCCAGCTCAACCAACAACTAACCCCAATAATAAAGTTTCTCAACCATCCTATAACACTGAATCAACCCAATACTCTACTTATTCAGTTGATGTCAATAATATCCATCTCCATTCAGGAAGAGCACTTGTGCCACCAAGTAAACCTACAATCACAGAGATACCAAATGAACCACAGTTGTTGCAAGTTGATCCGCAACAAATCCAGAAGATGTTGCAAGTTGATCCGCAACAACATGAACAAAATTCTAGCAAAAGTAAGATGTAAGTCAATGGACCCCCATTTCTAGAAAGATTGCAAGAGAGAAAATATGACCCTAAATCAGATTTTGATTCTGATTTTGTCAATCAGTTGAAGGACATTTGTGTAAAAATTCCACTCATTCAAGCCATCAAGGATGTGCCTATTTACAACAAGTTGATCAAGGATCTATGTATAAAGAAGCCAGGTAGAAAAAGAAAATATCCATCCACTGTACAAGTCATTGGATAGTTGGCTGACATCATGCTTGGAAACTTTGTGCTACCTAAGTACATAGATCCAGGAAGTCCTTTGGTGAATGTTACTATCAATGGAACTACAATAAAAAATACCTTGATTGACTTAGGGGAAGAAATCAATGTCATGACCAAGAAAATTCATGGATGACCTGAAGTTGGAAGGACTGAGGCCAATAACTACAATATTGCAACTAGCAGATAGATCAACAGTAAGGCCTGAAGGAGTCCTTGAGGACATTGTTGTGGTGGTAGACTCTTGGGAATACCCTGTTGATTTCATTGTCCTACAACCAAAGGAAAGTCTAGGAGGTTACCCTCTTATACTAGGAAGGCCATGGCTGGCCACTGCTGATGCATTTATAGGGTGTAGGTCTGGAAACATGATCATCTCAAATGGAAATGGTACCAAGAAACTTATACTCTATCCTCCTGCCCAACCATTGAATGATGAGGATCAAACAGTTTGGGTTGAAGAACCAGAAATTGATCAATGCTCTATCCAACAACTGATGATGTTGGAAAAGTCTTGCACTATTGAAGATCAGGAGGAATATGTTGTTCTCTCTAATATTCTACAGAACAAATATGGAAGAAATGAAGAAATTGATGACAGATTGAGGTGCTTGAGTTGTCCTTTGAACCAAGTCTTACCACAACAGAGCACCATGAGTATTCCAGGTAAAAATTGTATTTTTCACCAACTTCTTCCTCATGACTGCATATTAAATTCTGTTAATAGCAACATGTGTTCAATGTTGGACCTCTCTAAACAAGTAGAAATAACAGTAGGGAGGCCACTAAATGTAAGCAAGATGTTGAATATACAACAAGAGCAATTGTTGATTGCTCTTCTTCAAGAACATAATACAACATTTTCTTGGGATTATAGTGATATGTGTGGGATTCATCCTAGGATTTGTACTCACAGAATTTATATTAAAGAAGAATGTAAACCAATCAGACGGCCACAAGACACATGAACCCAACAAGTAAGAGAAATTGTGAAGGGTGAACTACAGAAGTTGCTAGATGTTGGATTCATATACCCCATATCAGACAATCCAGTGGGTATCACCTCTGGTAATTATACCAAAGAAGAATGGGAAATGGAGAATCTGTGTGGATTACAGAGAACTGAATTCAGCCACAAAGAAAGACCACTTCCCATTTCCCTTCATTGATCAAGTGCTTGATACCCTAGCTGGTAAAAAGTACTTCTCCTTTCTTGATGGATACAATGGTTACAATCAGATCCAGATTGCACCAGAGGACCAAGATAAGACTACATTCACATGTCCATGGGGGAAATTTTCCTATTCAGTTCTCCCATTTGGCCTGTGTAATGCACCTGCCACATTCCAAAGGGCAGTCCTGAGTATCTTCTCTGATTTGACAAATGACTACATGGAAGTCTATATGGATGAATTCACTGTTCATGGCAATACTTTTGAGGAGGCTATGCAAAATCTGGATAAGGTCTTAAGAAGATGCAAGGATCACAATTTTTCCCTGAGAAATGAGAAGTGTTATATGATGATGTCAGAGGGTATAGTGTTGGGGCACTACCTTTCCTCAGTAGGAATTCAAGTAGATCCAGAAAAAGTTTCTGTCATAGTCAACCTTCCCACACCAAGAAAACAAAAATATGTTAGAATATTTTTAGGCCATGTTGGATATTACAGAAGGTTTATACAAGACTTCAACAAAATTACAGTGCCACTTTTTGCATTGCTAGGAAAAGGATGCTGATTTTTTATGGACTGAACGTTGTGAAAGTGATTTTCAAACTTTAAAAGAGATGCTAACTATTGCTCATGTGTTGAGAGGACCTGATTAGAACCTACCTTTTCACATCCACACAGATGCATCAGATCATGCTATTGGAGATGTCTTAGGTCAAAAACATGGTAGTCTGAACTATGCAATATACTATGTCAGCAAGAATTTACAACATGCAAAATTGAATTATACAGTAACAGAAAAAGAGTTCCTGGTAGTAGTATATTCCATAAACAAATTCAGACATTATATCACAGGATACCCAGTGTTTATTCACATTGATCATGTTGCAATCAAGTATCTGGTAAACAAACCAATAGTAAGCAACATAATCATAAGGTGGTTTCTCCTCTTGCAAGAATTTGATGTCACCATAGTGGACAAGCCTGGAAAAGATAATGTGGTGGAAGATTTCCTCTCAAGGATGGAGACCAACAGTGAAGAGAAAGTAGTTGATGATTCATTTCCAGATGAGCACCTGTTTTTTATTTCTACAAGAACACCCTGGTATGCAGACATAGCCAACTACTTGGTCTCAGGTAAAACACCTCCACATTTTTCATCCTCTGAGAAAAGGTATTTAGTTGAAAAGAGTTTACCCTTTTCTTGGATAGCTGGACTTCTCTTTTATATAGGTCAAGATCAAGTAATGAGAAGGTGTATAGATGATGAGGAGATATTTGATGTCCTCAGAGCCTGCCACAATGAACCTTGTGGAGGGAATTTTTCTACAAAGAGAACAACACAGAAGGTGTTGACTACTGGCTACTATTGGCCAACTTTACATAAGGATGCAACACTATACACTAAGAGATGTGAAAAATTCCAGAGAATGGGAAATCCCACTAAGTTTGATGAGATGCCATTACAACCTCAATTGGTTCTGCAACCTTTTGATAAGTGGGGCTTAGATTTTTTTGGCCCTATAGACCCTCCATCTCAGCAAAAAGAGTATATCCTGGTCTGTACAGATTACCTAACCAAGTGGACAGAGGTAAAAGCATTGCCAAACCAGACTAGTGAGAAGGTGGCTAAATTTCTGTATGAGAACATCTTTACCGGATATGGATTCCCAAGGGAGATTGTGACAGACCAAGGTACACATTTTACTGCTGATGTGATTGTTGATTTGGTCAGTGAATATGAAATCAGGCATAGAAAGTCTACACCATACCATCCCAGTCTAATGGCCAAGTGGAGGTTACAAATAGAGAGATAGAGGCCATATTGACAAATACTATAGCACTCCATAGAAGAGACTGGGATAGACAAGCTTCCAGAAGTAGTTTGGGCATTCAATACAACATGGAAGACCACAACTGGCTTCACACCATTTGAACTATTATATGGCAAGACTGTTGTTTTTCCAATAGAATTTGAGCATAAAACATTGAGAACTACACTTGAGCTGGGAATAGACTTATCAGAAGCTCAGAGATAGAGAATTCTCCAACTCAATGAGTTGGATGAATTGAGAAAGCAAGTAGTTCATAACACAGAGGTAGTGCAAAAACAAAGAATCAAATGGCATGACCAGTATATTAAAACAAGACAGTTCCAGGAAGGTGACTGGGCACTTTTGTTTGACTCAAAATACAAGGATCACATAGGGAAGCTCAGAACAAGGTGGCTAGGCCCCTATGAAATTGAGAAGATCTTCCCTAATGGAGTTGTGAAGCTTACTACTATTGATCCTGTGAGATTCAAGTTGTTGGTGAATGGCCACATGTTAAGATTGTATAAAAATACGGTTGATAAAGGCTCATTTATAGAATTATTTAGAGGAGATCAGAGAAGAATGGAGAAAGAAACATCATAATTAACCTCATAGGTTGAGCCTGTTGGCTCACCTTCTGGGATTGTAGAGAATTGATGAGATTTCAGTAGCCTTGGAGCATTCAACTTGCTGAATACTTCAAGGCTAAATAAAAGTGTTGAGATCTACCTTTCTGGGTGATCATCAACATTCTGCTAACCCATTTTTTATATAAGTTTTTGTTTTGCAGGTTTTATTGACAAGTGATTGCAAGAGAGCATGATCTCCATCACAAGGAGAGAGTGCAATGACCAAGGGTTCAACTTGTAGCCACAAGAAATAAGATCATGTTTGTTTGTAGCATCTAGCAGAACTCATGGTTACATAAAGGACATCAAGGAAGCATGCACAAGTGGATGATATACAAAGAATGATTGGCACCCCAACCAATTGGAGTTCCCTCTCTGGGAAGCATCTATTTGTAGTAAGGAGCAGTCAACACAAGTTAAACCCACATCTGCAACATCGCAGGGCACTTGCATGCAGCCAAGACTCCAGTTCAATAAAGCATGCACATCAATCATTGCAAGCCACAATGAGATAAGTGCATACATTTATTACTTTAATAAAGCATGATTAGATTAATTGTATTTAATTATGAGTTATGCCAAGTCATAAAGCATGTGACACATTAAAATACGTTTCACCTTTCAGTTATGATGTGTCCACTTAAGCCCTCCACATAAGCCAACATGTCACATCATTTTGCTTCATGTACTCAATGTTGTCACATCCACTTAATGATTAATCACCCCTAAATGTATTGCTTGTCCCCTTGGTAATAAAGTTCAAAGCAATGAAAATCCATCAACACAATTCATTTTTGTAAATTTCTTTCAAGGAAAAATTGTCTGGTTGTGTATTGCACCTGGGAGAAGTTGTGTATCTGCCATGGGAGGTGACCTGATCAGATATGAACCTTCTATGCATTTGCAACTTCTGAATCATCCTGAGATTGTGCAGTACTTTGAGAATCATGGTTGGATGCAATACATTAACAAATTTCAAGGCTTTGATGAGGTAGTTGTGGAAGAGTTTGCAAATACCCTGAACAATGGAGAGGAAAAGGTAAAAGGGTTAACAATCAAGGTAAGTGATGATATTTTAGCAGAGGTCACTGGTTTACCAGCTCAGGGAGAGCCATTTCTAGACAAAGCTAACCTAGAAGCAACAAGAAGAGAATTTGTAGACAATGATGAGGAGTTCATCTCAAATCGCAAGGTACTTTTAGAACATCTCTCAAACCTTTATGGGCACAAGCTGCCAATTTTTTCATTCAATATTTTACTTGTGAAGGGAGATATTCAAGGTTAAATACAATGCATTTCAAATTGTTAAATCATTTGAAAAACAATCATCAAGTGAATGTTCCAAATTTATTTCATGAGATGCTTAAGAAAATGAGAAAAGAGGTTCAGAGGGGTAGGGAAGCCCTGTCACATCACTGTCTAATAACCCTAGTGGTCAAGCACACTTTGCAGAGGGAGCACCCTCAGATATCATGGGATGACTTTGTGAGAGTGAACAATATTGAAACCTTGTTGGGAAAGAGGAGAAAAAAGAGAAACAACACTGAAAGTTCTACTTCACATATGCCAGAAGCTACACCACCCTCTTCCCCACCTCAAGAACCAATAAATTCTGAAAGTATTCCTTCCACAGAAGAAACCCCTGCACCTATTTCACCAGAGAGAATCTTTATTGCTGAAACTTTATTGGAATTTTCCTCCCCTGAAACCTCCACTTCCAAAACCAAAAGGAAATCTACTCATTCTGCTCCAAAATGAACTAGGCCCTCCACTTCCAAAACCAAAAGGAAATCTACTCACTCCAAAACAAACTAGGCACTCCTATAGGCTTAGGAAAAAGAGGACAAAAACCTCCAGTTCAAGACAATCTCAACCCATCTCATTGGATAGTGATTTGGAAGCCATAGAAGAAAATTCTGAGCCTGAACCATTGGAAAAAGAGTATAGAGATATTGCTCCCATAGTAACTCAAGAGCCAGAATACCATGAACAACCAATGGAAGGACAAGAAGAACTAAATCAGAATGAGGGAACAATTCATGAAGTAGAGAGTCATGAAGTGAGACAAGTAGAAGAGGCAGTGGAAGGAGGAAATGAACAAGAGCAAATGATTGCAGATGATGTCAATGAACTAGCCATTGAGAAATTTGTTAGACAATCAAAACATGATAGTCTACAAGAAGAAAATGTAGAACCAATGCAGCCCCCAAATATTATTCATGAAATCATAAAGGAACCTGAAAAACCATCTTGTAGTGAGATGGGAACACAAACTATGGGGCCCAATATTGAAAATTGTTTGCTGCAAAGGGACGCTTACATTAACAGGCTCAAGAAGAAATGGGAAAAGGAGAAGGAAGACCTTATCTCTAAACATAAGAAGGAAATGGAAGACAAAGACAAGGAGATTAAAAGGATGAAACAAAAACAAGAGGAAATAGTGAAGGTAGCATTTGACATGTTGAGTTGCAAACCCCCATCAAATGTCTATGCCATATACCTAAAAGAAAATATGTTGTACCACAAGTTTACTTGCATAAATTATGATATGATATATGACATTAGATCAGCCAGGAAATTCTTTACTCTGTATCAACATAGTACACATGAACTGCAAAATTTATTATGTGAGCTATATTTGCATAATTATGCCCTTCCATATGATAGAGATTGGATCCCAATTATGTATATTGGGGATGTACAAGTTAAGGCATTATGTTCTTATCTTTCAAATGAAATGGAAAGAGCTAAGCAAATGGAGGCATATAGACATTTGGAGAAGGTTACACCACTATATATCAGAGTTGAGGCAACAACAACAAATGAAATTGTAGAAGAATATGACAACTATATGGAAGTGGATGCAATCAAAAACAGAGTGTTGAGAATGAGGATGGAAGCCCACAAATAAGTCAAGAACATGATCAAATAACATGTAATTTAGGTTATGACGGCATGCAGAGCTAGATGGACAGAGTTATCACCTGCACTCCAAAGGAAAGAAATGCACTCATATCCAAATATACTTCCAACGTTACATAGGGTGAACAAGTATATTGAAATAACAAATGAATGTGGGGATGATTGGTTTCCTATAGCTTATCATCCTCCAATATTTCATTTCCCAATTGCACCTTGGACAGGAAATTTACCAATCAATCAGAGGGTGCAAGAAAGAGTCTGGGACAAATTGAGGAGGAATTATGGATATTTCTATTCAGAAGAGGAAGGAACAAGAACACCCATAGATTTCAGGAAAGAATGCAGTTTCCAACAGAGAAGATATGAAGCTCTTGAATGAGGACATTCAAGTGTTTAAGCCTAGGGGTGTGATGAGTTGTATTAATTACTTTCATAACAACTCATCTTTTGTATTTTGATAAGACCATTGTAGCCATGTCTATGTATTTCCTAAGTACATTGTTGAACATCACTATTACAACCATGAACTTTTGGCATAATGACTAATTGATATAGTTATATCTAATTGTCTTTATTTTGTGATATTATGTGTGCATTTATTCTTGTTATTCCAATAAATTGTTTGGATGATTATATGTGTTGATGCCACTCTTGGTTGTAAGAAATTTGTCATATGCAACAAAGGAACCTGTCCGCAACAACTCGTCCACAGCCAAAGAACTTGTCTACAACAACTCATCTGCAACATAAGGAAATCATTCACAACAAGTTACAACACATTTATGAAGATATTTTGAAACATGAAGTGATGGCACTTAAGTCCTTATGCACCATTGGAGAATTAGTTACAACAAAAACATGGAAAATTGAGAAACAAATCAATCTTTGATTTGGTCATTGATTAAGAACTAGTGAAGAATTGATTATTAGTTAAAAGAACTGATTGTTAGTTGAACACTTGTTGTGTGTTTCAAACATGTGTTGAATCTCTCACTTGTTTTGTTGAAGACTCCTTGTTGTATTCTTCTTCTTCTCACGTGTTGTAAATGATAAGATATAAAGGAAAGGGTTGGTGCCTTGTAACGAGTTAGTTATGGAGAAAGTAGTAAGAAGTTAGAGTCAGATTTGGAATTAGAGAAAAGAGATTACTCTGATCTTTTGTTCCTAGATGTAATGTTTTATGCAAATCAATAAAGAAATATGAGTTCTGTCATTTAGTTTTTAGTTACAGAGTTAGGAAGGGATTAACACCCAAGTTAGGGCCCACTTGAGGTCTGTTAAATCCCCTCCATTGTTTCATTTCATGCATATTTCCTTAGGAACAATATTTCTCTCTGAATCTGCAACTTTGTTTCAGTAATAAGCATTTAGCAATAGTCCATTTTCAAGTTTGAGTTTTATTTTACTTTTAGCATTGTTATGTGACAGTTATTTCCTTTCCAATCTCTTAAATCGACTATAACTATGCATACAACACCGGCAGTATTTCAAGTCTACGCTCCCTCGTCTGAAAACTAAATGAATGTAACTCAATGTACAACATATTAATTGCTCACCGAAAAAATCCGTATGGACAAAAAATCCCAAAAAAAATTTAAATGTTTATTTTCATTCATTTTTTTGGGAAAAAGTATTGAATTTGACCCCAAAAAATAAAAAATTCTAAAAATGGAAAAAAAACTTTTAAAACACCATAAATTACAATTTTGACTCAAACAAAAAATTCACAATTAATATTTTTAAAACCTTGAAAGACAATAAAATAACCATAAATATACAGTTTTTGCTTCAAACAAAAAATACCCAGTTAATATTTTAAAAACTTTTAAAATGGTTGGATAAAAAACGTGTTGGAGCTAGAGAAGTAGTGTGGAATTGCTAAGCTCATTGAAAGCTAACAAAAATTCACAATTGCTACCTTGGGAGAATGGCTTTGGTACCATCTAGGAATAAAGAATTCGAAGGAATCAAAACCTTTGAACAATAGACTCGCCCCAATAAACAATGAAACAATGTAAATATATGAGAAAAGGATAATCCATTATTCATCCATTGATGTAATACAATGTTCTACTCCTCTTTCTAGTATAAGAAAGATATATGGGTATAAATACCTTGTGGAAGAGCAAGCTTCCCTTCCTTATTGGCCACATGATAAGCATATGTGAATGGCTCATATAGACGGCATTTATTAATGGCGGTGGTGTTTGTGACATTACTTGCACACTTACCTTATTCCAAGCTTAGAGATGTGCAAAAGGCGCATTAAGCATAGATAATCTAACTTGACATTAGTGCATATAAAATATTGCGCCAATTATAAAACCTTAAATTTTGTAGCCCAAGAGTATTGTAGTGGACTGAGATCTTGTACAATCTAGTTCATTCTAATAAAAAGAATCTCTTCAAAAAAAAACTGTCTGGCTTGGGCAATTCTATTAGCCCATTTGGAATTCCCTTTTGTTTCTTTCAAAACTATGATACTGAATTCGCATAGTTGTATTTAGAGGAAACATGTAGAAAACAATACACAAATGATATAATGTTGAGAAGGAAATTTGAGACAGCCCCAATAAACATATCAAAATGTTATAACGGTGCATCAAGATGTATAGGCTTAAGCAAAAGCTCCTAGAACTTTGTATATCAAATTAACCAACATATGATCTAAAGATCAAATGGTATCAAGTGCAGTCCTTCAAATCTGATTGTCTATAAACAGTAAAGCAAAGACAATTAGTCTTTAATAGTTATAGTATATAATGGTAGGCCTATTAATACTTAATGTAAGGAGTAGGATTTTTACAAAGGCACAGAATATCTAGCATTCTAAATGGCATTACGGACGTTTCAGATGCACTCCAATGTGATTGGAGGGTATCTACACCATTCCCTAGTGTCTTCCAAATGTTGGATACCCAACTTTGAGACGGGTTGGGTAAGTTTATATTTTGTAACATGTCATGTTGGCCTTTTTCATTCATAGTGTGTTACATACACAGTAAGTAAAAAAGTAATCCATCAAGCACAGTGCATCAAATCTGACTGTATAAATTGTAAAGCAAAGACAATGAGTCTGTAATAGTTTTAGTATATAATGATAGCCCTGTTAATACTTAATGTAAGGAGTAGGATCATTGTAAAGGCATTGAATATCTAGCATTCTAGATGACATTACAAACGGTTGGAATGTGATTGGAGGGCATCTACACCATTTCATAGTGTCTTGCAAAATGTTGGATACCCGGCTCTGAGACAGGTTGGGTAAGTTAATATTTTTCAATATGTCATGTTGGCTTTTTTCATTCATAGTGTGCTACATACACAATAAGTAAAAAAAAAGACCTAGTGCAGAGCATCAAATTTGACTATGTATAGACTGTAAAGCAAAGACAATGAGTCTTTAATAGCTTTAGTATATAATGATAGGCCTGTTAATACTTAATGTAAGGAGTAGGCTCTTTGCAAAGGCATTGAATATCTAGCATTCTAGATGACATTACAGATGATTCATATGCATTCCAATGTGATTGGAGGGCATCTACATCATTCCCTGGTGTTTTCCAAAATGATGGATACCCAACTTTGCGAGAGGTTGGGTATTTGGTTAATATTTTGCAACATGTCATGTTGGCCTTCTTCATTCATAGTGTGCTACATACACATTAAGTAAAAAGCTTACCTCTAGGATGAAAACCTTTCCCATAGTGGAGGGGCAGCCAAAAAGTTTTATAAAAATTGCTAAACAAGTAGATGCAAAAGTTGAAGAGGTATCCAAGTGAGTGGTCATTTATGTGAATGCAGAATATCACTCTCAAATATTGGTGGCGCTAAGGTGGGATATAAAAGCATCATATGCGGTGATGAAGCACAAAAAAAGAAATGAAACACACATAATGTGGGAATTGTATTCATACATTCAGTAATGAATTGCATTATATACAGTTGAAATACCTCCATCTGCATTTCTGAATTATGTTTTGAAATACTCGTTAACTTGTATTTGAATACTTGCAATGGGAAGATGTGGTGAAGCACATTAAAGCTGGAAATGAAACACACAGTGTGTGGGAATTGTATTCATACATACAGTAATGAATTGAATTAAATACAATCAAAATACCTCCATCTTCATTTTTGAAATATGTTTTGAAATACTTGTTAACTTGTACTTGAATACTTGCTGGGGGGAGATCAATCATTCAGGGATGATGAAGCTATTGCCAGGTCTTAATCCTGGTGTCAAGATGCATAGTTGTTTTGGTTATGGTTTGATGCTTCAAAACATTATTAGAGCTCAGGCTTATCGACCCAATTCAACATAATTCTCCAACCTGGTTTTGCCTTTCTTCATGTATGTTTTACTTGTGTTAATCAATACATGATCAGGGCAACCTACTTTTTCTCCTTATCTCCTTTTTTATGCAGGTCACATGATCAGGCGTATGATATGTTTGCTTCACTAGATCAACTGTGATCTCCATTTTTGAATAGAAGCTTCCTTATTCTGTGCAGTTCAAAGGAGTTACCGTTTCTTTCTTTTTTTACATGTGATGCATACGTGTATAATTAATTTGTAGACATGAATGAATAACAGGATAAAGATTCAAGGCGAGAAATTATGTTGCTCGCGTCGCTGTAGTGAGAATTTATGTGGTTACCTATGTGGCTTTTGCAAATCCGAGTGCAATTAAATATTCCATATTCCCTGTTGGCCTTAAAATTGCACCCTGAGGTGCAAGCTAGTAATCAATGCAACATTGCTAACCTAGTTTGTGACGTGAAATAACAGCTTTCTACTTGGGATCCGAAATTTGGACAGAAAGACCAACACCTTTCTTGTTAAAAAGGAAGTATGCTAGAGTTGGAAAATTTCACCATCTCTGAATTGCAATCCCTGAAAGTTGGGTAGAAATTGACAATTGAAGGCACTTCAGGTCCAGTTTATATGACACTTTACTTCAAATCTAAGTCTGCACTTATTTATCTCGCTAATAATAGGCCTGATTTAATTTTTGCAATTGGATTGGTGACTCAAGTTATAGTTGCACCAAATAGAAGGCAGCTGAAATTTATTGAGAAGAATTCTGATGTACGTGAAAAGAACTTAAAAGATTTTGGATTTGAATTTGAAATGTGTTTGAATATTAAAATAGTTGGGTTCACAGACCGAGTGGTCAGTATCCACCTTCCTGCAGGATTGATTTCCTGAAGTTGTGAAAAGCAGGCCATCATTGGACTGTCTTACATAGGGGCGAGAATATAAAGTAATCGTTGAAGCAGCACATGAATCAATACAGTGGAGAAGAGTATTTGAGATTTACATATTGCACGGTATCAACCACTTTGATGTGGAGAACATTATTTTGTAATTTGCAGCTTGCAAAGGTATCAAACAACTTTACTTTTATTGAACAATCTGTGTGCGCGCAAATGTTGGCAAACAATTTGGTTTACCACACATCGATGCACATCACCAGTATGTTTGAGAGATGGTACAAGACAGTATAAATGAATTGATTTACCATCTCACTTCAGCAGAAATTCTTAACGTTTTCACCAACACTCTCCAAAAAGACACTTGAGAAGTTGGTATTTCTCATAAATTTGATCATTAGAAATTATTAAGTTAGTAAGAATGATCATTAATTTGAAAAATTATTAGATTTCAAAGATATATTGTTGATGTTGTGAAATAATAAATCATTCCAATAAGAGGAATTGTCAACATTCAGTTATACAAGATTCTTCTTGCCATGTATGCAGAACAGAGTATTATGAAAATTTCAAGGCTGCAATAACCTTCCAGGTGTACTTTTTTTAATATATCTGACTCGGGAAATTTTCAAATCATCCGTTTCTGTGTGGCAACCACTAAATCTAGCCTTTGAGTTTCTTGTTGGCCAGATGGATCTGAGACACACCAAAGGCATACTATTTGAGAGGCAGTTTTGGCTACTTTTTCAGGGACTTGGAGAGTTTTTGCCATTCAGGAAACCCTGACCACTGTCTCGGAATCTTAGATAACTATGATTCTCACACTAACATCAATAACTGCAAAAACATGCAAACACCATTTAGTTCCAGTGCTGTTCATAGCTAACATATATAACCTGAAACACTCCCTTATTTAGCATGGTCAGCAATCTCTGAATATTATAGACCACAGTGCCACTATGAGTAGAAGTTATGTCCAATAAATACATATCTTCTCACCAAACCTTGCCCAGAAGAGCACACCATAAACACCATTAATTCACATCTTAAACAGAGTAAAGTCAAAGTTCCAGATGGGAAAATTTTCTTTAAGATATATCCAATGTTTCTTCTATTGCAATGCCTCTTTTGAAAGTTTCTAAGAATTTGGACTTGATGCCGCACACTTGTCTCTTCTTGCAGATTTCTCTCATACACAGTCATTCAGCTCCAAGGACTAACGCAACAGAAATTGAACATGCTTAATGACTTTTTATGGAGCATCATCCCATGGTCCAAGAAAGAATGACACCAATACATATGTATATATATATATATATATATATTATATATGGGAGAGTACTAGCTCACAAATGCACCTCCAAGGACTGATTGCATACTTGAGATGTGGCTCCAAGCTGCAAAATAAGAATGGTAGAACAAAAAAATTATGACATCTAGATTTTGTGCTCCCATAGTTAACTGATGATTGAAATCAACAAAAAGTTCATCCCATTCTTCAGATTACCTGGCAAGCATGAATATCGTCGCAGTTACAAATTAGCCCCCCGTTCAGAGTATCAACATCTCGAAAAGCCCCTCCTCCATCACTTCTCTGATTAGACAACAATAAGTTACACAACGATCACTGTTCGGCTCTCATAAATTACACACATCAAGAGTGACCATAAACCAAAACAAAATGTTGCTTTTGTATGGAAAAGGATACCTTGTAAAAATCAACTGCTAGAAAATTTGCCCATCTATTTCCAGCAGCAGCATAGCAAGTTTTTATCATTTCAGCAAGTGGGTCAGAGTTGTCCTCACAAGCAAGTAGCTTTCTTGGAATTGATGGGAAAAAGTTTTCTAAAACCAGTGACTTAGAATGATCGTTTAAAGGTGACGACTCTGCACGATTAGGACAGGATCCGGCTTTCATTCCATCATCCCCATCTAAAACCACACAGATGTCAGCTTATGCTATAGATTCCCAAAGTAGGATACAAATTCTCCTACAAAAAAAATTGTTAGGATACATATTCCAAAAAAAATCCTCCATGAAATATCTGATACAGAAAAACACATCTTACATTGATTCTCAACGATATAGTTCCATTCATATGCTATCCCTTCAGTTTGCTCCTTTGAGGATATTGATGTAAATACAATCAAACGATGATTATTGGCCACCATCTCACTCACAAGAGGCCAATCTCCACCGTTTTGAGGCATTTTTGACAAAGGAAACCAATAGTTCATTAATCCAGCTGCTGTAAATACCTTTGTCAGACCATTGGGGGCATGAACATAATCTTCTAGTATAATAATGACAATCTCAGAAGGATTTGTGGACAAGAATGCTTCAATCTCTTTCAGAGTATCAATTGCAGGCCCCTAAAATACGTTCACAATGCCAACTCTCAGACAGGATGTCATGCAGGAGTATTCTATGTTCCATTTGAAGCACAAGAACTATTCCCCTTTGACATACTTTAATCCAATTGTATACTTAACAAAGAAAATGTAAGACTCATTATATTTCCACAGTCGATGAAAGTTGGAATAAGATTTCTGGAAACAACTGTGTATTTATTTTTGGTCGATGTGTTTCGAATCACTTTCCGTTATTCATGATCAGGGAAAAATTCAGATAGAGATATACAAACCAAGCTTTCTTATATAATATACCCTACTGCTTTGTTGAGGTGCCTGTTAGCATATGCAAAGAGAAGAAAGAATTCAGAGAAGGCTGAATGCACACTCAAACAAGTGTGACAGTGTTTATTATATAAGAAGAGGTGGTTACAAATTGGTTGAGCAGTTACCAACTGAATAACACTAAATAACTGCATTACATGCTATATAAACACCCCCTCTTAATGACTAAACCGGAAACAATAAAGAGTTTGTCCCAAAATTTTACAAATGTCCTAAAGCCCATATGTTTAGTCATAGATCTATAGATTGTGCCATAGGTTGTACTTCGAAATCAGCAATCCATTGTTGTGTTGCGGTTGTCGAATGGAGAGGAACTGCAAAACAAGAATATGGTCATGTGAATAGAGGATATGGCAAGTGGTCCACTGATTCTTCATTACATGATTCATTGACCAATGATGAATCATCAATGGCTGAGAGTGTCAGCCCCATCTCCAGAGTGCAGGAATCAGAAACTCGGAGAGATGGATTGATAAATTTGTTCCAGGCTTGTGAAGCCTATTGGAGTCTATAGAGAGACTCAGTTAACCTGCAATCTAAGTCACCTGGATCATGCCCTTAAAACACCATGTAGTGCTCATCCAACCTTTTCAGGAAAGCATGGGGGAGTAATGTGACCATCTGTGTAGTGGAAGTTAGAACCAACTCTGCAATATTAGGAGAAACAAACATCTTTGTCTCAACAGTGGGAGAAATAACCATCTTCATAGTAGTAGGAGTGAGAATCAACTCCCCCTTTGTCTCATCTATTTGCTCATGTATCCCCCTCTGTTGGGAAGACTTTCACAACACAATGAGAAAACTTTTCACACTCTATTGTCCTTCGATTTGAGTGAGTGGCTTGGCATGCCATCTCACCATGCACCTTCAGTGCATCTGGAATAGTGGAGTGTCCATCCACAACAAATTGTGCTTCAGACTGAGGAAATCCATCCTCCTAAGGCATATCAGCCTCTTGTACATGTTGTATGGTGGAGTTGTCCTCCACACGTGCATTCATGTTGATTGTAGCAAGATCAACAAGCTGATATTGGCCACCTTACCCAATACCAAGGGCAATCATCCGTTTTTGTTTCATATCAGAAACAACACACTTCTTCCCACAAAAATCCACAGAAATATTGGGATTTTCAATTAATTAACGAATAGATAGAAGATTCTTTTGTAAAGAAGGTACATATCTAACATTTTGTACCAACAGTGTATGAACATTAATCAATACAATGCATATATTTCCTATCCCTTCTACTGCAAGTGATTCTCCATCAAGTACTATTGAATCAAAACATATATTTGTAGTAAATGAAACATACCAGTCCTTACGACATGAAAAGTGCGCAGATGCGTCGGAGTCAATGATCTAGCAACTAGTGTCACCGCCATGCGCGCATGATGTCGTTAAACAATAAAGAGCATGTCCATCATCCAAATCTCGTTCTTCTGCAATTGTTGTTAGGTTGTGGAGCTTGTTTTCATGTGAGAAAGTGTTTAAGACTGTACACTAAGAGTACTATACACTTTCCACAGTTGTCTCGCCGGGGTGTGAATTCTCATATGGGCAGTATTTTTGACCCATAGGTTTATGGGACGGTTTTGGCCCATGGTTTTGATACCCACAGTTTTGTAAAATTGCTTAAGTAGTTGTCTACTTATGTGGTTTTGTGCATATGGTAGCATTATGTAACATTGCAGATGTGTTTGAATTCGGGTGTGAATTCTGTAGAGTTTGTTGAGCATAGCTCCAAACAGATCTGGGTATTGTATTGAGAGAGTGGTGGCTTGTAATAAAATCTGAGCAAGTGATTCTTGGTGGACGTAGCCCAAATTGGGTGAACCACGTTAAATATTGTCTCTTTGTGTTGTTTTATTTTATTTTGCACTTTTATTTGAGATCTCTAATATTTTCTGCATATTAGTTTCTACTGTTGCGATTCTGTGAGGGATTGTTCCACATATTTTATCCCTTATTTCCTAACAGCTGCCACATGTTCCTCATCACATGGCTTTTTGTTTTGTTGCAAAAGTTCATACTTCCACTTCCGACAATCCTTCTTAAGGTGCCCAGCCTTGTGACAGTAATAGCATGTGACCTAATACCGAGTGGAGGACTCACTAGCATTACGTCTCCACTTTCCTTTTGACTGTGTGACAAGAGCACCCTCCAATTGGTCACAATTGGATTCTGCCTAAATTTGTCTCTGCCCCTTTTGTAACAAGTAGGAACTCACCTTGTCAAACATGAGAGTTTGACTTTCAACCATTAAATGAAGTGCCTCCACAAATGACTCATACGAAGAAGGTAAGTTGTTCACAACTAGAGCCACCATATCATCGTCGTCCACCTTTTTGTTGATGGAAGATAACTAGTCTCAGAAGTCTTTCCTCTGATGTAGGTGCTCAGACAACGATCCACCTTTTTATAACTTTACGGAAAAGAGCATATTCTTCAGATATAAAATCCGACTCTTTTCTGACGTCTGATATTTATCCCTCAGACTAGTCCACAAGGTGCTCGCCACAGTGGCATTCCACACTTCCAGTATCATATCATCCGACACCGACAACTTGAGAAGTAATAGAGCCTCCTTAAGACGTCTGTCATAATCAGCGAAGTTTGTCGTTGGTCGACATTCGCTACCCATGACTATCTTATCACAATCACGAAATTCTGCAAGTGTTAGAATCTTATGGCTCCATACATTGAAATTTGTGCCCGTTAATTTTTGCGAGCTCAAAAGAATCAGATTTGAAATATTTGCCATTTATTATTCAAAAATAAATGGGCTTAAGCGCAGAAATAGAAAAACGTGGAAATCAATGAAGGAGAAAAAAATTTATACATACACACTGTAGACTTGGTCTCACGATTATGCCCTCACGACTGGTATTCCACAAGTCATCAAAATCTCCTGCCTCCAATTCTATAGAAGCCTCCAAATACTCTTCCCTCACGATTGTATTCTCAACTGTTGTATGTATTCGCGACATAAACAGGATGAAACAGGAAAGACTCTGCCCTCACGACTTTGTCGTCGTCGACTGTATTCGCGACTGTTAAAATCGCAACTAGGATTCTTTTGGAATTAGCAACTAGAGTTTCTTCTCTGCCCTTGTTTTTCCTTCTAGCATCTAGAGTTTCTTCTCTACCCTCGTTTTTTTTTCTGACAACTAATCGACTATATATATTGCCCTCGTATCTGGATATTCACCACTGTATTTGCCCTTGAAAAACAATAAACGCGAGTGCTAAAATAACTTTATCTACCCTTGCGACTGGAGGAGAAACAACATTTGCGACTGGTCTTTCTTTCTATTTTCTTCAAGTTTGTGCCCTACTAGGGCTTCCTTGAACTTCCAGTTTGTGCCTCTTGGTGGCTTCCTCAAACTGCGACCTTGAAGGACGGTAATCGCTCTGGTACCAATTTTAGCATATGTAAAGAGAAGAAATAATTCAGAGAACGCTGAATGCACACTCAAACAAGTGTGACAGCATTTATTATATACAAAGAGGTGGTTACAAATTGGTTGAGTAGTTACCAACTAAATAACTGCATTATATGCTCTATATTTCAACAGTAGCAAACAGTTAAGACAATGAATGTATAGTTATCGTTGCACTTCAGTTGAAATATGCAATTCAAGAAAACAAGACCACAAGGAGATAAAGTTAAAAAATTACATTAGAGGTAGCAAAATATATTCAAAATAATGTAAGGTTTGGCAATAGCGATGAAACTATAAAAGAGTTGGGAAATTATATTTCAATCGCAAATATTAATTCATTAAAATTTTAATTAGTCTGAAATCAAGGAAAGAACTAAGAATACTAGGGGGTTTCTCTTTATTTTTGCCTAAAATCTTTAAGTAGAAATGTTTTTAATCTATTAATGATAGGACTCCAAGCTTGATTGACATCAATTCCTTCATCACGGTTTAAGTTTTTAGTGTGCCATCCTATTTCCATGGATTCCGTGGGTTTTCACTTTTGAAAATGACTTTTGATGGCAAGGACCTTAGTTTTCTCTATGCAGATGGAATGTTTCGTATCGTAGGAGTGTTATGCTAGCGCTGACTTTTATTTTCTTTCTAGTCATTAATTTATTGAATGTCATATAGTTGATCATGCCTTCAACATTCTCAAAAGAGGTTTAGGTTTCGCCATCACCCCGCAATTCATCACTCATACTGACTTCATCATAGGAATAGAAAGTGCCCTACAATATCTTCCAGCATACGTAGCAGATGAAGTTAGACAAGACTGTGTGGTGTTGTTGAGACAGGATAAACCTCCATCAAGAAATATCAGCAATAAAGAAAGAAACGCGCTAAAGAAGTTGAATCAGAATAATGACATGATCATTGTAAAGGCAGATAAGGTTAATGCCACAGTTGTAATGAGCATGACAGAATATGACACTAAAATGGAAGATCATCTCAACAATAGTGGCAGCTACCAAAAGCTCAGTTGTAAACTTGTAACCCTCTATCAAAAATTACAAGGTAACCAAAAGCATTAAAGAATCAACTTTAGATGATGCAATTAAGAAAAAACTTATTCCAAGCAAAGAAGTCAACCCTAGGATTTATGGTGCCCCAACGATTCACAAAACAAGTATTCCTCTCAGACCCATTGTCATCACTACAGATTCTTTCACCTACGATCTTGCAGTTTTCTTAGCTGTTATGTTAAAACCCTTGATTGGGAAAACTTTTTCTTTCATCAAAGAATCCACAGACTTTGTCGACTTCATTAGAGATCAGAGAGTAGCGGGAAATAAACTGTTGGCGAGCTTCGATGTGGTATCCCTTTACACCAAGGTTCCGATTGGAAACGCTATTGAAGTTGTCAAAGCGTGTATTGATGCTGAAACAACAAATTTAGTAGCTCTTTGTCTAGGGTCAACCTTTTTCTCATTCAAAGTGGTCATTTATGAACAAACTGAATGAATGGTGATGGGCTCTCCTCTTTTACCAATTGTAGCTAACCTATTTATGGAAAAATTTGAAGAGGGCTCTAAACTCCTTTCCCTTGAAACCCAAATGGTGGAAGAGATATGTTGATGACACGAATGTATGTTGGCAACAAGGGACTCTCTTGAAGAATTTCACACCCATTTTAACAATTTGGTTCCGAGCATACAATTCACGAAGGAGGTTGAATAAGAAGGCAGCTTACCCTTCTTAGATGGCCTCCTTTCCCACAAAGAAGATGGTTCATCGGCGTGCAAAATTTACAGAAAAGGTACACACGTAGATATTTATTTACATGCCACTTCTAACCATCACCCAGCCCAAAAAGCTGATGTTCTAAAAACTCTTTTCGCACACTAGAGATCTTACGATATGTGATGAAAACAACCTAGAACAAGAATTACAACATTTAAAAGAAGTCTTTAAGAGACATGGGTACAAAAATAAACAAATAGCGGGGGCCTTCAAACAAGCGAAGGAAAGTCACAATAAGGAGAATCGTGGCTGTTGACCATGTTATGGGTCCAGTAGCATTCTTACCGTACATCGAAGGGGTGTCGAACAAGATTGCAAGGATCTTGGCCATAACATCGAAACCATGTTCTTACCCATTAACAAATTAAGACTTTGTTTAAAGACCAAATAGAACCTTGATCAAAAAGTGGCGTTTACAAAATTGAGTGTTCTTGCAAAATTTCTTACATTGGGGAAACGGGGACATAAATCCAGACTAGAATCAAGGAACATGCAGCAGACATCAGACTAGAAAGAAAAGAACAGTCAACACTAGCAGAACACTCCTACGATACCAAACATTCCATCTGCAAAAGAAAACTAAGGTCCTTGCCATCAAAAGTCATTTTCCATAGCAAAAACCCAAGGAATCCATTAGGACGGCACACTAAAAACTTAAACCGTGATGAAGGAATGGGTTTCAATCAAGCTTGGAGACCCAACGTTATAGATTAAAAAACATTGCTACTTAAAGATTTTAGGCAAAAATAAGGAGTAAGCTCCTCGTATTCTTAGTTCTTTTTTTGAGTTCAAAACAATTAAAAATTTAATGAATTAATATTTGCAATTAAAATATAATTTCCTAACTCTTTTATAGTTTCATTGCTACTGGCAACCATAAATTATTTTGAATATATTTGATACCTCCAAAGTAATTTTAACTTTAGCTCCCTATGATCTTGTTTTCTTAAAATGCAAGTACTTGTATTTCAACGGTTATGCAACAGTAACGATCATTCATTGACCTGACCATTTAGCGCCTCAACAAAGCAGTAGGGTATTTTATAGAAGAAAACTTGGTCTGTATATCTCTCTATCTGAATTTTTTCCTGATGATGAATTTCAGGCAGTGATTTGAAACAAGTCGATCAAAAAACAATACACAATTGTTTCCAGAAATTTTCATCTAAAAGAAAATATAGTTAGGCAGTCAGTGAAAATAGCTTATCCAGACTTACAAATGCTGTAGCATCAAAGCACACGCCACCTGTTGAGTGACAAAGCCATACATCTCCATTGAAGTCATATGTGTCAAGCATCAAACCCCTTACTCCATTCTGTAAGTAGGGAACTGAATGATTAGTAAAGCATCACTAAGAAAGCATTTAGTAGACAAAATAAATTATTTTTCTTCCACTGGAAGAGATATATACTAAAATACTATACAGAGTTGGCATAATGAATAACAGAATGACATCATAAAGGGGAATGAACAAAACTGCCAATATTATTAATTCCAATTGCTATGAAAAAATCCAATACCTCAAACTCCAGTGGCTTGTGGAACAAACAACAGAAAAGCAATTCGCGGTTATTAAAGCTAGAAAAAGTTTGTTGAACATAGATAAGAAAACTTGACACCAACCTCATGCAAACCAGTGTTATGCGGGAATGCGTCCCCTAGATTTTGGTGACGTCCCGGACGTCCCGAACATTTCAGGGACTTGGGGACTTGGAGGGGACGTCCCCAATTTATTAAAAATCTTTCAAAAGTTTTATGTTGTTTTTTGTTTTTTTTTAAATGTTATTTTTACCAAGAACATTAAATTACAATCTTGAAAGTACCTAAAATACATTAAATATGGTTTAAATCCCTAATTGTCATTGGAAAAAGTTAAAATATTGAAATATAAATTTTTATATATTATTTTAAAAGTCATCCCAAATTACAATATTGAAAGTACCTAAAATACATTAAATACAATTTAAATCCCTAAATGTCATTAGAAAAAGTTAAAATATTGAAATATTAATTTTATGTATTATTTTAAAAGTCATCCCCCTGCCGTCTCAAAAATTTGGGAAATTTTTTGCCATCCCAAAAACCCCGTCCCTCCGTACCCTCATCCCCCTGTCCCCGAGACTTAGGTAACTATGATGCAAACAGACCTTTCAAAGCAACAAGTTTTTACAAACAAGAACAAGATAAGTATAACTTCAGCAACCTTGTTATATTGGAAAACAGCTGTCAAGAAATGATATAAGATAAACACTTTCAAAAGAAACACATAATTGATATAGCATTTCAGAGTCCAGTAAAGAGTCCCAGTCTTACTCCTCTACCATACCCCATGTCTCATACTGAAAGCCTCCAAGGCCAATAACCTGATGATGGTATCTACCTTGCAGAGAAAAATAGCCCGTGACTAAAAGGACCACTCCAAGGACATCAACAGCTCTCTATAGATCTTTCAAGCACCTGACTACTGCTGCCACTATGAATTGGCACAACTAATATGAAAGAGATTACATCAAAATCTCTTACCTAAGGAAAGGAGGGAGGCTTAGCATAAGTCATGGGCTCCCTTTAAATGAAAGGAAAGCAAGATAAGATTCAGAAATGGTCTTGCCTGAAGCAAGGACCGATTTATAACATGTTCGCCTCATCAAGAGAAACTTTTTGTTTTATGAAAAGAGATCTTATATTATATTAATGAAATAAGATACAAGATAGCCTTCAGCAAAAAAGCGGGCGGTATGAGAGCACACCCCAAAACCACAAACAAACTAGGTCCAGCCTAGGAGAACAACAAACAAACTAGGCAACGCCTAGGAAACCACTAGAACACACAATTAAGCAACAACAACCAACATTCCCGAAGTGGGAGGATCATAATCATCCAGCCACCCCGAACTTGGGAGCATAATCAATAAAGAAGTATGACATTAGCTCAACCAGGAAATTTATTACTCTGTATCAGCATGGTACACATAAACTGTAGAAGTTGTTATGTGAGCTATATTTGCATAATTATGCCCTTCCATATGACAGAGATTGGATCCCAATTTTGTATATTGGGGATGTACAAGTTAAGGCATTATGTTCTTATCTTTCAAATGAAATGGAAAGAGCTAAGCAAATGGAGGCATATAGACATTTGAAGAAGGTTACACCACTATATATCAGAGCTGAGGCAATAACAACATATGAAATTACAGAAGAATATGACAGTTATATGGAAGTGGATGCAATCAGCAACAGAGTGTTGAGAATGAGGATGGAACCCCACACAGAAGTCGGGAACATGATCAAAGAACATGTAGTTCAAGTTATGACGGCATGCAGAACCAGATGGACATAGTTATCACTTGCACTCCAAAGGAAAGAAATGCACTCATATCCAAATATACTTCCAACATTACGCACAGTGAAAAAATATATTGAAATAGCAAATGAATGTGGGGATGATTGGTTTCCTATAGCTTATCATCCTCCAATCTTTCATTTCCCAATTGTACTTAGACAGGAAATTTACCAATCAATCAAAGGGTGCAAGAAAGAATCTGGAACAAATTGAGGAAGAATTGTGGATATTTCTATTCAAAAGAGGAAGGAACAAGAACACCCATAGATTTCAGGCAAAAATGCAGTTTCCAACAGAGAAGATATGAAGCTCTTGAATGGGGACATTCAAGCATTTAAGCCTGGGTGTGTGATGAGCTGTATTAATTGCTTTCATAACAACTCGTCTTTTATATTTTGATAAGACCATTGTAGCCATGTCTATGTATTTCCTCGGTACATTGCTAAACATCACTATTACAACCATGAACTTTTGGCATAATGACTAATTGATATAGTTATATCTAATTGTTTTTATTTTGTGATATTATGTGTGTATTTATTCTTGTTATTCCAATAAATTGTTTGGATGATTATGTGTTGATGTCACTCTTGGTTGTAAGCAATTTGTCATATGCAGCAAAGGAACATGTCCGCAGCAACTCTTCTGTAACATAAGGAATCTTTCATAGCAAGTTACAACACATTTATGAAAATCTTTTAAAACATGAAGTGATGGCACTTAAGTCCTTACGCACCATTAGAGAAGTAGTTACAACTAAAACGTGGAAATTAAGAAACAAATCATTTTTTTATTTAGTCATTGATTAAGAACTAGTGAAGAACTGATTGTTAGTTGAACACTTGTTGTGTGTTTCAAACACGTGTTGAATCTCTCACTTGTTTTGTTGAAGACTACTTGTTGTATTCTTCTTCTTCTCACATGTTGTAAATGATAGGATATAAAGGAAAGGATTGGTGCCTTATAACAAGTCAGTAAGAAAGTAAGTCAGATTTGGAATTAGAGAAAAGAGATTACTCTGATAATTTGTTCCTATATGTAATGTTTTATGCAAATCAATAAAGAAATTTGAGTTTTGTCATTTAATTTTAGTTACAGAGTTAGAAAGGGATTCGCACCCAAGTTAGGGTCCACTTGAGGTCTGTTAAATCCCCTTCATTGTTTCATTTCATGCATATTTCCTAAGGAATAATTTTCTCTTTGAATCTGCAACTTTGTTTCAGTAATAGCATTTAGCAATAGTCCATTTTCAAGTCTGAGTTTTATTTTACTATCAGCATTGTTATGTGACAGTTATTTCCTTTTCAACCTCTTAGATCAACTATAACTATGCATACAACACCAGCACTATTTCAAGTCTATGCTCCTTGATCTGACAACTAAAGGAATGTAACTCAATGTGCAACATATTAATTGCTACAAGTTGATTTACACCACCACCCTCACCTAAATCAAAAATCCTAGAATGCAGTTGCAACTTCAAATGCTCACCACATGAGCACCATTTGACCAAATTAGGCAAACAAAGCCTTTTTGTAAATTTCTCAAAACATTAAATCAAAAAAATATAATTTGGACCTTCATTTTCGTACAAAAATGACATTGGTCACTTGTTGCTCCTAGATCCTCTTTGAAGTGCAAAACTTCAAAATATCACAAAAAAAATCCTTATGGACAAAAAATCCCTTCAAGTGGTGAAAATTGCTTCTCAAGGACTTTCTTTGATACCAATTGTTGGAATCACAATGGACTGAGAGGGGGGGTGAATCATTCCTATCAAAATTTTACTTCATTTTAATCTATTATTCATTATCATTAATTCAACCATTTATTCAACCATAAACCATATGTGTTAACTCAAGCATCCGGAATGTAACAACCAGTGACACATTACCTTATTGAATTTCCAACTAACACCACGATTGGAGGATAAAACCCCCTAAAGATGACGGCAAACACTAACTTAATCACCTGAATATGGCGGGGTATCGTGGTGGCTAGCGAGGGCACATTTTTCTAGCCATCCAATTGATGGACGTCTCGGGGGGCAACAGGTCATCTCACAAACCCTAGTTGTCACGCAGGAGGGGACCCTAAGTATTGCTGGTGATCTTGGGTGGCTCAATGACTCCTCTGTCCTTGAGGGCGGGGGCGAGCAACTTGTCTTGCTTCTAAGAATGCCGTTAAGCATACATGTTTTCATACAACCACCACGGTCAATATGGCGAGGAACATCTAGATGGCGAGGGTGGCTCCTCAAGAATCATTGCACGGGGCATACCTGAAAATAACTCTCCTCTAGAGTCTACAGGTGGTCCCCCATGCAAGACTAGCTCACAAAATAAGCTTAAGACTTGACTTTGCAGTAGCACATTGGATTCTTCGTTACCAAAAGAAGTTGTGATACCTCATGAATAATTGATGACCCACTACAGACTCTAGCAAACATTCAAACATTTCTTAATTACAATAGCTACATATGACCAAAATTGGATCGTCCTAGCTGAAAACCCTGTAATATCATGTGCTAGAACATAGGCTCAAAAGTTTGGGGTTGTCTCCTAAATGGACACATTGCCGAGTAAAACATGTGAGGTCTGAAATAGAAAGTATAAAAATTAGTGTACCCAAAACCACTTAACATAGTTAGTAATATATCTTTACAAAATTCATACATGAGATGCAATAAAGTTTCCAAGTCAACCAATCAAATTATGGGCATTTACTAGTGCCCAGTTCCCAATTTGAACAAATCTCAAACCCCAATTGAAGACCTTGGCACCCTTCAGACACCCTGGTAAACTTCAGGCTCTACATCAGATAGACCAAATCAGTTTCAAATCGCCTAACCAGGAAGACGGAGTGTCATGAATGGACACATCGAGTGTTGAAATTTTCAGGACCATGGGCAGATTAGGCAACAGCCTTCGGTAAGAAATTTACTGGTTGAATTCATTGCAAATATCCTTTACTCCAAACCACAACAACATTTCTAGTCCCTCCACCAAGGGCCAGACTTGCGCAAAAAATATTCTTCTAAAGGTTATGGTCATAAAACAAATTATGCACTATCAATACATACCTAAAAATTATCCCGGTTGGTGATTCCAAATTCATCCCTCTTCACATTCCATGTGATAGCCAAGCATCACCCAATCCATCTGAGAGTGTTTCCAAGTATTATCAAATCTTGCATCAGGAACACATGATGTCTTGAACTACCTTAAAACTCTTCTTAGCTCAAAACATGCCCGGGGAAACCCTATCAAATGACACTGATCATTAGCTTGAAATATCGGCATATATCAATGAGAAATATCTCTGTATATGGAGATTTCCAACACAACTTGAAAATCATCTCAAAACTCTACTTGTGATCTCATGGTTTGATGCACTCCCATGCTTTACTAAACCCTGTGTTATCAGCTAATTTTGATTGCAAAATTAATTAAAAATAAATAAAAATGAAAATTTTGAAATTTTTCAAAAGTGTTACTTTGCATGGTTTATTTCCCTCATCACGATCGTCTCATTTTTGTGATCGTTTTGGTCTTCGTATCGTCCTTTTCGGGTGAGAACTCCTCCCGCCAGGCTTTAAATCACATTAAAATTAATTAATTATTAATTAATTAATTAATTGCTCTTTGTTTGATAAAATTAATTTTTAAATAACTTGGGAGTATTTAATTAAATAAATATTAATTAAAAAATTCATTCGACAAATTTTTATTTTATTGCCGGGGAAGTAAGCTTATGCTTCCAACTGCCGGGAATGCCAATTTGGCTTCCCGAACCCGGATTTCCCCTTTCCTGGCAATCTTATTTTAATTTCCCGCTTGTGGGATTTTCTCCACCAATTGCCAAATCATGGATTGGCTAACGGGAAAGAAATCTCCCAATTTCCCACATGGGGAAATTGAACGGGGATTGCCAACCCACTTTGCCATTCCCATTGGCAATTGGCCATTGCTTTCCCCATTTCCCCCTGGCACTTAATTCCACTACCCGGGAAGAGAGGAAGTTGGATTAATCCTCATAACTTCCTCCGTCAAACTCGTTGGAAAGAGTCGTGCGAAGCTTTCCGATTGCTTCTTATTTCTTCTGAAGGACATAATATTTTGTCACATCCCACAATACTGCGAACGCCAAGTAAGAAGGAAGAAGAGAAATCCATCATGAATTGTCATGAAGTAAAGAAGGAACAGTTTCCCACACACAGCCCAAGGGAACTGCCAAAGAGAAATCACTTTCACGCATAGGTGAAAGAGATGGTCTGAAGTTTAAGATCAAATCCCATGCATTGTCTACAAGGAAGGCACACAGCCTGGGGGAAGGATCACCATCCACAGCGCATCCCACACAAGAGAAACCACTGCCAAAGAGAAATCATAGTCTCACACCTGAGGAGAAAAAGAGGATAGTCCAAATAGACAAAGAAGTTTTCAATTCCACGCACATTCCACAGGGGGAACAGTCTCAGGAAATTGCAAAAATCAATTTCCCACGCATGGATCAAAAATTCCATACAGGAGCAGGAAAAAACATTCCCATTTGTGGTAAGAAGGCAATCAGAAGTCGCACCATCTCCAGGATGTTTTAATCCAGGTAGAACAAGAAGGATCTCAAGCACCCATAAAGAAAGAGTTTCCACGTTTTGGGAGGATAAAGCAGCATTAAAGAACCATGCATTTTAAAATACCAAGAGCCACGCGCTGTAGGGCAAAGGAGAACCACGCAGAGGAAGTGGAATCAAAGATCAATCAATAGCAAAGAGCAATTTCCACGCCTTGAGGGAGAAAAATTCTCCAAGGAAGAATTATCCACCACGCAGTAGGAGGAAAGAATAACAACACGCAGTCCCTTTTTTGTTGTCAAGCAGCAAGAGCTATTCCCGCGCATTGGGCAAAGGGAAAGCTTTAAACTAATACATTACCCAAGATTATTTCCACGCAAGGAATCCAATAGTTTCCCACGCAGTGGGAGGTGAAAATGCCTTTGCAAAGGACAGTTTAAAAAAACGTGCCAAGCTAGAAGTTTTTCCAATCCAAAAAAGAAGAAGAAAAGATTTCCACGCAGTTGAAAAGAGAAGGAACACCACGCACTCCAAAGAAATTTAATCGCCCACGCATGGCTCCAAACAAAATCCCACGCAGGAGAAGGGCAGAGAAAAGATCATTTCCAAGGACACAGGAGCAAAAATCCAAGGAAGTCTCTAGAAGTTTGCAAGCCCATTAAGATATTTCAACGCATTTTCCAAGGAAGTTTCCAAGCCACACGCCAAGAACAGAAGATCTCTATGCACAGCCAAAGAAAATAATAAATTTTGCAAAGAAGAACATTAAATATTTCCTATTTCCGCCACAAGGAATCACACGTTCTCAGGAGGATTCACGCATTGACCTATAGATCACACCGAAGAAGTAAAAATCAAATATCGGGATATTAAAATCGGGCGATTTTGTTTATTTTAAATTAGAAATAAATAAATAATCGTCACCGGAATCAGAAATTGTAACCTAATCAAGTTATTGTCATTATTATTATTATTATTATTATTTTAAAATAATAATAATAATATTATAATGGAACATATTTTTCTTGCATCGACGGGGTTTCGGAGACTGAGACCCGACCCCGTTTGCGTTGTTTTGCGTGCCTGAGTCATTCTTCTGTGAAATTCATAATGGCCGAAAAATCTAACAAATCTGCAGGGAGATCGAGGAAGCCAGTGGAGAAATCAAACAAATCCGCCCTGAAGTATGAATTTCAAGGAATTATCCCTCCCAGTTCCATTAAGTCAGCATATGACAACATCACTGATACAAATCTGGGTCACATCAACGTGCAACAGTTCTGCGAGCGGGTGAAAACTGAAGGCAAAACCATTTTCTCAGATAGACTTTACCATAGTGGTCTACCCCAAGCAGCAGCATTTCCTGTCTCGGTGCAGTGTCCGGAATTGGTTATTGCTTGCACGTGGAGCATTATGATCCTGAGAGACGAGGAATTTTTAAAGATAATCACGAGCCTTTCCTCTTAATCACACCAGAGCACATTGAGGAATTGCTTGGCATACCCGACTTTCTTGAGAATGCGGATATCACTCGCCAGTCAACACAAGAATTCTGGGATGAAGAACCCCTGAGATGGAGCAAGATGGTTAACAATAACTGGTTAGTGACCAAGAGACCTCGAATTGACAGGCTTCCCAAAGAACTGTACCGCGTTGAGTTCGTGGAAGAAATCGGGGACATGATTACTCTCCTAAGTCGAGTTTTCGATCTACCTTCTGCTAGGATTTTCCACCCATGGATGTATCAGTTTATCTGTATCATCCTAGCCAAGAAAGAGTTTGTGGATTGGGCCACCATCATCAGTAACACCCTTCACAAACAATTGATAGAAGTTAAGATGACTGGATGCTTCTACATGACATCATATCTGACTTATGCGGTAGCAAGAAGAAAGCTATTTTTGGGACTTGAAACGAGAGGAGTCATGGGGCCGTCAAACAGTGTTTTTCATTATTACCCTCAACTCAGTTTCAAAAATAGTTCTCACCATTTTAGAAGAGTCAACGATGCATTCACCTTCCGCGTGATCCGGAACCTGAATCGGAATACTGAGGAAAGGTTTTCTAAAGAAGCCATGAGTGTCATTTCCCAATGGGGAACCTGGTTTATTCAATTTTCATCTTTTTCCTACATTCGCGTGAGTGGCTTTGCTGGTACCCCATGGAAACTTCCTAAGTACGTCAGTGACAGATGGGCATTAATGGAGCTGGCGACAATTATTCCAAGTTCACTGCCTTCTTAGTGACAAGCACCGTTCAGGAATTCATTTCCCAATTCAAATCGGGGAATACCAATGTCCAAATCTTTTCAGTGCACAACTCATGGAAAAAGAGTTCGCTCTCATAACCATCCATCCATATGTGAAGAGAGCCCAGTTTGATATCAATGGATATATGCAAAAGATTCTGGGAGCAAAGTACCAACATAATCCTACCATGGAAGATTTCTGGGTTGCTTGTTTGGATGAACATGAGGTAAGAAGATGGGAGTACTCTCGCCTAACACTTGCTCAAATCAAGGCCTTCCACATCAGGAGTCCTCCCGATTCATTCATAAATGATGATGAGGATGTCATTGATCCCTCATATGATGCCAGTTGCTTTTACCCCATTGCCTCGAATCGACTGGACCAAAAGAGATGAATTTTCTCTTGATAGCAAGAATCAACCAATTATTGAAAGAAGCATATCTTGGTATGACAGAGAACTTGCCAAATTGCAATCAATTCCAGATCATGTTTCGGGATCACAAAAATTGCCAATACGAGGGGGCCTCCATTCGACCAAAGTCTCTTCTCGATCAACCTCATTACCATCCAATCATACACAACAAGCAAGAAAAGAGTGGTTGCCAAAATCCACTTCGCCAAGTAACGTGTCACAAGGAGAAAGATCTAAAGATCCTAACCCCGAAGAAGGAAGAGAGCGTGTGTCTGGATTTTCTACCTCGAGTAGAGATTCTTCTACCCACATCGTTAATAGTGCTCAGAAGCTAGTAGCAAATGATCCTCAGCCATGCTTCAAACAAGCATCCACTCAGGTGCAGGTAATTCAAATATCAAACACTTCAGAGCATGTAGTTCATGAAGGGATTTCCCAAAATCTCCCGAATAATCAGGAAGTGGATATTGAGGTTGTTTCTCCTCAAATCAAGGTCGTAGATAGGATTCAAGCAGGATCTCATGATGTCGAGAATAATGAGAATATTGATTCGAGCTCCAGGATTTTGTACGCTGAAATAGTGAATGATACTCCTTGGGTTGATTCTGAAGTGAAGAAAAGGAAGAGAGGTGTCAAGCCAATTGACATTGATTTTGATGCCCTTTTCAAACTTTCGAATGATGCCATTCCTAAGAAGCCTAAGGTGCTTTCTCGAATAGTGGAGGATAATGATGGAAACAAATTTGCAGACCTTGCCATTCCACAAGTTGATAAAGAGCGCGATGCTATGACACCTGCCGACTATGAAGTTTCCAGACTTGGACTTGGAAGATCTACATTAGAAAGTGACATGGCGATGGCTCGAGATTCAATTGATATCGTGCTAAAGAGACTTGAGAAATACAAGTCTCAAAACTCTCAGCTCAAGGCCGAAAAGAATCAATTGGTGGAATATGTTCAACATTTGATAAATCCCATATCATCCACCTTCCCAGTACCTGATGCAGTGGCTGCCCCAGATGAAGATACTCTCAATTTGTCAAAGGAAATAAACACATTGGGCCATGTCACTAAAACTTGGCTTTCAGAGATTCTCGTTTTAGGCCAAGGGACGATCAAGACCGCGGTTAAGCTTCATGAAGATGTCAGTGCGTATCTTGATCCAATTCTTTCTTTCAAAGAAACTTTTGTTTCTACTATATCAAATTTGGATGAGATATTGCCCAGTTTATAGGAGATGACAAGTATGGAATCTTCAGTTTTAGCTATTGAAGGAATTCTCGAATTTGAACATCGAGGGACACGTTTTCTTTGGTGTCTGCATCTCAAATCAAGAAAAACGCTTCTCGAGGATTCTATGATCCATTATGAAAGCATGTGCAATGAAGCCTTCACTTCACTCTCCTTGATTCAGGAATTCATGGCTGAGATTCCTTGTAACCTCGTAAATGAGCATAATCAAAGGTGTTCATCGGAGCAGGTGGAAGAGCAATTTTCACAATTGTTTAAGGACATGTACACTCCCGCCAACAATTTCTCGTCAGTTTCCATGGAGCGGTGCATCAAATTAAAGAACTTATTTGAGAACGCTCAATCCAAAATTGTTAATTTAAATGATATGCCAAGTAGAATTCTTGAATTGCAGGTATTTTGTGAGGCTATTCTTCGACCAAGTGAACCTCCAGAAGAAGAAAAGATGTTTGAAACTTTGGGAAGGTTTAGATCCTTTCAACTGGCAAAAGCGGCAGATCCTAATTTCACCGGCGGTTCAGGGAGTTGATTTTCTTGGTATCTAACGAAGTGGGAGAGTCCATTTCTCATACGCTTGAGATAGGCGGACCCCATTTCAATGGATAAGGCACTGGTTATTATTGTATATTTTAAAAGGTGTTGTTATTTGTTTTCGGGAAACTATGGATATTTTAAGTAATTTCTATTTTTGAGTTGTCTTTAATAAAGTTGTTGAAAAAGTCAAAGGTCACTTAAGTGCCTTATTTAATGATCATGTAAAACCCTAACTACTTTGTAACCAACTTTTGGGTTATAAAAGGAAGTGAGGGGCTCATTTGTAAAGGGTGACTTTGAGAGAGGAGAAGAAATACTTTTGTGTGCAAGCTTTGTTTCAGGAAGAAACTTTGTGTTCTTTTGTGAAAACATTTTGGAGTTAATGAAATACGAACTTTGTGTCTCATTCATTGTCTCTTGTAACATTTGATGTTCTTATGTTCATTAGATGTTAGGTGTTTGAATCTTGCATGCAAATATTATCTTTGATCTTATTGTCAACGTTATTAATCGGTTGTTCTAGTTCACAGTGATCAAGCTCTGATTATCTACTTGCTCATGTGTGTTCCCTTTTACACGTTCTTGTTTGGCTAACTCAAACTCCGTTTTATTTGTGTTGGTTATTCATCTTTCCTCTTCATGCAATATTAGGCTCTATTTTTACCTAACTCTTGCATGTTCTTTCAGTTCATTCCATTCCACTCCTTTCCTTCATTCCATTCCATCTCCCTCATTCACTTTTCTTTCCATTGATGTTCCAAAACACCCCCCACATACAATTTTGAATGTATAGATGTAAATATAGTTTTGGTTTTCAATAAAGGCAGCCTCACCTTCATTGAGGAGGGACTTCGTTCCCACACTGTTGCATGTCATTTGCATGCGTGCAAATCCATATGCTAACATAAAAGACAAGGTTTGACACAATCCTAGGCTTTCTAGATACTTTTAAGCACGAAGGTGCCCACAACTTTGACAGTCACAGGAGTGATGAGCAGATTGAAAAACCCTGAACCTTTCCATGTTGGGTGGCCATAAGGAGAGCCTTTTGAGATGTCATGTCGTATGAGAACTTTCCAAGCTTCCTGGCCAGCAATGCTACAGTTAATCCACTTGGCATAGAGAGCTTGTCCTTGGCATTGGATGTGGAGAAGCCCAAGACCTCCAAAATTGCGAGGTAAGCAACATATATCGCAAGCAACACGATGAAACCCTTTTCCAGTAGGAGAATTAGCCCATAAGAAAATATTTGGGAATCTTTTCCAGCTTTTGGATGGATTCTTTGGAAGGCACCCAATAATATGAATAGTAAACATGGGTGGCCGTTAGGACTTTGGAACAAATTTGGAATTTTCAAGCCAAAGACAAGGGTCTAGTGAGCCAATATTCCAATTTTTTTTTGCCACCCGTTGAATGACATAATGTCATAGATCAGTCGGGGAGGCTTGAAAAGAAAAAGGGATACCAAGGAATTTGAATATCTCACCATGTTGAAGAATTTGCCAATCATATGTGGCAAGCCAGTCCAGCGTAGGAAGGAAGGATTGTCTGTATCATTGAGTGTTTTTCCATTAAATGGAGGAGCCAAAATCCAGGCAGAAAGTATCTAAGCATTGCATTCCATTTTGAACATTATTTTCATCCTTGATAAGCGTAAGGAATGAATCATCTACAAAATTCCCTTTTAGGAGTTGGGAGGTGGGCTCAGTAGGCATCGAAATTCCATGAACAAGACCTTGACTTTTGGCATGGGCTAAAAGATAACTAAAGCCTTCGGCTGCCAGCACATAAAGTGTAGGGGCTAGAGGACAACCCTGTCTGATAGACCAGAATATCCCAAAGGGCTCTGAGCTAAGGCCATCAATAGATATTTGAGTAGAGGTATCTGTAAAAAGCATATTGACATATTGAATAAATATGGGGCCAAAGCCAAAGGCCTGAAGCATGGCGAGGATGAAAGGCCATTCAATCCGATCATAGGCTTTTTTCAAAGTCAATCTTGATAAACATAGCGGCCTGGTGATATTTGTGGGACCATTCCATGCCTTCCAAAAATGCAATGATATTTTCCAAGATGAAGCGTCCCTATATGAAGCAGGTTTGCTCTGGTTGAATAATAGCAAGCAGCAAATTATGTAACCGCAAAGCTAACACTTTGGAAATGATTTTGTAAGAGATGTTCAATAGAGTGATCGGCTACCAACAAGTGATTTGCTTAGGATCTCCTTGTTTAGGAATGAATTTGATGTTTCCCTTGTTAATTCTAGGCCCTAGGGATTGGTTGTGAAACCCTTCAAGATAGACATGCAAAAGGTCTTGCCTGACGGAATCCCAAATATTTTTATAGAATTCACAGGGGAATCCATCGTAGTCAAGAACTTTATCATTAGCCATTTACATAGTGACTTTATGGAGGTATTCAATAGTGAGAATTCTTTTGCATAGCACCTTCTAAGCCTCTGAAATCTTGTGAGGTACAACCCCTAAACACTGGACAAGAGCGGCCTGGTGAGCATCAGAGGGTGGTTGAGCTTGGAAAGATGAGCTTATAATGTTGCACAAATGCTTGCAACATAAGTTGCGGGTCAGTGATTTGAGCTCCATCATCAATGATAGCTCGGATCTGTTGAGAAGGTTTTCTGACTTGAAGAGAGAAAAAATTCTTTCGAGACCCGATCTCTAACTTTGAGCCAATGCATTTGAGCCCGAATCTGAGCACCTTTGTCATCATAATTGTCCACAATTTGGATTTGATGTCGGAGAGTTGCAACTTGTAATTGCATAGCATTAGAGAAGGGATCTCCTTAAATCACCACCGTCATCTGGAGGAGAGCTGAGGTGTTAGCGGTGTATGAGCAGCACCGAATTTTGGCAAGCTGGTGGCTGTAAATTCTAAGAAATCTGCTAGTCTACGCTAGTGCATCTTCCCACCAAAGCATCCAGTTGGCCTGCATAGGTGGATGGAATCATTGACAATGACTGGGTCGTGGAATTAAATTCCAAATCTGCTTGATATGATTGATGGTGGGGCCATGTTACATCAAGGCAATATTAAGAAAGAATTGGCCTTTATGAAAAAATGGGCACGCATTATGCCAACAGATACGAAATCGTATAGGGGAGTGGTCCGAAAGGAAAAAGTTAGACATAACCTCCACTGACATGGAATAAATGATGTCAAACTCAAAAAAAAATTGAGCTGACAACATGGCCCTATCAAGCCATTTGAGGATGCGATCTGTCCCTCCATGGAGATTGGACCACGTGTACCAAGTTGCAGACATGGGAAAGTGAGATGGGTTAGGATCAAAGAATCTGAATTTATTATGCATGAAGTAACACACTTCCCTTTCACCAGGTGTCCACCTCATAGGCAGGTGGCCACATTTATCATTTGGGTTTTCAACTATATTAAAGTCTCCACTTATAACCTAGTATGCATAGGGAATGGAGTTTGCTATCCATTGCTATAGATCGGCCCTTTCGTCCGCATCATTAGAGGCATAAATATTAATGAGTCCAAAAGGGCGACCCGTCAATATTAAATAGGACCCATATGACACAGTTGGCGGGGTGGATTCCATGGTCAATTAATAAAGGTATTCATTTAGGGGTAAAAAGTGAAATTAATCCCCCACGACCTGTTTCATGATTGCTATAGAAATCCAAGCTATCAGGCCAGATGGATTTACAAACCATCTGCACTAAAAACCTATAATTTTAACTTCCTACAAAAACAAAACATCCAGATGTGCACATTGTTGCCAAGTTTCATGCACTACATACTTACGACAGGAGTCTATGAGACCCCTAACATTCAAGGATAAATAATTCAAGGTAAGTGTTATTCAAGATCCATATCCCCATCTTCCAAGCCCTCAAGGGAATCATACTGATTATGTAGGAAATGAGCAACATTATGGTGTAAAAAACTCTTGCAGATCAATTTTTTTTCATTCGGCATACTCAATGTTACATTCTGCTTTAGTGGAGTCCACACTGCATGTTGGGCTATAGTCCCGAGAGATGCGAGGTGGATTTCATAGTCGATTGGAATTCCCTTGTGAGTTGCTTGGAAGTAGTAGAGGAATTGAATGCGAAATGGGGACGCAAGAAATAGAATTTGACTAGTCCATGAGAACTGACGCCGCAAGGGGCATGCTTGAGTACTTTGGTAACGAGGTAGCTGAGATGGCTGTAGCAGCAACAATTGGTTCCTTAGCAGTGGCTGTAGGCTCCTTGGCTAGAACGTTGTGATAATGTTCCTTAACAATTGGTTCATGATGGCCATGAGAGCCATAGGATTTGGATTTCTGGGATTTGTTCTTATTTCTCTGGCCTCCGACCACTTGCCAACCTTCCTCCTATTGGGGTTTGACCAGTTCGGGCGCTGCTTTTGTAACATGGAAGTTACAAGGGACATAAAGTGGACATTCTCTGATCTTGTGATCAGATGCTTGAAAATGAAAGAAAGTATTGGGAAGATTTATATACATGAACCACTGGGAGTAGCATTCATCACCCATTTGAATATCCAAAAATTCATTGAGGTCCTGCAAAAGATCAATCTCAACGTAAACTCACTTTTGAGGATGAGCATGGTAAAACTTATCATCTTCCAGGAAGACAACATGCCCATGCGAAGCAACAATTTGCTGCAGGAAATTAACGCATGGCAGAGGGAGACCAGGAAATTCAATCCACACTGACACCTTAAGAGCGGTATACTCAGATACCACAAAGTCCTTATGCCAGGGTGTTAATACAAGCAACGAGTTGTAGACATACCAAGTGGCTTTCTTGGCCAAGATGTTGGGTGCATTAGCTGGGTCAAAGAAATGAAAAAGAAAAAAACCCTTGGTCATATTTTGGACACTATCGGGTCGGACCCCATGAGGAGTCCAAGCCGTGTTAACTCAGGATTTAAGCATGCTTTCAGAGGGGATGCGACCCACAAAATACCCAATGGGACAGAATTGCTCCAACCATTGACAAATAGCATTAGAATCAGGAATAGGTAATACCACATCAGGAGGAGAAACATTACCTCGTGGAAGACTTTCGGGACGAACTTCCCAGGATGTTTTAAGGGCGGCGTCATTGATCAGAGCTTCACTATCTCCAGTCACGGTTGTAACAACCGGGCTTGAAGCAGGCGGGGTCATTATATAGGGGCGCCCAAAGGGCGAGAAACCCTAGAAAAAACAATGGTATTAATATCCCGCAGAGCCCAAAAAGGCCACGAAATGACAAGTTCACAAGGAAGAAACCCTAGCAGAGCCGACTCCAATTTTCTCCAAATCCCTTTATGCACAAAATTCACTCTCAGACCTTGCCATCTGGTTTCATAATGTGCACATTATTAGACACCCATTTTGGGTAATCCACAACACGTATATCAAGACAAACTTCATTGGACTTAAGGGACTTTTCCAAATTAAGATGGAAATGGAGGAGTCCTATCTTCTAAGATCTGCAAGTTATGAAGAAACACTAACAATAATTTATGGTAGTATTTCAGAACCGCCAAATGCAACACTTTTTGATGAATGCCATACAGAATATTACTCAATGTATCAGCCCACATTCCTCACTCAGATAGATTTTTAACACTCAGATAGATTCTTAAGGTTCAAAGCCATCAGAATATTACCCAATGTATCAGCCCACATTCCTCATTTAGATAGATTCTTAAAGTTCAAAGCCATCAGTGATGCCCTGAGAGTACAAATTTCACTTTTGTTCTCTCGCTAGTCTCAATGCTGAAACCACCTGTTTTGAATGATAGTTGTTTTTACGTTTCTTGGGTTTCCCATAAGAAATTATGCCTCTTCTTTGATGATCTTTAGAAAGTCCTTTAGAGGTAGCTTCAAGGAATACTCGTTACTTCTTCCAAACAATCTGCTAACTAAATAAAGGTTAGTATATTCCAAAATCCTTATGGAGAATGAATATAAACTGAATAAGGCAATCCAAGTGATATACAAATTCAAATCTTATGGAGGACGTCTAGCACCTGACTGTGCCCTCATATAGTGCCAAACTATTCCATCAGAGACAAGTTCAGTGGTTCTAAAATTATATTGAAGACAATCTAATAATGTCTGTTGGTCGGATTTTTGCACTGGGTTACTTGGTAAAAATTGACATGTCATAGCGAGCTTAATTATATACACCTTATTTTGTGATTTAACACTTCATGTTAATTTTGGGACCCCCTTTTGCACTCCTACCCCTTAATTTTATCAGTATACCAGAGTAAAAGTTGCAAATATCTTGCTAATTTAAGCTGGAAAGGACTATAATTACTGTTCTTTATGGAACTTTCATTAGGGATTTGATGGAAGCAAAACAAAGGTTGTATGTTTTGTGTTAATTGTTGATTATGCTTTGTAGTTATTTGGAACGACATTATCTCTGAGCTTTTGGATAATGTATTGAGATTTGGAATCAATGACTGTTTTTTTTCCTGTGTTCATTGTTGTTTGATTTTTATGTAATACACTTGCATGCGTAAAAACTTTTAAGATTCCAAAGTCCATAATATATAAAGAAAGGCTTTTGGATAAAACTGTGTATGAGAGGATATATCAATAGTATTATTAATATAGTGAGCTCGGGGGGCGAAAAGATGCGAACCCAATGCGAATCCCGCGAAAAATCAAATTTTTCGCTGCCTAAAGGGACCGTTGAGCGGGAGTCATTTTCAACGCCTAAGCTGAAGGAGGTTTGCCTCTAGTACAAATAGGATTCCGCTCGGCCTTAGCAATGGAGAGGAATGGATCAGGCTTGGCACGGATGCGTCTGAGCGAAGGAAGGGGTGTCTGCGTTGGTTAGGTCTTTCAGCCTTGGGGCGAGTCATTAAACTCCTAGTCTTGCAGCTAGGGTTTTTGGTGGTGAAAAACTTGCTCGAGAAAAGTGATCCAAGAAAAGGATCCTCTGCTTCCAAACCATTGGAGAAGGATATCCCCTCTTCAGCTAGCGATATGAAGGTGCGTGGTTTGTGCCCCCTGAAAGATTTCAAGGTGGGCAGGATCAAATCAAACTTTCCAAGGATTTGGTTCCTGTTGATATTTCGCATGAGAGGAAAAAGGATTTTTTTGATATTCCATGAACATAGGTCAATTTGTTGTGAATTCGTTGGTGCCAAGTTCTCTAGAAGAAAAAATAGGAACTAGCTATACTAGTTCTGGGGCAGAGAGGGAAATCTCAAGATTCTCTTTTTGTGGAATGGTTTCTTTCAAGTCATGTTTCACTCTGTGTCCTCTGTGGAAAATGTATTCAAGGGTGGTCCCTGGTTCCTAAACTCCTCTAGTGTATACATGAGACCATGGTCCTCTGATTTTGACCCAAGGATGTAAATTATTCACAGATCTCTGCTCTGGTTAAATTTCTCGAAACTCCCCGTAGATTTTCGGAACTCTTCCTCTCTTAAATCTATAGCCAGATAACTCGGTTCTAGGGTGCCTATTTCCAACCCGTCTCTTCTCAAATGGAGAAACTCTTTGGCGTGCATATGTGTGGATATGGAATTGTCTTCCCCCTTGCCGAGTTTCGTCTTGATGCCTTCCCATAAGGGCTCCAGAACGTCTGGAATATTATATGAGGGGATAAATTTCAAGTGCTTCTCTTACGGGGCATTAGGGGCATCTAAAGAAGGATTGTCAGGATCCTGGTCAAAAGGTTGGATCCCTCTGTTCCCCTCATTCTGATGGTTCAAATTTGGCTATGATCAAGTATTTCGCCCCTTCCCTTTCTGAATCTTTAGCTGTTGAGGATGGTTTGAAGGGTTTGACTGTCCCCCTTTTGCCCCTAGCTGGCTTTCCGGACAGCTTAAGTCCTCGCTCGTTACTAAAGGAAACAAAGGATGTTCATAGAGATTCAGGTGCTCTTATCTCCCTGATTAAGGAAGGTATTGTTCAGGGGCAAGCTTCCTCGATGGCAACTCTTAGCGGTTGGATTTCGAACAACCTCTCTCGGGATGTGGAACTGCCCATCTTAGAAGCAGGGACTTTGGAAGAGGGAGAGATTGCCCCTAAAGTTTTAGTTCCTGGCTTGGCCCCTTCTAAATTAGCTCTATGCCAAGATGGTATGGGGGCTATCATTTTTGGCTCCATTGTTAAAAGGGGGAGAAAATCAAAGCAGGAAATGGTCCAATTGGAGGTCGATGTAGGGAAAAAAACCCCTTCCTTGTGTGCAATGAAGGTCTTCTCCTGGAATGTTAGAAGGCTTAATTCCTCTAACAAACAACACTTGATTAAGCGTTATATCCTCTCCTCAGAGGCTTGTTTGGTTCTTCTTCTAGAAACTAAGTTACTTGCTGCTGAAGCTGAATGCCTTTGAAATAATTCTTTTAGAGGTTGGAAAGGGATCTTTTCGGATTCGTTGAGTACTTCTGGGGGGCTCGGGATTGTCTGGAAGGAAGGTGTTGTAATAATGGAATTGCAAGCCCAATCTCTTAGTTGGAAATTTGTTAAAGTAAGTTTCCGATGCTCTCAACTTATTTTTCTTTTATTTAATATCTATGCCCCTCCTAACATTATGGGTAAAAAAAATATTTGGGGGGAACTATTACAAGCAGTCTTTGCTATGGGTGATCAGATGTTCATTCTTGGCGGGGACTTCAATGCCATCTCGGATTGTAGGGATAAGAAAGGGGGGATCACTAGAAACCTTCAATCCCAAAAATATTTCTGCTCCTTTATCAGAGAAGGTGCCCTTATGGATATTGAACCTAAGCAAGGCTGGTTTACTTGGAGTAATAAGCGTAAGGGCTTTAGTAATATAGCAGAAAGACTGGATAGATTTATGGTCAGCCCCAACTGGAATTTAAATGACACTGTGCTTGAATGTTCGGTTCTGCCTTGGTCTGGGTCAGATCATTTCCCGGTGTCCTTGTCTGTTGATCTTGATGTTTCCCCTCCTCGTTTCCCGTTCAAATTTGAGCTAATGTGGATGAGGGACACCTCTCTTGAGGGTTGGATTGATCTCTAGTGGAACTCTTATAATATTGAGGGTTCCAAGATGTTTGTGTTGGCTCAAAAACTGAAAATATTAAAAAAGGACTTGTAGGACTGGAATGCCAAGCATTTCAAAAACATATTTCAGGAAAAGGCCAGAGTTGAAGCTGAATTGAATGACCTTAATTTAAAAGTTTTCAGTGATGGGATGTTGCGAGAAGATTATGCTCATGAAAAATCTCTCTTAAGTGAGTTAGGTGAACTGCTTCTTAGGGAGGAAATTTATTGGAAGCAAAAATATAGGGAGCTCTGGTTGAAGGATGGTGATCAAAATACTAAATTCTTTCATGCCTCTATAAAAGCAAAAAGGAATTCAAATTTCATTTCAGAAATCAAGAACAGTGAGGAGGCCCATCTGGTGGATCAGCAGGACATAATATTTGAAGGGATAAATTTCTTCTCCTCCTTGTTAGCCGGGGATGTTGCCTCCTTCGAGGCCAAATAGACCTCCCTTCTGGATGTTATTCCCACTCTCATATCTGAAAATCAAAATTATGTGCTTTTGAAACCTTTTTCCTCCTAGAAATTGAGAAAGTGGTTTTCTCTATGGATAAGAATAAAGCCCTCGGCCCTGATGGCTTTCCCGCAGATTGTTTTCAAAAAATTTGGGGTATTGTGGATTATGATGTATGGGCGGCTATGGAGGCTTCTTGGAGGTCCCACTTGGTGCTCGGAATGCTGAATAATACCTTCATTTGTCTTTTCCCTAAAATGCTTCAACCCTCCTCCTTCGGGGATTTCCAACCTATTTCCCTTTGTAATACGTCCTACAAAATCATCTCCAAAGCCATTGCCCTTCAGTTGAAATTTATTTTGGAACCCCTCATCTCTTCTGAGAAAATAGGTTTCATGCTTGGTCGTTCTATTCTAGATGGTGTCATCTTGTTTCACGAGCTGGTTCACTCTCTTTCTTCTTCTAAAGCCCCTAGTATGATGCTAAAATTAGACATCAGTAAAGCATATGATAAGCTCAATTGGAGGTTTCTCATCAGGGTCCTTCTGAAGTTTGGCTTCTCCAAGCAATTTTGTGAGTGGATCTTCAGTTGCATCTTTGGCCCCTCCTTCTCCGTTCTTATTAATGGGAGTGTTGAAGGCTTCTTTGGAAGTAATCTTGGTATTAGGCAAGGGGATCCCCTGTCCTCTTTCTTATATATTCTGGTGGCTGAAGCCCTTGGCAGGTCCATCAAACTTAAATTAGGGGAAGGTAAGATTTTTGGTTTAAAGATTGCGGATGGTATTCCTCCACTCACTCATCAACAATTCGCTGACGACACCTTTCTGTTCGGAAGGGCCTCCATCCGGGAGGCTAAGGAGTTAAAGGAATTTTTGGGAATATACTCTAGGGCGGCTGGGCAAGATGTAAGTGTGGCTAAATCCTGCATTTTTTCTTCAATGTTGCCTTGCAAACAGAAGCAAGAATCCTAAATATTTTCAATTTCAAAAAAGGGCTCCTTCCTGTCAAGTATCTCGGTATTCCTTTGTTTAAAGGTGCAGGCAAGAACTCCCTATGGACTGATCTCCTCAGTTCTCTAACTGTTAAACTGAATGCCTGGAAAGGTAAATGGCTCTCCCTTGCCGGGAGACTTTTGCTGGTAAAATCAGTCCTTTGTGTTGCCCCTCTGTATCTCCTTTCGGTCCTTAAAATCCCTAAGGGTATTCTCGGTAAGATTAAGGGCATTTTGCGGAAATTCCTGTGGCAGGGTTTATCCGAGGAAAAGAAGCTCCCCCTGATTAGTTGGGATACACTTGCTAAGCCTAAAGAGCTTGGTGGTGCGGGTGTTCTAAATTTGGGTCTACAAAATGTGGCCCTTGGAGCTAAATTGGTCTGGAAGCTTATCTCCAACCCCAACAGTCTTCTTAGCATGGTCTTTGAAAAGAAATATTTGGGTGCCTCCCTTCCTGAGTCCATCCTCCAGGTGGTAAACCCCCCAAAAGGCTCGCATATATGGAATTTCATGATTGAAGGTAGATCTCTATTTGTTTTTTATGCGGACTGGAAAGTGGGTAATGGAGAGAAAGCTCTCTTCTGGGATGATCCATGGAATGGATACCCTGATCTTGGAGACTCTCCTGCTTTCTTAGATATTAAGAGGAGATTGCTTGTTGATTGGGGCCCTTTCGTGTCCAACTATGGGGAACTGAACGATTCCCTCCCCTCCATGTTGCAATGGAAAAAAGTGGACCATCTGAACCTCTCTCCTGATTTAGAAGCTAATTTTTTATCTGTTTTGCAGGAAAGGAAAATTCTGGTCTCAAATAAGCAGGATGAAATTGTTTGGACTGCATCTCCCTCAGGATCTTATTCCCCTCATCTTGGGTATCTTCTGCTTCATGAGGATATTGCCCCTGAAAAACCAGTGTGGAAAGATTGTTGGAAATCCCATTGCCCCCCTAAAGCTGGTCTTTTCACCTGGATGGCCTTTAAGGGCAAGATATTAACTCAAGAAAGAAGGAAAAAAATTGGTTTTCAAGGTCCCACTAGATGCCTCCTATGTGAAAAGGATGTGGAAGATAGGGATCATTTGCTGCTACATTGCTCCTTTGCAGTTGAATGCTGGAACTGGTTATGCGCCAAGCTAAATCTTCCGTGGGTCCAACCTAAATCCCTCACAGATGTTATCCTAGCCTGGCCTATTAATTCTCATTTGGGGGCCCTTTATTTTATTTGGTTGTGTAGTTTGGTTCTTATGCTATGCAACATTTGGTGGGAGAGAAACAAAAGGCTTTTTAGGGAGGAATTTGGTTCAGTAAATTCGATTCTCCTTCGGTTGGAAAAAGCTATCTTAGAAGCTGTGTCTACTAATTGGTCACAATCCTGCCCTTTTAATTCTCATGACAGACTATTATAAAGAAGTTGGCCATTGATAATCAAGCCTATGGATGGAGTTATGAAGTCTAACGTGCCTTCCTCCTTAGCTAGAAGAAACATTGTTTGGGTGCCCCCTTCCTATGGTTTTTTAAAATTAAATTTTGATGGGGCTTCTAGGGGAAATCCAGGGGTTTCAGGTGCTGGTTGTGTCATTCGCAACTCTTCTAATAAGTTGGTTATGGTTGCTTCCTACAAACTCAAGGTGGGTACGTGTACTGTTGCTGAGGTGCAAGCCCTTGGTTTGGGCTTACTTCTCACTGCCTCCCTTAAAATTGAAAATTTGGAAATTGAAGGATACTCCATGATAATAATTAACGCCATCATTAAAAAAAGAGCTTTGTCATGGAAGATGGATATTGATATTCAAAAGATTTTTTGGTTGTTGTCTAAATTCAAAATTTGGAGTATTAATCACATCTATCGAGAAGGTAATCAATGTGCAGACTGGTTAGCAAATAAAGGTATCGATCAGGCATGTGAAGAAAGGGTGGAAAATAATTTCTCAGCGTGGGAGGGATTTCATATGATTTCTACAAGGGACTCTACCTAACATGATTTCGACGATAACTTCCCCACATCTGAAGTGTAAGGAGCCTATTTAAGATTGTTTGGGTGGTAGTCTTAAACATCTCCCTCCTTTTTTGCTATGTGAGACGGCACCCCCTTGGGCTCTTGCACTGGCTCTTTTTTGTGATGTGAGGGAAATGGATTTTAGAAACAGGGTTACTGATGGCAGGCTAAGGAATATTTTCCTCATCTCATGTGCGGAGGACCAGGAGGTGATCAAATCAGTCTTGGGGCAGGATTTTCTAAATTTGGAGGGATGGCCAAGGGTAAACAGTGCCATTGCCTCCCTTTTTGTGGAAAACCTACTGGTTTTACATCCCTTGAAGGAAGACGTGGTTAATGTCGCGGCCCACTGGTTATGCCCAACCTTCTGCGGAAACCTCGCTTCGGAGGTGGCTAATTTAAACATGGTTTCATGGTCTGCTCAGGACATGTCTCCTCGAGGCTCATCGTCTAGTGCTGCCTCGGCCTTCTTGGATCTCAAGCACTATTTCAAAGTACTAATGGAATTTGTTGAGTCCCTATCTTCATATGCCAAGGACAAAAATTTGGGTCGTATTCATATACAGCTACCCAATATCAAAGCTCTGAGGGCTCCTGCTAGTTCTTATTCCATCTTGGTGGGCTGAGCTGCATTCCTCGGCGGGTGATTCCTTTGGCTACCTTTGGCGCAGTATGGATCAAAACTTTCTCGATGGAAGATGGGTCTATCAGTATGCTCAAGCTGGTAGTGGATGTGCCCAAATCGGGTATTAACCTTTCTATCTTATAAGCCTGTAAGTACAATTTGGGACTATGTATATGTATAGAATAAAATGTGGTTTTTGCTGGTATGCCACCTGGGTTTTTCTGTGGTTGCTGTATGGACTTATCTGAGGCTATGCCTCCTTCTGTAAATAGGGAACGGGTCCCTTCAACCCGCCTTAAATATCAAAAAAAAAAAAAAACTGTGTATGAGAAAGAAGGATTTGATTGTGTGGACAGCGACAAAATTTTGATTTTTGCATGGATCTTATTGTTAAAAAGAACAAGATGCCACCTAAAAAATGGCAGATTCTACAACTCAAGTAATCAGCATCTTGAAGAATCAGGTTGATTAAAAAAAAAAATTAAATTGATAATTTTATGATTATGAATGCAAAAAGTTTCAAAAATCATTAAATCCTTCGGTGAATTGAGGCAGTGCTTCGGTTAGTCAAGTAGGGATGTCTTGTACACCCAACTTGTCCTTCTACACCCAGTCTGTCTTTTAAGGTCCTTTACAGAAATAGTGAAACTTGAAAAGAATGTACAAAATATATGAGTGTTATCTTAAGTTCTAATTTTATAACATAAGAAAAAGTGCAACTTGGTATTTTTGTCCTGAAAGGATATCACATTATAGAAAATATATACCACCAAACTGACAGAATGAAGGGCAGAAATTATTGTGGCAGTGAAGGCAAATGATTGTTTCCAGAACTATGAGCAATATTTATTGCAAGATTTTCGAAGCATAGAACAAAAGCAAAATAAGGCTGTGGTAGATTACTCATAAGTTGTAACAGTCTGACAGATTTAAGTGCCAGAATGTATTTGCTAGAGGGACTCGAATGGGTACCAGATTCATCAATGGATTCCGGTTTCATATTCAAAAGAAGAAGGGGTTTATGAAATTCACTAGTTTCAAGGAAGCATTTTAGATGGCATTAAAGGAAAAGGCAGAATTGCAGTTTGTATGGTGAATGTATAGGTGGTCTTTATAGAGAAAAATTTATCTATCACTTCTTGCTAATTAAATTTTGTAGAACCTATGATTTCAGTATAAATAAGAAGACTTTACTGTGGGTGTGGCCAGTAGACCGATCAACATCTGCCAAATGCTTGCCAGCTTGAGGTCGGCAACCATCAATCAGGGCTAAGTTTAATGAGAAGAGGCAGGGATACAGTGGCTGCTCACTAGAATTATAACCATGTTCATGGGATGAAGTGTGAAGGTGTACGTCACTGAAAGAAAGAAAGAAAAAGAGAATGAAAAAGAATAACTCTTCCTTCAGCAATTTGGCAGAATAAAGTTAGAAAAAATGAAGTTCCATGGTCAGGGCCATTGAAATTCGTCAAAATGAGGGTTATTATCATTTTTATTATTTTTGGCAATAACTCAAAAGCATGCAATCAGAAAGAATTCAAAACTAACTGAAATAAATTACATTCAAGGCAAGTGAGAGAAATGAGTGAAATGCATACATTCAATTGCTGTGTGACAGTGTCTTCTTGATTTGTGAAGGTAGCCCGGGGAGCGCCATTGTCAATTGCATATGCGTTGTGCGTTGTCAGAAACGAGTACTTATTGAATGGCAGTGAAGCATTCTGAGAAAACAAAACTTGAATTACTTCTTTACAGAATCATCAAAACCAAAACCAAATCTTGGTAAACAAAAAGTTTTTGAGATTTCCACATGAGAACATATTCTTCTTGTTTTTATCTGGATTCAACAGTGTGAACATGTTTATTACTGCAGCTGAATTCAGATTAAATATATATATATATAAGGAAAAACTAAAAAGAATAAGACTTGTCTAGTAGAATATTAAATAGCCTTTATCTTTAATTTATGAATAACAAAGTTTTCCAGGGTTCAAACCCATGATCTGTGGAGAGATAATGAAGGATATGTTGCCAATTCCCCCATTCATCAAAAGAGAAAAAACAATGTTTTCCACAGTAATTTGATAAATTAAGTGACAGATCTCGGTAAAACAAGGAGGATAATTACCACAATTTTAAATGGACTTGTTGCTTGTTCACGAATACACCTCAAATTGCTAAGCTCACACGAGCTGCAGTAAAGTCCAGATGCACAATCACTGTCGCTCCCACAGGGATCTAGAAGCTGAAAAATTCTCCCCAAATTTCACAAAATTAATACAAAGTGTACTCTCTACGTTCAATTTTAAGCTGAAGAATTCTCCCCAAAATTCACAAAAATAACAAGCAGTGTGCACCCGACATTCAATTTTAAGCGGAAGGCTTCTCCCTGAATATCACAAAATTAACAGAAAGTATACACTCTACATTCATTCATTTTAAGTTGAAGAATTCTCCTCAAATTTCACAAAATTAACACACTGTACACTCTCGATTCAATTTTAATGAACCCTACAACGTATGAGAGCTGCTTTTATAGTTACCTGGCAACTGCCATCCGAACAAGCATCAGTGCAACACAGAAAAATCAAAAGCAAAAGCAAGGTTGAGAGCAGAAGTTTTATAACAGACATTCTCATATGTGTTCTTAAGAAATTATTATTAAGCTTATTTACAAATTCATTACCGACTCTGCTTATAAAGTGGATGTTACTCGACAGCGGTAAGGCATATACCTCTCATTGTCTCTACATGAATTTGGCTCTATCTCCAAACATGAATTTCAAGAAAGCTGCCTTCGAAATGATATGAATGAGCAAGGAATAAAAGTATGATAGCGAAATTGATGTTACGCGGCAGACGTATGCCACAAAAAGTTTTAAACCCTAATGGTAAAATTATTCTATTCTTGGAATATCCAAATGCTATGACGACAAAGCATGGAGGATAATTCTAACATCTTACCAAATTAAAGCATAAACCAGTTCAGAGTTGCGGGTTTTGTAATATCATTTTGATCAAGAAAGCGCCAAATGACAGATTCAAATTATTGTATTTTTTGGCTGGCAGACAGAAAATACAATGTTTCGATTCGAACTAACTGCGCCAATAGGCGTTCCCTCCTATGGGGCGGACTCACCTAAGAAGTGTTGCCGTTGATTCCTCTGTTAGTTCGGTTAATTAAATCCCGGGCTATCCCTCTTCCCTTCTCGGATGTAGCAGCGTAGGAAAGTAACGAAAATTTTATCTTCTGCAAATACAAGGTATTTGCATTTCAGTTGGCGATACGGCCGTGGAGGGTTTTGCATTTTCCAATCTATGGATCGGTTTGTTTTTTTATCTGCCAGATTTCAAGAGTTCTTCGTTGGTGTTCGTGTTCGCAGTTTTCCGGCTCCGATATGATTTTTTTTCGCGGCCGGATTCGAAGGTCTCTGTGGTTTGTAATGACGAAGGAATTGATCCCGTGGGGTTTGACCTTGGCACATATCTTCAGCTATAGAGAGTGAATTCTTACTACAAGGAGTCTGGTTGCAGGTGCTCTGTGTCAGGGCCATTCCCATGGATCTAAAGCCTTCCACAATGGAAAATAACAGGGCTAGGCGAAGAGCATTATACTGGAACGCCGAAGCTAATTGATGCGGTCTATGTGGTGAGCAAGATGACCAAAAGCTCGCTCCAACTGTTAATGTATACTAGCAATCGCACGTCGAAAGGGTTGGTTAAGATGAGGTTGATTTTTAAGAGGAGGAAAAGGGGTGTAGAAGATGGGTTTGAAGGGGGGAGAGGTATTGGGGAGAGGAAAATATTGGGTGGAACCATTTTGTGGAAGTCATCCGTCTTAAGATGAGGGAAATATGTCACATGTGTACTTGTTATCAAATGTGTGATTGGGAAAGGGGGTAAATTGTGGAGGGCATGTTGGCAATATAGTTCAGAGATATTTTGAAAAGCAAAGGTTCGCGAGGGACGAGATCCTATCTGAAATACTCATAAGACATTTGAGTTAGGAGCAAGATCAATACAATATTAGGAAAAACAATGGTATATGCTTATGAGATATGTGGATTTTGTTTATAAAATGAATCATTCTAACGTTGGCATTGTTCGAGCTTTTCAGAGGCACCAATTAGCGCAAAAAATAGCACGAATACTGAACATGAGAAATATGTAATATGGAGTTCCAATGTTCATGCGTGGATGTCAAATCAAATGTAAGATGTATTGATAGATTCTTGTAATGTGCTAATTTTATACAATACAATTATCTTCTCACGCTTCTATGATTTTATAAACTGAAAAGTTTCATTTACAAGATTTAAACATCATTGATAATTGTAATGCAAGAAAAGATTAGTGAATTGAGAATGAGAAAACAAATAAACTTGTTTCCCTAATCTAATCTTTTCAAACAAAACCTCGGATTGAGCAATGGATTGAAAAGAGGAGAGAGATTATACATGCACTTACCTACAAGATTACAAACTCCTCCTTTGATGTGTTGGATTTGCTCTTGGATGGAAGTTGGATTGTTGATTGAACTTAGTTGATTGCTTCAAATTTGTGGATGCACTTGGGCAGCACCTCCCCGTTCATTGATTGCCTTGGATGATTGTTTGATGAAGGATGAATTTTATTGTAGATGATGGATTGATATAATGATGATAAAATGGATTGATTGGATGAATAGAAGCGCAGAGTTTTGATATGAATTTGTGACTTGCTTACTAACTTCCAAAACTAGCTCTTATGGAGGATGAGAATTCAAATTTATAGTTTGTGGGTGGAGGATTGGAGGGTCAAGATTGATCCAAGTAGGATGAGGATCAATGGTGAAGGATTGATAAGAGGATTGGAATTCTCTAGAATGGAGAATTCTAGATTTTCGAAGAAGGTTCAATGGAGGGTGAGAGGTTTATGGAGGGAAGTTTAGAGAGGCTTCTAGCAATAGAATGCTCTAGATTTAGAGGTGCGAGGATGTGATTAGATTAGGATTAGATCAGGTTGATTAATGATGATTAGGGGTGAGGTTACATGGAAAGGCTAGGTGCAGGGATGTGTAGGGTAGGTGGTAGGTGAGATGTAGGAATATTAAATTCCTAGAAAATATTATTGAAGGATTAAAATATGATAATAGGATATAATAAGGAATTAATAATAAGATGAGATAAATGATAAATGATGAAAAAAGGGAAATATGATAAAATGGAATATTAGTTAAATGATAAACGGGTAAATAATTGAATGATGGGATAAATGATTATCAAATGATAAAAGGTGAATACGATAAAATGGATTAAATAATAATAATTAATCTTGCAATTAATTATTATATGGATGATGTTGGGATATTTGTGAGACGAATTAAGTGTGATTGTTCATGTCAACATTTTAGATGTCTACAATAATATATAACGAAGACTACACAATAGATGTGTGTCGGTATTCCAATACTACAAGGCAATTTTCTACATAAATGGAACCTCTTTTAAACCTTTAGAATGTGAAACAACTCTTCAATTATTCTCAAGCGTGATGAAAGTCGGAAAAGTGGGCCAATTTGATACAAAGAATAACGAATTTAGTAAAATCGAAAAAGTTCGAACATGGCATTATTATTCTCGAGGTGTCACAAATTGAACTAGACAAAGGGGAAAACATTTTGTTAACGTATGAAAGATAGATCACAAGAAATTGAGTTCAAATCATATTGATTTGAGGCAACAGAGAAAGAAATAATATTTCATGAAGTATTTGTGCTTTGTAAAGAGTTAAGGGAATCAATGCAAAACCAATCCAAAAGATTAGGTATAGTTGGTGAAGCAAGACTTTTATGAAATTACCTAGACCATCAATGCATGTAGGGAAATTGTAAAAGAAGAATAGATAAATATTTTGTTAATTTTCTGATACATAGGCTCAAAAAACTAATTCATTTGAACTCTCAAAATAATAGATTTCACTTATATATATTTTATTGTAAGAACATGGGATCGATACATGCCTTTTCTTGAGATTTGAAAAATAGGATCTTTGGGATTCATAAGATTTTTTCTAATGGTTATAGAGGAGAGGGGAAGATTGATCAGGGAAACACTCTCATCCTGGAGCCAATCAACCATTGTGTTAGTAAAATTTTCATTTCCATTGCGGCGCTACACTTATGATCACAAAGATCATGATTTATTGAGGTTTATATGCTATTGCCGACAAATCCAATTAATGTGGGATTTTTTTCATGTAATGAGGAACTCTCCTCGTGACAACATCATTTTTGAAAACCATGTCTTGGGTTCATACTGGAAATGGAATGGAAACACCTTTGTTCATTTCCATCATCTTCTCAATTGAATCAATGACCAAAGTTAGTATCAATATATACACCTATCATACCATGATTCACAACTTTTGAAGGTCAAGCAGGAAACATAATACTTACTTGGACATTGATATGGTCGATGATGTGGACAGTAAAGATTTCTTTAGTACATGGATGTTTATACGGAAAAACACGTTGATTGTAAGGATTAAAATCTTATGTCACAACCCCCCCAAACATTCCCTTTGTAAACATGTCTTTCGGAGTAATGAGTATATAATAATACAACCAAAATAATAAGCGCCTTGGAATCATTAATAAAAGAGTGTTCATGGGGCTAAACTAGAAAGTTTATTTTAACTTTAATGTTGCAGCGATGTGAAGTAGCCCGGTTAAATTTAATGGCCACATAAGCCTTTCCAACAATTTTTGGGTGATGGAAATAATACAGTATTGTCCTTCAGAACTACAAATTTGTGTTATTCATACCGACTATTTAATATTTGTCTAATTATATATATTAATACAAGTTACATACAAATATATATTAAAAATGACAATCACATATTAAATTTACAAGTAAAGTGTGAAAGTTATTTCAAATATTTGCAAGTATTTTATGACTAAAATCATAAATCAAATGTGTAACAACCGTCAAATTTAACCCCTCATAAGGAACAAGGAAATGGGTACATCGAAATGGATCTGAAGGGGAGTGTAGACAAGAGAAGTGAAGGTGGAGGGGGGAAAAAAAATTTGGGTATAGGAAAGGGACGGTGGCTACAATAAATGTTGGCATGGGATTAAAGCAAGAGTAATGATGTAAGGAGTAGATAGGGGAGTGAAGACAAACAATGTGGACTATTAGAAAGAGGAGGAATTGTAATTTGAGAATTAGGACAAAAAGCTACACAAGGTGTGTAATTGGTCAAAACCAAACAATGAATATCAATCTGTTAGAGAATCACGTATATATTCAGTAGAAATTATAAAAGATTAACATTTTTACACATAAAGAATCAACATTGTTTCTCCATATGGATAGAATGGTTTGGTTTTGGAAGTTGATTCTTTTGTCATTCCCAGCTAGCAAATACCTAACCTTTTCATTATCCTCAATAATAAGAGATGATTTTGATTGCATGTCCCATGGTGGTTTGTATGGACATTGCAACCCTGTTGTTTTTCAAAGTTATGTTTGTTATGAGAACTTGGTGAATCGTTAAATATGATTAAACATTTCTTCAAAGTATGCAATAGGATTGATAACCATTATTTGTGATGTGTTTAATAGGAATGGATTATCTTCAATAAATTGTTGAATATATTTTTATTGGAGGCCAATTGTTAATGATTCCATGCAAAAATGAATGGGTCAACGTAATTTTTTGTTGTGTCAACAATATATACATTGTTCTAGTGTAATGTGTATACATTTTTAATGAATTCGGAAGCCACAAAAAATCCATGCACATGTGCACAACCTCGATGTTTCCACTCATACCTATAAGTGGATAAAAGACTATATATTTAGGTTTGTAATTGAGTAAACACAAAAGAGAAGGGAAATAAGTCTTACCTATATCAATAGTCCTATTTGCAAAGGTGTTTTTCCAAGATTTCTTCATGAAATATTGTGAAATTCTTGTGCAAGTGTGTTGAAACATGATTCAATGGTTGGAAATATTGTTATGGTTCCTCCATTGTTACACACCACGAGGGGCATTAGAGGTGGTACTAGGCATAACACTATGTAGGTCTAGCCAATCGGTGTGAGTTTCACTTAGAGTAAAGAAAAATGTAGGGGGCTAGAGTTGTTCAATTGTTTAAGAAACCTAACTTCTACTTCTAGAATAAAAATAACTCTTGCCACAAAGAGTGTTTCTAAGCCACGTCAAACTTTCTAAGAATCTAGCACTCGGAGTTTCACGAATTTTTTGGTAGAGAGCCTTATAGTTAAAGGAATGACATGTTCGATATCTTGTTTTATAAAAAGATTAGTTGTAGCCCAGCTTCGGTGGCACATAATGAGGTTAATAGAAAACACTTGAATCTTGCATGGTTCTCAAAGTGGCCATCATAGTAGCGAATCAAATGTATTGTGTGTTGATGAAGTTGGACTTCCCCGAGGCGTGGTTATTTAAACATGACTTTCTCTGTGGGAAACAACGTTGGAAACACCATCGAAAAAAAACTACATTGTAGTATTCATTTATAAGTGAAAGACCAAGCTCTAACTAAGTGAAAGAGAAGGGAGAGCCATGGTATGAATCATGTAGGAAACATTGAATTTCCTATGCACAAATAATGATGATAGGTTAGTTGTGTTTGGGGATGTAGCCAAAGACCACATCAACATTTTTTAAATAACTGATTGAAAAATTCAAATCTTATTGATATATAAGATCTTTCTTTGTAATAAGATAAAAATTTAAGAAATTGAGAAGTTTTAAAAGTTTTATATAAAATTCTAATTGCATATTGAAAATATTGATCAATACAAAAGTAAAACCGTCTGTATAATTTTTGGAATGCCTATATGTCAATCATGGTACTTAATTTGTTGCATAATATAGTTGTAACCTTATTCATTTATCCTTTGTATCCTAGCTTGAAAACCATTATGAATACTGTAGAATTTGTGTAAGAACCTTATGCAATTTAAGAGGCACACAAAATTGCATTGTTGTTATGAAGTGATTGTGATTTATCTCTAAAGCTATAGTCTATTTTCTATCTGTTTATTTTCTCCTTTGGCTGGTTTGGTGACTTTGTAATGTTCTTCCACTTGTTTTCTCTACGATTGAGAGACATTTTTCTATGTTCTCTCAACATCGTGGTTTTCATATCACAACGAGGATTTACATAGTTGCAATCTACTTTAAAAATTTAATATTCTTAATCTTTAACCCAAAAAAAGAAAAATTACACATAAAATGTAAACAATTTTTTTATCATAGAGCAATCCTATATTGAACCTTGAACAGAGGAATGCTCCTCGAGAATAACATTGAATTCATCATTGGTATTTTTAATTCATTCATTTCTAATTGCATCATTATTATGTTGCCAAGCATGGGATTTGAGTCTCGATATAACGCCTAACCAATTTTATACAGACAACTAATGTAACACAAAATGGTGTAGGGGAATGATGTGTTGGGTTTACACGCCAATTTGGTTTTGAGTCTGAAATTTTAGGGTTCAAAATTTGAGCAATGAATACAAGGCAAAGTCAAATAGTCCCCAAATAAAATGTATATTATACACAAGTACACAACACGAGTTGTAAATTTGACTACATGGATTCACAAGAAACTTTCATTTGGTTGTGAAGAACAGAGTTGAAGCTTTTGGTCACCAACTAAGGTGGTTATCCCACTCATAATTTTAGGGATAGTTTGAGTTTGCATGCATATGGTTTCATGGAAGATGAAAATCATATTTTTGCTCATAAAATTTTAATATGAAAATCATATTTCTACGTATAAAATTTTAAATATAGGAAACTATTAAATTTATAATTTAAGAGAAACTTAACAACAAAAACATTAAATGCAAATAATGTGTTAATAAGTAAACGTATTTGACCAACATTTCAATGAACTGACGGGGAGCAAGGTTGTCCAACGTGCAATTCAACATATAAAAGTGCAGTCTGTATGCCCCCCACCAATATTCATTGTGATTCTTGTATCTCCTCTTCCAATGCTCGCTCAAAAGTGTTGCCCCGTGCAAGCTCCGCCATAGGATCATCCACCATAGTCTAATGCAATGTCGTTATCCTCTCTAAAAACATGTCCTCCTCCTCTAACATCTTGTACTACAAATCGGTAATCATAAACAACTACTTCGACAAAAGAGCAACTAAACTAGAGGAATTTTTTCCCTCCAATAGCTCCAGCAACTTGGACTCCGGTTGTTGCCCCACCTTCGAATACACCAACTGGAGTTTGACCCAGGGCCTCCACCCGCCAATCCACATAAGTTCAATCTCCATGTGGAATCAACGATTCTCGTACATCAGTGCATCAATGCATACTCTCCATAATTCCTAAGCATGGATTCTTTGATGATTGTCCAGTAGGGGAACCCCTGATCCAATAGAGAAATGCCTTTCGACATAAACATTGCACAAAACCACCTAACCTAACATGTTTTGTATCTATCAAATTCATATAATACATAAAATTTACATGGTATGACGAATCCCCTTGACATGTTGTTATCTCTAAATTACCCAGTGGAAAACACACACTCTCCATAATTCCTAAGCATGGATTCTATAACGATTGTCAGCCAGGTGAACCCCTGATCCAATTGGGAAATGCCTTTCGGCGTAAACATTGCACAAAATCACCTAGCCTAGCATGTTTTATATCTATCAAATTTGTATAGTACATCAAATCTACATGGTATGACGAGTCCCCTTGACACGCCCCTATCTCTAAAGTATCTAGTGGAAAACACATGTAAATTGCCTAAAATTTCCATTTACTCTATCAAGAAACCAGAAGGACTGACTTTGCAAAATAAACTATTGTCATTGCAAGTATTGCCAAATAATGGCTTGATTTCTCCCATATCTCCAAATTACATTACCTCAATTATCTATTCAAAAAACTATCTTTATCTTTCAAACAATTGACATAAATGGCATGTGTTACATATTTATCTTCATGGAAGAAATAAGACTTCCACATGTGTTCCCTCAAACATTTCCCTTATCCCCACACTCCTCCCTTAATCCCTTTCTTCACTACCCTTCTTCCTCTTGCAATGTTTCACTCTTTCAACTTTAAATTCTCCAACCGTGGCTCCCATATAATTGCTAATTAATTAAAAGATACAATTTAATTTTATTGGAATGCATCACTATATTAATAATCAATACATGCTAATGTATTTTTCATTGGTTTTTCTGAGACCACGATGCAATTTAATTTAGACATGAATGTTTATCACATGATTTCAATATACCCTATGTATCAATATCATACAATCATCTTAAATTTTTTTGGAAATGGGATTATTTAGAAAGAAGAAATTATTTACAGATTTCTCTGAATATGGGATCAACAATTTCCCATTTGACATTGTAAAGAGGTGGGTCCTTTGTGATTCTCCTAAAATGTTGATTGAAGTATAAAATGACAATGAAAGCATCCAAATGGGAAGCCTCAATTAAGGCCTCTCCTAGAAATTTGATTGAAGTATAAAATGACATGATGACAACTACCATGGTTAAGAGAACTTTGCATTTCACCATGTTGATAGCTACTTTGGTTATGAGAACTTTGTGTTTCTCCATTTCACGGTCGACATACCTCTTTAATGTTTATGTTTGTTTTCAGTGTTCTTCAAATAGGTAGTTTTGGTTTGATATACACTACTTTGAGGCCTTGGCGATCATGTTTATTTTAGACTGTGTTTTAATGTATTTTCAACATGCAATTTTAGAATAGAATTTGAAAACAAAGTCACAACATAGTAACACAATTAGCAAAATGTAAAATGTACAAAATATGCTAAGGAATTTCTGTGTATTTAGTATACAAAGATGTTCTGTGTTGTGTTTTTTACAGAAATAAAACATGATGCCATTTTCTAACAAATGAAAGCTTCAATTTCATTTGACCCAATACCCAATAAAATCCACCTATGAAAGAAATCCAAATCTTGGCTATCTTAGGCTTTCTTTTTCTAGGATAACCAAATCACCAACCTGTCTTAAAAGCTAACTGATGTTCCATCTTTATGAGACTAGAAGATAAAAAAACCACAATATTTCATCCACACTTACTTTTAAAAGCCACAATCATATACACAATTGAATATTTGTCCAGATTACCCTCACAGTGAAAAAGAAAATCCAAGGATCTTTAGCTCATTTTAGAGAGTCAACTTTGGACTACACAAGAAAAAACATGCAAGTTTGTTATACACCACATTGTTTCAACATCCTATATTGAAGTATCTTCATATCTCAAAACAATTCCTTTAATAATTACAGGTAGAAAAACATTTGTCCACTTGTATCTTGTAGAAATTGGCTCTGATGGGGGAACAATCGTGAGGACGTTATCAATATGCTGAAATACACCCAATATGCTAAAATACACCCATTATACTGATTGTGCTTCCTTTTGTTATGTACTTATTAAAGAAACGATTTCGTGTGCATGTTAGTATAGGCCAACCATATAACTCAAGAAATTACTACTTTCAAAGTACACATAACAATGAAAAAGAAATAATGTTTATTTCCCAAGGGAAAACCACTAAATTCATTCCATATATTTGACTCATTATGTATCCTCCTTATTTCCCACATTTTTTCTGAAGCTTGACTATAACTATAGGAAATGGAACTTACAAATTTAACCTCCATAAAATATGTATCTACAATCCTACAATTGAATGAAATATCCTGAATCTCTATTGATTTATTGAAATCCCATTCCAATAACAGCTAAAGCATTCTTCTTGGCATTTTATATCGGATACTCTATGAAAGAGAAACAACAAATACACAATGAGTTGAAGCATTTTATATTTAATTCCCAGATAAAATTTTTTGTATTTTAGATTTCTTTCCCATATAGTTTTTTCTTAACCATTGATTTAAAGAGAGAATCGAATAAATAGAACCATTCAAACACACATAATTTAGTGTAAGAAAAAATGTTAAAATTAAGTTATGTGTCTTTGTAAAAATGGTTTCCTACCCTTCTTTGAGACAAATGAGACTATCATCACTTGAAATATTTCTTTCCCTCAACCACCAGATAAGATCAGTAGACAACTCTTTTTTCTTCTAGTCAATATTGATGATGGTAAATTTTACACCATTGTCAGCTTTGACCAGTGCCCTCAAGCCAGACTGCAAGTCTGATATATAGAAATATGTGACATCTCTGCCACAACAAATGTAATCTGACATACCCCTTCAAAAAAAATTGGTTGTGTATGTGTGAACTAGAAGAAAATGGAACGTTGCAGAAGCCCACCTCCCTAAGGGAGATGACAAACATCTGTAGCAGGGTGAGTAGACACGGATTTTAAGGAAAGAGCTGGCCATATAGAGATCACGAGGTCGAAGAGTGTTTCAGATGGAAGTCGACATACAGGAAAACGCGGGACGCCGGTCTACTGACACATATTAGAGACCTCCAAGGTATTTCCCATAGGAAATGCCTTTAGTGTAATGAAAAAAAAATCTAATCTTGTATGTAAGGGAGAGGAGCCATTCGTCGTGCATTACCCAATAGTTGCAAGGGTATTTGCACATTTGGACCTTATTTATAAAATATAAAAAATACTAAGTTTTGAATGAAAAATATATAATACATGCACATAAATCCCTTCGACACCTTTTTCTTTTATTTTGATACTATCGACTACAGTTATGGACATTGTTGTATCCTTTTGATTTAGCATGATACTAGATGTTAGAGATATTGGACTGTTGTTTATTTTGATTCATATATGATGCATGTGGATTGTTAGAGACATTTTATATTGATGTTGATATGTTGTGGACATGGTTATATATATATATATATATATATATATATATATATATATATATATATATATATATATATATATATATATATATATATGTATTTCTGACATGCGATATACTTTCTTCACCACTGAGTAGGATTTGATAATTGAATTAATGTTGTGATCATTTTGACATGGATGAAACGTTGGATAGAAATGTTGCTAGAAATTTGTAAATGATATCGTAATTGCCTAGATGATGATTAATTTCGTATATAGATGATTTTATATTTAAATATCCTATATTTTTTCATGGATGTTTTAATGCGGCTACGAGGCCGAAGGAGGTATTTTTTTGTTTTGCAGGGGTATATATATATTCACAACACAATAACATCGGGGGGATTGGAGACCAACCACATTGGAATTCTAGATGAATTCAACTAGGGTCACCATGGCAACATGTAATTTGTGTGTGTTAGAATTATTTGGTTAGGGAAAAATTGTGACCAAGGGGTCATGTGTTTTACCTTTTGTTTTTAGTTTCCCTTTTATTAATGTTAGTATGTGTTCCTTTGAGTAATGTAATTTACTTGTGTTAATTATTTAGATTTTGATGTATGTTTTTTTCCCTTTATCTTAGTGGGTCTAAGTGTCTCATTAAAGTTAATAAATCTTGTCCTAAACTAATTAAATATGTGACCAAAATAAGTTCATTTATTAGACTTGATTTGCTCTTGAATTTTCTATTGTGTGTTGAATGCTTGATATTTTGAGTGTTATACACTCTACCCTTCATGGAAAACTCGAATTTGGCCTTAAGGGCCAATTTTAAAGGCGTGTGGGATGAGTTAAACTTGTCCCACACCTCTTGAATTGCTATACCAATCCTACCTATGGGTTGGGGGGTCAAAATTAGACCCCATTAGGTGTTTTGGGAAGATAAAAAGGTGAAATGTTTATTGCACTTTCTTTCAAGTAATTAATTTTGTCCTTAGGGGGTGTGGGCTTAGTTTGTGTGTGTAAGTCACTTGTCATTCCTCTTACCCACCAATTTATGGTGCATTGGGGTTGAGGTTTGACTTCTTAGATGGAGTTGAGGATGAGCGATGTGGCATCGTACATGGAGCCACCTCATCCTCATCTCTCCCTTTTCTATTTATTGGAGTTCTTTTGCTTGTTTGGGGGTTACTTCATTATTTTTGTGCTCTTGTATTTTTGGAGAGTTAGAGAATTTTTGGGAGTGCTTGTGGATTTTTGGAGCTTGTGGATGTTTGTTTTGTTTTGAGGAGCTTGGGGACTTACTCTTAGAACAAGCTCTACTATGGAAAGGTAGGAGCTTTCCCTTACTTATGTTATGCTTTACTTTTGTGTTTATGTGTTTGTGTTGAGTATCGTTTTCTTTGGAATGCTTGTTGGGTGTGGGTAGATTGCCTAAGTTTGGAGTAGGAGGAGACTATGGGGAGATTTCATGTAGGGAGGCATAAGAGTTTACTTTTTTGTTTAGAGGGAGTTTGGGTTGGGTGCCCCACCTTGTACAAGGAATGCTTGCATTTCTTTCTTGTTTCTTTTATGAGGGAGGCATAAGAGTATGTGGGAGGTATAAGGGGTACTTGAGGAAGGCATAAGAGTATGTAGTGGATTTGTGATATGCATTGGAGGCTTTAAGGTGGGCACCCATTTCCATTGGGAGGCATAAGTGGCCTCCCCATAGGTCTTGCTCCTTTGGCTTTCATTTTAAGCCTTGTTTTGTTGTTTTATTGTTCTTATTCTTTTATTGTTGTTGTTTTGAATGTGGTTTAAATGGTTGTGAAATATGTGTTTGTGTTGTGGAAGCTTATTGTTGCCATGTGTTGGAATTATCTTCCATTGTAATGTGGTTGGGGCTCGGGGGCCAATGGAGAGGATGGCTTCTCCTCTTCACTGGATATCTTGGTTGGGTGGAGAGTGTTTCCTCTCCCCCCATTTTGTTTAAAATCAAACAAATATTGGAGGAGCTATCTTGTTGGATTTGTGAAGCTTGGAGTTTTTTTGGAGACATTGTGAAACTTCCTTTGTGTTGTTCCCACTTAGAGTGGAGAAACTTGCAATATTGTATTTTATTATTTTCTTACATTCTTGTATTATTTCCCACCTAGAGTGGAAGACTTTGTAATAATTTCATGGAGAAAGGTTGTATTCCAATATTGCATATTGTGTAGGAGAAAGAATCAAAATGGGTATATTATGTAAAAGTTAGCTGGAAGTTGCATTGTGAAAAAAAATATCCTTCTCATTATGTAATAGGGAAAAGAAAACTATTGTCTTTATTTGAAGTGTTAGCTTGTTGTGAGAAAAGAAGTTCCTTATTTTTAAAAGGAATGAGCAATGGGAAAATAAATTTTACTATATTGTGAAGTTTGCATTATGGTAAAAGAGAAAGGAGAAATATATAAATTATAATATGTTAAAATGTGTGCAAAGTAAACTTGAATATAAAATAAAGTTGTTATAGTCATTTTTGATATATGAAGTTGTAGTGAAGATGAAAGAGACAACAAATTTGAGATAGGGAATTGTTGCATTTTGTATTAAGAAAATAACAATGTAGAAGTAGATATAAATTCTTTATTTTTACTCTTGGAATTCAAAGAAAAATTAGTTGAACAAAATGGAAATAGATCTTGTATGTAGTTTTGGTTTTATTTAAAAATTATAATTCTTAAACTAAGTAGTTTTAACTAAGAAATGATCAAATGGATTGAAATATCAAAATTGGAAACTCTAGATGTACAAAAATGAGTTCAGAATGCATTTTAGCACTTTTTAGTAACTTTTAGTTTTTGTGAAATCTTGGGTTTTAGGTTCTATTTTTTAGAAACAGGACCACCACCCTATGTAGAGAAGCAGTCCTGTAACTGCCACTCAGGCTAAGGCAGCGGTCTCAAAATCACCGCTCAGTAGGGTGGCAGTCCGTGGTTTGTCACCTAGGCAAGGTGGCAGTCCCAGGACCGTCGGTCTGCTCTGGGCGGTGGTTCTATCACTTACGACAAAACTCCACAGATCCGCGCCTGTACAAAATTTTTAACTGGTTTATGTGAAATTTTAGGTTGTAAAATTTAGCTAAGAAAACTACCAGCAATCAAATAATGCTCAATCCCTTGATGTATAAAGCCATTAAATCATACAAATGGTGGATTAAAAACATTCCTTTCATTTATATTCATTGGGGGTAGGGTTTGCCCTAAAATTGAAAACCCAAATACACTTAGCTTGAAATAAAACCAAATTGGTAAAGGAAAACCCCCTCCCAATCCTTAAATGAAATAGATTTCATTGATAAAACTACAACTAAACTAGATCTCCATGTATAATCCTCCATAGTTCTTCCTCCTTTGCTCCCATGGCTTCCTCTTCTCCAACCTGCAATTTTAACAAAACAAATAGACCAAATGAGGGGAAATGAACAAAGGAAAGGCTTTAATAAAAACTCATAAGGATTTTAGGGCTAGTTTGGAACCCTAGGATCTAGTGGCCAAGATTGTTTTGATCTAAGGGTGGAGGATTAACCCTACTTTTGTTGGTAAAAATGTATTTTAAATTAAATTCTTAAGGGTTTGTGTAGATGGGTGAATGGGGCCATTTAATTGCCTTAGGAATGTAAAGTCTTTATTTAGTCCTTGATATGTTTTAGTAAATTAATAAAAGGACTTTATACTATTAGGATAATGAAACTAAATTAATTAATCATGAAGTTAGTCATTTTTGGATTGAACATTAACTAAAGAGAAGAAAACATTTATTTATGTAAATTAATCTATGGTACCTTCCTAATGAATAATTGATTAATCAACCTTAGAGATAAACTTGAATTATAATCAGCTAATCTTACAACTAGACCTCACCTTTGTAATCGTATAAGTTGAGTTTCGTGATGTAAGTTAATTGTTGTGAACCCTAAGGGATCAACACCCTTATAACCTGTTTCATCCTCTTAACTTAAACTTGTAAAAAAAAAATTGTCGCTATTTTTGGGATAAGTGTTAGGTGTAAGCATGTTTTAGCGCGTTATAATACATGTGTGTTCCCTTCACTTATGCCTCCAAACCAAGATTTTACAGGCTTGGAATTGCTTTGGTTTCCCAAACCTGCACCTTGGACCTGTAACAACATAGCAACCTATGTTTTTTTCAAAAAATATGAAAAAACTCACCTTCCACCTTGTAAAATCCAATACAAATGTTTTCTATAGTTCTTCAAAATTTGCCTACAACATCAAGAAAACTATCCTCTTTCTAAATATATACTTTTATATTTTTATTACTATTCAAAGGTTTCCATTTATATTTATTTCAAACTATGTCTTTTATACCTCTATTTTTAGTGATTGTAAATTCTTATCTTTTTTCATGTATCTTTTGTTTCACCCATCTAAATTGGAAAAAAATATACAATCACAAACTAGGACAAATTCTATACATATTCAAAAAAAATCTAATTTTTGATATTTTTTGAGGTAGTTAGGGGGGGCACGGTCAGTTATCCATTATTTTTAAAAAATTTAAATCTTTGTACTTGAAAAATCATAAAAAAATAAATACTCACTAAAAAATCTATCACAAACTAAATGCTCTTATCTATCTTTCTACGAAAGGATTTTCAAAAACACTAAATAGTGCTCAAAAAATGGGGGGCATGACCAATTGTATACTATGTTTTTCTTACAAAAACTAGACCACCACTTAAACTTAACCATTGCATTAGAAAAAAACTACTTGAGAATTTTACCAAACTAGGTTCAAAATTCTGCAAACAATTAATGTTCTTATAACGATCTTAAGAGATCAAGCTCTATCTGTAACTATATCAAATAAGAATCGTATAAGTATGAAGATTTTTATTTTTCATAAAAAGGCTAGAGTCAGAGTCTTATTGTGACAGGAGATCATTTTGTTCAAAATAGCTAAATGTTGATCAAGCAAGTTAGGAACCCATCACTCGAAGTGATACAATATTGAGTGGTCACCTAAGATTATAGCTTGTAATTCAAACAAAAATGCATTATTAGCTTTCAATCTAATGTTTTATTAAGGAACTTCCCAGTACAAGTATGAATGGTATGTTTTTAAACACTAGGTTCATTGACACAGGAACCCTACAGTGTTTGGTTAGAGCTAGGATTTCCACTTTTAAAAGTGAAAGTTCACGCATTTTTTGACAATGATTTGATCACTTGAATAAGTTCATATCGTGTACATGATCTAGTGTGTTTTTTAGAAAACACCAGTTTTACCTGGGTGCTTTGGAAAAAATAAATAGGTGGTTATATTTTTACTTCCAAGGAGTTTTGGACAAGATCCATTTATCTAGACGAAGCTAGTAGGCAAATTTTCACAAGATCACCATATTTGCCAATTTTTACACTAGTAAAAGCTTGGGCAATCGAACTCAGGTTATTTTTGCATAAGCATTCATTTGTTAGATCACTATTGTTTAAGGGGATGTCATAGTCTTTTATTGATGTTAAAATTGTTTCTCCTCATACAGATTTCTTAACTACATGTTATTTGCAGCTATGTCCTTGTTGTCATCATGAGGAAGTAGACAACTATTTCCAATAAGTCTTGACAATCCATGTTCAAAACTCAGCAAGGAAACACAATTTCAAACTGAAGTGAATAACATTTACCTTGAAGAATAGGTAAGGGAATCGACAATTTGAGATGTGACTACATGTTTATTTATTCAGGAATGGTCAAACAAAGTTACCAATTACTGAATGAGAGTTCAAACAGTTACAGGTACCTCAAGAACTCATTATTTTTTCATGTTTAAATACATTTGCAATTATGATTGAGTTGTTTATTCCATATATGTACAATCAATTTTCTACAAGTCTGAAGGTGGCAAAAAGAATGGGGTATACAACTCAGTTACAAAAATTACTGTCTATGGTTGATGGGTTCACGACCACTAAAGTTATAATGTTTCCCACTAAGCCGTAGATGTAACTCATAAGTCAGATTATGAAGAAAGTTAGGTACATATGGTGTCTCTGAAATGGTAGTCATCAGTATGGAATCATACATCATTATACAACTTGGGTATCACGTGGCTAGTCTTACTTATGTTTCTAATATCCAGCTCCAATCGTATTCAGATGGTGTTGGGGGTAAGCTCATAGTGGGATAGTTTTAAAAAAATAAACGAAAACTTAACATTCAGGACAGCTGTAAGGTGTTGATAAAGATCACACAATGTATTTTTAGAAGCATGCAATTGGTTAATTGTTTCTTAATTACTTTGTCCAATAGGTATAAGGTACCCATAAAGGATACAAGTTATACCTGAATTGTGATGAAAGTAGGATCCTTACAAGAAGGACACTATGGTTGTAGAATTCCCTTGACAACAAAGGGGGAAGAAGAAATAAATTCCATAGTTTTTCATTTCAAGAGTTAGGCCAAATGGATTAGCCTATATTCATATTATGTAAATATTGTTGGACAAAGTGTTTGCATGATTACATTCGTTTAGCAACTGAAGTAAAGCAATTATAGAGATTACATTGCAATGATATGATTAGTACTTAACTTAGAACTCAGCCTCATGCATAGGATATACCTATCTATACAAGTGCAAGCTTTGTGAAATGTTACTCATGAGTAAATGATTGAAGAAGTGAGTTGTTGTGAAGACCAAGATTATGAATACAGACTGACATGTATTTCAGTCATTTTTACCATTTGTGATTGTTGTTCCCAATAAAAATATTTGTAAATAATGTGCATCTAATCCATTCACACGTGTTTACTCTATTTTTTACGTGATTGTAAAAATTTGTTACTTTAGACTTCTATATATATTATGAAAATTATATGCTACAGATCCATTGAAAATTCATTCAATTGAACATAGTTTTAGTATTATCCTTATTCCTTTCTAGTTGTTTTCAAGGGAACTGAAATGTTCAAATACTCGTCTGAATTGTGATTTGACAAGCTATATTTATCATGATGCAAAGAACTATTTTGATAAGTGTTTCTAGAATACAAGATAATGAACAACCATTTTTATAGGAAGCGGAGACTCACTTTTATGTTCACATGGATATTAGGTATGCCCTAAAACTATGACCAATACTCCCTTGTTATAGTCTGCCCATATATTTCCAAGCCATTCTCTCTTAGGCCCTATCATTTCTCATTAGAGTGAAGTTCATCCTTTCCTCGCTCTAAATTGATTTTGATTCTATTTGTCACAAGATTCGAAAAATCACAATATCCCCAAATATGTTGTGTACAATCCTTATGAAATGCTCACAACCTCCTTAAAAGACAGAATCATAAAATTAAATGGGAATGCACAATCTAAGTCAAAAACCAAGAGCAACGATCTTTACCTCAAAATTATGAACAATAGGTTATCTTTCCTTTATCATTATATCAGATCGACATGGAACGCTGGTGGATGGCATAAAAAGACCTCAGAATACAGCTCAATTTCATAGTCACAAGTGGCATATTTATGATTTAGATGTTGTGATGCTATGAAGGATATTTCTATTCATTTACATGTTGAAATTTTGAGAAACAATTTTAAGTGGGTTTGGGGATGGGGGTGTGTAAATAACAGCTCTATAAAGGTAGGATCATTAGGATCTTTAGAATGGGGGTGGGGGAAACGTTAGTATCAGGTAACATCCATAAGTAATTTAGAATGCCAATAGGCTCATACTATTGGGAAGGATTTTAATGATGATTGTTTTTTTTGTATGTACAATTTCTACATATAAGCAATTTTTTCAAAGTACACTTATAGGTGGGTTAAATAGATAAGGAATGTATTTATTAAAAGCTTCAAAAGTATGGATCCAGTAAAGTGATTGGTTGATACGTTAGGATTAGATGGATTGTGGGATGGGAGATAGGTAAGATGAGGGATGGTGTATAGGATAAGAGGGAGGATATTGAAGATGATAAGATATGCCACCAAGTATGGGGTTGATGGATTGAGGGATAGATGTGGTGTGCCCCCAAGTGTAAAGTAGTGTGGCTTCTGTGGATGGATGAATGGGTTCGATTTTCCCCCAAGTGTAGAGTAGGATAGGAAGCGAGGGGTAGTTAAAATGGGTGATGCCCCTAGCAGATGGTAGTAAATATTCCCCTAGTCACGATGATGACAAGTGAAAAGGGACATGAAGAGGGTTAAATGAAAAGGAAAGGATCGTCGTCTTTCCACAGATGTTTGATCCAAGGGGAAAAGGATGTGGATGTGATAGATTGAAGGAATATAACATTATGTGTCTATGAATAAAAGATGAGCTGAGTGTACACATGTTGTATAAACAAGAGTTTGACTAAAATGAAATCATGACCAAGGTCTAAACAATACATGACAACATGCAAGCCCTCATGTAATATTTGATAACGAGATCAAAGGGTGTGTGATATTGATGGTTAATTACTGCTTGAAGTGAAGACTTAATGGGTAGTATGTGAAGACAATCTAGCCAATATATATATGGAGTGGTTAATTCAAGTAGGTTGATGGAAGGTGAATGAAAGGTTAAGTCGTGCATTGCTCTGCTATTAGCCAAACATCCATAGCCCCAACGGAGATACATCTAATTCTTGTCACAACATTGCTCTACTACCAACCAAATGTCCATAGCTCTGGTAGAGTTACTGGAAACACCCCTAGAGAGAGCCTTAAGGTGGATTTTATTTGATATTTTTAATTTTGAGATGATTTTTTGATCTTTCACTTTTTGATATTTAGATTTTTTTGCATAACGGGGTTCCACTCTCTTGAGAACTCTCAAGGGGTTAAGAATCACTAGTGGCTTGCTGAGGGATTGAAATGAATGTGGAAATGACATTGGCTAGAGTGTCAAAAGACACGCCTAAGGCTCTATCACCACAAGTTGGATTAAGTGTGTTAAAGTGTGTGGATCTCTACTCAAGGACTCATTATGCTTGCAAAATGTTGGAGGTCAGTGATAGACCAAGAAACCCTTCACAAAATTGTACATAAGGAACTATTGTTGGGGTTAGCACACTGGTTGTACAGATAATATATCAAATCTAAGAATACATGCAAATAAAAGTGGATATTCTACCAAAAGAAATATACAAAACAAGAGATATAAATCAACACTAGATTTAACGTGGTTCACCTTGTGTGGGCTACGTCTTCCAAGAAACAAGTCAATCTATTATCCACAGCTTTGACAAGATATACAATGAATATTTACAATCTTCCACACCTCTCGGATGTATAGTACTTTCTTTCTCTCAAGCTTTTGCTTCATCACCAAGAATTCTCTCTCTCACCAACTTTTTGCAAGTTCTTCTTAATTATTGTTAATACTTACTTCTAAACCCTAGCTTTTATGCTTATATAGTCGTTTATAGACTTAGGGCACTTAGCCATGCAATTACAATCAATAGATATACTTTAATGCTAAAAATAGATCTAATTCCTAAGAGTTAATTAAAACATCCTCACACAGGTAACCGATGTTGGTTAGCCCTAACTGATGCCAGTTCCTCCTTGCCTAACTGATGCCGGTCCTGGGTGACTGATGCTGGTTCCCCCTAACCGATGACGGTTACTGTGTTTTCCAGCAAGTTTTACATTGCATGCTAATATGAAGTAATTGAGCTCCACAACTCAACAATCTCCCACTTGGAGATTAATTACTACACCATACATGTACAACATCATTCTTAGATCCTTCCTTAGCTCTATTTCTTCCTCTTCAAGTCTCAGACTTGAAGACCAACAGAAGTGGAGTGTAGCTCCAACTTCTCCTTTGCTAATGGCTTCGTTAGCATATCCGCAAGGTTCTCGCTCATATGAATCTTTTCCAGATTCAACTGTCCATCCTCCAATACCTTTCGTATGAAGTGATACCTCAACTGAATGTGTTTCATTCTCGAATGAAATGTTGAGTTCTTTGCCAAATGAATTACACTCTGATTGTCACTGAACAATTTGCAATCACCTTGCTCCTTTCCCAACTCTTCCATGAACCTACTCATCCATACCATCTCCTTGTTAGCCTCTGTAGCTGGAACATACTCTACCTCTGTAGTAGAAAAAGCCACAACCTTCTGCAATCTTGAAATCCAGCTAACTGTCATCCCACCTACTGTGAAAATATATCTAGTAGTGCTCCTCCTACCATCTAGATCTCCAGCCATATCTGAATCAACATAGCCACATAATGAAATATCTAAACCTCCATAGCATAATTGCATGCTAGATGTCCCTTTCAAATACCTGAGTATCCATTGGACTACTTTCCAATGCTCTTTACCTGGATTGGCCATATATCTACTCACAACTCCCACTGCCTGTGCAATGTATGGTCTGGTACAAACCATAGCATACATGAGACTCCCAACTGTTGAAGCATATGGCACTCATGTCATGTATTTGACCTCCTCTTGTGATGAAGGACACTGATCTTTGCTTAATTTGAAGTGTCCAGCCATAGGTGTACTAACAGGTTTTACATTCTGCATGTTGAACCTTTCTAACACCTTGTAGATATAATCCTCCTGAGACAAATACAATTTCTTGTTTTTCCTGTCTCTGTGTATTTGCATGCCAAGGATTCTTTTTGCAGCTCCTAAATCCTTCATAGCAAATGTGTGAGCTAGCTTTCTCTTAAGCTCACCAATGTCCTGCATACTAGATCCTGCAATAAGCATATCATCCACATATAGTAACAAAATAATATAGCTCCCATTTTTCAAGCTTCTTGAAATAAACACAATGGTCAGATTCACATCTCAAGTAACCATGCTCATGCATAAAACTATCAAACCTCATGTACCATTGCTTGGAGCTTGCTTGAGCCCATATAGGCTCTTTTTCAACCTGCACACTAATTTCTCCTTACCCTTGACTTCATACCCAAGCTGGTTGCTACATATAAATCTCTTCATCCAAATCACCATGAAGGAAAGTCCATCTTCACATCTAGTTGCTCTAAATGCAAATCCTCTACTGCAACTAAACTCAATACAATACGAATAGAAGTCATCTTAACAACAAGAGAAAATATTTCACCAAAGTCAATACCTTCTTTCTGTGCAAATCCCTTTACTACAAGCCTTGCCTTGTACCTTTTCTGTCCACCCTCTTCTTCCTTGATCCTGTAAACCCACTTATTCTATAATGTTCTCTTACCTGCTGGCAACTTAACCAAATCCCAAGTCTGGTTCTATTCCAAGGAGTCCATCTCCTCATCCATGCCATGCTCCCACTGGACGTGGGTCTTATCCTACATTGCTTCTTCAAAACTTTCTAGTTCACCATTATCAATCAATAATAAATAAAATAGAGAAGGTGTAAATCTTTCTGGAGGTTTACTTACCCTTTGTGACCTTCTCACAGGAGTTTGGGGTACCAGAGGCTCAATCTAGACCTCCTGGACATTTGTATCCAAATCTGACAGTGACCAACACCGGTCACCTCTAACCGATGTCAGTTCTGCTAACTGATGTGAGTTTGTCTCTTCTGTAACCGATACTGGTTCTGCTGACCGATGTCGATTCAGGGGTAAACCAACATCGGTTACTGTGTAACCCTGTAGGTAATACTTTTAAATCTGAGAGTTCATTTTCATTCACAAACTTCTCAATCGGTTCATCCTTGGGTACCAAAATTTGATCCTTGTACATTCTCTTTTCATTCCATTCAACATCACGACTCCTAATAATTTTAGAATTATCTAAATCCCAAAAAAAGAAACCGAAATCACCAGATCCATAACCAATGAAAGTGCATCTCTTGGATTTTGCATCCAACTTTTTCCTATTTTCCTTATCAATATGCACAAAAGCTTCTAAACCAAAAAATTTAAGAAAAGAAATATCTACCTCTTTTCCGGTCCAAAATTCCTCTGGTATTCCTCCATCTAGTGAACTTGAAGGCCCACGGTTAATCAAATAAACTATTGTATCAACTGCTTCTACCCAAAACTATAAGGGCAATCCAGAATGTATCCTCATACTTCTAGCATGTTCCATGATTTTCCTGTTCATTCTTTCTGTAACACCATTCTCCTATGGTGTTCTTGGAACCGTTATTTCTCTACGTATCCCATTCACTGAACAATAATCATTGAAATCCTTGCTACAGTATTCACCACCATTATCAGATCTAAGGCACTTTAACTTAGAATTTGATTCATTCTCAACAAGGGCTTTCCATCTTTTAAAAGTCTCAAAAACATCATATTTATGTTTAATACAATAAACCCATACCTTTCTTGTAGCATCATCAATGAAAGTAACATAATATTAGGATCCTCCATGAGAAGCTACCTGAGCTGGTCCCCACACATCTGAGTGTACAAGCTCCAATTTCTGCTCCTTCTTAGTTGCCCCAACTTTGAGAAATCTCACTCTCTTTTGCTTTCCAAAGACACAATGCTCACATAAATCAAGATCTAAATCTTTCAAATCTGATAACTTACCCTTAGCCTTTAAGATCTACATTCCTTTTTGACTCATATGGCCCAACCAGTTATGCCACATGCATGCATCTGAATCTGAAATAGATAATGCAGAAAAGGAATCGGTAATACAAGTAGATAAATATAATGTTCCTACCTTTTTACCTCTTGCCACAATGAAAGAACCCTTGGTGACTTTCCAAGAGTCTCCTATAAAAGTAAACCATACAACCAAATTCACCTAGTTGCCCTGCAGAAATAAGATTCCTCCTAAGGCTTGACACATGCCTCACATCTTTCAATACCCATGTATTTCCATTCTGTAATTTTAGATGAACTTCCCCTTTACCAGTAATACTGCAAGGTTCATCATCACCCAAAATTATACCTGACATAATTTGCTAAAATAACCCTTATTAAGGCCTTGCATGGAACAGAAGATCCTAAAGAAAACTCATGATTCAATTCTAATTGGACAATATAAAGAATAAGAGCATCTTACATTACCTCTGATGCAGCAAGATTCAAGCTCTTTACCTTTGTCTGGTTCCAACTCTCTTTATCCTTTGAGAAAAAATATTTCTCAAATGACTTCCACATGTTCCAAAAATAATTCGCTTACCTTTGGAGGATATGTTATCCCTGACTTTGATTTCCCATTACTCTTACCATCTTGGATCCAGCCTTCTGCTTACCAATGAAGGTTCAGAGCAATTCAAAACTTTCTTCAGTCAGACAATTCCTTGGAGGACTATGAGGTAAAATACTCTTTCATTCAAAATTAGGTACTAACCACATCATCAGGAACCTCAAAGAATTATTAGAGATGTTGTATTACTCAAATAACAAGATCCAACTACTAGTATCTCATGCTAGGTGTCAAGGAATTCCTTTTAAATAAGGATTTGAATGAGAAGAGGGCAGGCTAGATCGCCCAAAGTAATGGAATATGACTTCATTCAAAGGTCAATAGAGGTAACCAAACTGCATCTTAGAGGCTAAATAGACTCTGTCATCAAATAGCTCGCCTTTAAAGCACTATGTTTTTCAATGGGTGAATTAGCAAGCTATTCCATTAATTTTACCGTAGAATGATAAAGAATATTAAGCTAATGATGCACCTGCTCAATATTATAGATCCCAAGCTTTATGTCAAGAATCTTTCATTCTTCAAATAGTCATCTTCGTAGCCCTCTAGACTTCTCATCCAATGGTAAATAGAAAATCTCTTTCAAACTACAAGTAATCCTCTTATGTGCATGTTCCATGGTGATAATTGTTTAACAAAGATATCTAATGGTATTCTATTGAGGTGCATTGAGATAGGCCAAATTGAGATAGTGTTGCATGAATTCTATGATGGAGAAGAAGGAGGTCAGTTTGCCCTCGAACAATAGCTCTCAAGATCATGAAGGCTGGTTATTATTCGCCTTTAGTGTTCAAGGAACTGCAACACGTGGGTCTAGATGTGTAAAAAATGTGCATTCTTCATAGGAAAGGAGAAGCTAGCAGCCTTGCCCCTTCATCCTGTTTCAGTAAATCAACCATTCATGCAATGGGGGACTAGACTTCATTGGGGTGATTAACCCAAATTCAAGCCAAGGCCACAAAGTGGATACTTACAACCACAAATTATTTCACCAAGTGGACAGAAGCATTGGCACTAAAAGAAGCAAATGAATCTAACATCTTGGATTTTTATGAAGGGATAGCCACCAGGTTTGGAGTCTCTACCACTATTATATCATATAATGCATTGGCATTCCTTGGTACAAGGATCACTGAATGGGCAGTTAAGAATGGTGTGTATCTTAGTACCTCATCAAATTATTACCCTCAAGGTAATGGCTGGGCAGATTCCACAAATAAGAACCTATTAAGGATTATCAGAAGGACCTGTTATCCCAAATTCACCCCCTCGGCAAATTTGGTCAAGACAAGTCCTTTACATAAGGAAATTATGAAGGAAATGACTCATACATGTGAGCTCACATTTCAGGATGAAAAAATAGTTGCAGAGGTACTCTACAATGGAGTGACGGGGCCTGTGAAGGATTAAACGACCATGTACAATAAAGAAATTCAAAAAACGGCTTTGTCGAGTGAATTTGTGCTTCAAAATCAGCAAACAGACTCAGACAAGCTATAAAATGAAATAGGAAAGTCAGAGCGTGAGGCCGAGAAGTGTCAAAGAGGCCAGAGGCTCAAAGAAAAGAAACGATGAAGTTTCAAAGTCATCGGGCTCTCAAACGACTCAGAACGAGCCTCAAATCGACTAAGTATGGAGGAGACAACAAAGAGAGCCACGTGTCACCACGACGTTTATCCAAAGTTGAATCCAAAAAAGGGAGGCTCGAACAAGCATCGGGTCCCCACATGTCCCAGGTCTGAAACAGAGTCAGAGTCAAAGCATCAAATTCAAAAGGCGGACAAAGCGGGCCTAAAGAAAGGCTAAGTATAAAAGTGTTAGTGGAGGCAGCCACGTGTCAGCTTGGTGCATCCCTAAAGGCAAAATCCTGAGCGGAGACTCAAACTTGTGCCAGCCCTCGATGTAGCTAATGGTCAATAAAGGTTAAAAGGAGAGCAGGCCCAAAATTGGTTAAGTCTCCGACCCCACGGAGGCCTCCACGTGTCTCACCTGTGCGTTGTCAAAAAGAAAGTATAGAGGCAGTTTTCAAATGAGCCCGGGCTCACTTCGTGTCCCAGATTTTAAAAGGGGATAGAGTCGGGGTTTAAATAGTCAAAACAGAGGCAGGCCAGTGGAAGGTGCCAAGTGTTAACATGGTGCCATCTCAAAGGAAAATTTTGGGGCAGGTTCTCAAATAAGCGCCAAACCTCCACGTGCCCGGGGTCAAATTTTTGGCCCGCTAAGCAAAAAAGACTCAGACAAAATATAAGGGACTCCAAGGAGCTCACGGAGGCCGCCACATGTTAGTCTGGCACTTCGTTAAGAGCGAAGGATAGGGGCCAAATCTCCAAGGTGCGTCAAGCCGCCACGTGGACCCTACAGGGGCAGACTCTTTAAATATTGTGCCCTATAACCCTAATATTCAAATGGCCATATCTTTCGACTGGAGAATCAGATTTGGGTGAGAGAATACTTTCTATAAATAACTTGACACCCTCTACGCCTTAGGAACATAAAATATCAGTTTGGGAAGGCTCTGGTAGGTGAAAACTGGGAAAAAGTCTTCCAGGCCATGAATCTAGAATTTGATCTCTTCAACTACCAAATCTGTTTCGATTTGATCCGCCGAGGAATCAGAAGTGACATATTATGGGTAGATTTATAGAAGGCATTGATATTTAGTGGTTGAGCTTTCAAAATGGGATTCAATGTGTATCTCATTGTGGTTGGAGCAGGATTCGATTTTTTCCCTCTTTTCTCTCCCATTCTTCCTATATATTGTAATAAAGGGGCACATTCAAATTGTTGGTCGTTGTTTCTCCTTTGCCTCCCCCTCTTTTTCTTCCTCAAGGTTGAAAATGGAGTTCGAACCTCCTCCCCTACTATGTAATGGTGTTTCTTTCTATTGCCCATTGATGGTGCACTGTGTAACATTTTAGAGCGATAAAATCTATTTTGTGATACATTTGGCCATCCTTGGCTCATTTTGTTGTCTCTTCTTACCTCTCATTGTTGCAAGGTATATTGTGCATACTTTTGATGTCTATTGCAGGTCCTAGGAGCTGTGTTTAATGGGTTCTAAAGTGGTGTCTGTGTGAAACCTACCTCTGGTCTATGGTGCATTCTGTCCACCCTCTCCTCTGCTCACCTCTCTCCACTTCAGGTGGTCGAGTTTGTGATTCAACCACTTCCTTTTCTGGTGTATCACCTCTTAGTGTAGGCTCTTTCACCCCTCTTTCTCTCTATCTCCTTGGAACGGTTATATTAGGATTATATTAGCTTATTTGCATTAGAGTAGCTCATGGCAGGTAGTTTAGGTAGAGGAACTAGCCTTCTCTAGAGAGTTTTCCCATTTGCAAGGTCCCACACCTTAGGGAAAGCTCAATGTTATGCAAATCACACCAGATGACCCTGCCTTAGAAAAGTAGATCTGACGACTCATTTGGGGGTGTTGTGATTTTGCACTAACAGTTTTGGCATGCCCGGTGGGACATTGAGGTTAGATCTTCCATCTTTCCAATGTGTCTCATTACAACAACAAATCATAAGCCACTGTGCAACCACACTAACAGTTTTGGCATGGTGGGATAGGTCTGAAGCACCTTACCACTTCATCTTAGCATGTTGATGTGTTCCTGTTAAGGGTCAACCTTTTGAGGCACTTTCAAGCACATCTGGCGACTCCATCTGGTTAATAACCCATCCTCTGAGTTACAGACCTTTTCCATCCATTTCCATTCATTTTCATTCATTTTCTTCTTCCATCTCTTCCATTCTCCCCCCATTCCATGAAGTTGTGTAATCACAACTTCATTTCCTTCATGGAACTCACACTTACAGCAACAATGCAGTTCACCTCCAATGCATTTTTCAACTCCTCCAAATTAGCACTATGATTAGATTCAAAGTAACTATGCTTACCCATATGAGCAAGGTCAAAGTCAGTTTGGCCATGGAGCTTATCATGAGCAAGGGTATGCATACAATGACAATAGTCAAATGGAGAATGTTGGTTTGTTAGAGAAGATCCAAAAAATGGAGGCTAGCATGGTGAAATTCAGGGGCGTAACACAAATGAAGGCATTCAAGATTGGTTACAGGGCACCTTGTCCATGGGAAGGCCCTTTTCCAAGACACTATAGCCCTCAGGAGAAGCTTGACTTCATGGTTGAAGTGTTGCCTCAACTTACATAGTGGATTGAGGACATTGAAGCTTATGAGAAAAGTGCAAGACAACCTTGTCAATGGGTAAGTCAATCACCAGCTCCCTATCTTTCATTTTCTCTTCCTCAATCTTTATCATTTCAGTAGAGGCAAGAGTCAAGCCCCTCACTTGCTACCCCAAGTGTTGATTTCATTTCTCCATTCCCTAGTCTTCCACCCCATTTTAGTTCCTCTGTCCTTTTCCCTTCCAAACAGTCATCCCCTCCAAACAAACAAGAAGTTCCACCTCCCTTCCCACCAAAAACAATTGCAAAGCTAGTTGAACCCCAACCTGCCACTCCTCTTGCTTTCCCAAGCCCATGTTGGGAAGAGACTCAAGAATCCAGTCAAGGAGAACAACAAGAGGAGGAGCCCAATAGAGAAGAAATGATAGATAATCTGAAGAGTTGGGCTACCAAATTTGGGTTTATAAAGGTCCCCTTGATGGTCAAGCCAATAGAGGAGGTCAAGGTTGAAGAGTTAGTGGTGGCTGAGACTGAGTTTGTAGCAGAGAGAAGAACAAAAACAAGAAGAAGAAGATCAGCAGTCTGTTTTCTCTGAATGCAGTGTACCTAATGGCACTCTGTCTAAGGAGAATGCTGATCTAATCCAAGCTGCACAACTAGTTAAAGAGGAGGAACAATCAACTCCAAGCCCCATTGAAGAGGAGTAGCTGGGAGAGATCAAATCAGTGTTGAGGCCACTCAATGAAGAAAGCATCATTGAAGATTCTTTTCTTTCATTTAGAGGGCTTGATTTGGTTGATGAACCCATGATGGAGGAGGACCATACAATTTCAGAGGAAACAAGTGTGGAGTAGGATATAGAAGAACCTTCATTTCTTCCTCCCACTTCATCCCCTTCAAGCTCTGATGTTGAAGATGAGTTTGATCTTTCAAACTTTATGTTTTAGAGTGAAGGGAGCCATGGTGATCAAGTTGAAGATTAAGAGGACACCATGGAGGAGGTAGAGCACATGCAACAGGACAACAAGGAGGAAAACTACTTTTCAGACTTGGAAGATTACTTTAATGAAGAGGAGCCCAAGGAGATAACATCATTTTTTCCTCCATCTTCCACCTTCCAAGCACATGAACCTACTACCATGAAGGAGAACATCCAAGTACAACATCTAGCATTCCATAATAGCCCTCTGGAACCAAGGTTGGAAGATCTTTATCTTCCATGTTCTTTAAGGAGGAGGAAGGCAAAAAGTAAGAGAATATCACCATCCCTCTCACACCATCCATCCAAGAAGGTCCACAAGAAGACTCCATTTTTGGAGTTGAATTTCAGAGAAATAAGCACATCTAAAGGATCAAACCGTGCCCAATCAGGTACTTGGCTTCATTGGAGTTAAGGGAGAAGCCAAAACCATTCATGCATACTTCAGGGCATAAGGATGAGCATCAAAGTACCAAGGGTCACCATCAATACCTCCAGGAGTCCAATGCAAATCAGCTTGAAGAGGTATTTTCCATTAATATTGATACCTTAATGATTTAGGTGGAGGATTGACTTATTGTCAGTTTTTCACTCATACAGGAAGCTATATTTAGTGACAAATCATTTGCATGGCTTCCCCTTTTGAGAAAGGGAAGCTACTTCTCCCTGCCTATAGCAAGATTTGTTTAGCATTCTTTCTCTCTGGTTAGTTTAGGAGTAGAAGTAGACTTTGTTTCTAGTAGAAGAAGTGCTTATGCACACTCTGCATGTCTCATTTGAGGCATGTATGATTTTGTCTTTGTACATAAGTTTTGTATTGCTCCGAAGGTGCATAAGGCCAGGTTCTTCAATATTCATGGAAAGAAGACTCATAACTATCTGTAACAGTTACTAGTTCTAAAAAGAAGCAAATGTAGAGCAACTAAAAGTCGTATTCAAAAAATTCCATTTAGGGACAAATGAAAGCCCCAGGTCAATGCAATTTTCTACTCTCAAAAACTCCATTTCAAGATTTTCTTATGAAAATTGAGAGTGCAGACGTGCGGGCGGTTCAAAGTAAGGCAGAGGTCAGCAAAGTGCAGGCAGTCGGGGAGTCCATTTTATAAGAAGGATCAGTGTCAGGGCATCATTTTTGACTCCATGCCCAATGGATGCTTCAAGGCCATTGGTCCATTCATCTAGTAGGCAAATGTCCCCGTGAGTCACGTAAATTGTTATCCCAAATTCACCCCCTGGTAAATTTGGACAAGACAAGTCCTACATATAAGGAATTTATGAAGGAAACAAATCATACCCACAAGCTCACATTCCAGGATGACAAACAAGTTACAGAGGGACTCTACAATGGAGTGGTGGGGCCTGCGAAGGATTAAACGACCCTGTGCAGTAAAGAAATTCAGAAAATGGCTCTGTCGAGCAAATATGTGCTTCAAAACTAGTAAATAGACTTAGGCAAGCTATAAAATGAAATAGCAGAGTCAGAGCACAAGGCCGAGAAGTGTCAAAGAGGCTAGAGGCTCAAAGAAAAGAAACGACGAAGTTTCGAAGTCGTTGGGCTCTCAAATGACACATAACGAGCCTCAAATCAACTAAGTATGGAGGAGACAACGAAGAGAGCCACGTGTCACCACGACGCTTCTCCAAAGTTGAATCCAAAAAAGGGAGGCTCGAACAAGTGTCAGGTCCCCACGTGTCCCAAGCCCAAAACGGAGGCAGAGTCAAAGCATCAAAGTCAAAAGGCGGACAAAGCGGGCCTAAAAAAAGGCTAAGTATAAAAGAGTTAGCGGACGCAGCCACGTGTTAGCTCGGCGCATCCCCAAAGGCAAAATCCTAAGCAGAGACTCAAACTTGTGCCAACCCTCCACGTAGCTAATGGTCAACAAAGGTCAAAAGGAGAGTGGGCCCAAAATTCTAAGAGTCTGCGGAGGCCTCCACGTGTCTCACCTGTGCGTTGTCAAAAGGAAAGTCTGGAGGTAGTTTTTAAATAAGCGCGGGCTCGCCGCGTGTCCCATCTTTTAAAAGGGGACAAAGTCAAGGTTTGAATAGTCAAAGCAGAGGTAGGCTATCGGAAGGTGCCAAGTGTCAACATGACGCCATCTCAAAGGAAAAATTTGGGGCAGGTTCTCAAATAAACGCCAAGCCTCCACGTGTCTGGGGTAAGATTTTTGGTCTGCCAAGCAAAAAGACTCAGACAAAATATAAGGGACTCCAAGGAGCTCACGGAGGCCACCGTATGTCAATCTGGTGCTTTTTCAAGAGCGAAGGGCAAGGGCCAAATCTCTATGGTACGTAAGGCCGCCACGTGGACCCTACAGGGGCAGGGTCTTTAAATATTGTGCCCCGCAACCCTAATATTCAAATGACCATATCTTTTGACTGGAGAATCAAATTTGGATGGGAGAAGACTTTCTGGAAATATCTCGACACCCTCTACACCTTGGGAACATAAAATATCATTTTGGGAAGGCTCTGGTAGGTGAAAACTAGGAAAAATTCTTCTAGGCCATTAACACAGAATTTGATCTCTTCAACTACCAGATCTGATTCAATTTGATCCGTTGGGGAACCAGAAGTGACATATTGTGGGTGGATTTATAGAAGGCATTGATATTTAGTGGTTGAGCTTTCAAAACAGGATTCAATGCGTATCTCAGGGTGGTTGGAGCAGGATTCGAATTCTTACCTCTTCTCTCTCCCATTCTTCCTATATATTGTAATAGAGGGGCACATTCAAATGGTTGGTCAATGTTTCTCCTCTGCCTCCCCCTCTTTTTCTTCCTCAGGGTCGAAAATGGAGTTTGAACCTCCTCCCCTGCTCTGTAATGGCATTTCTTGCCTCTTGCCCACTGATGGTGCATTGTGTAACATTTTGGAGCAATAAAATTTGTTTTGTGATGCATCGGTCCATCCTTGTCTCATTTTTTTGTCTCTTCTTACCTCTCATCATTGCAGGGTATACTGTGCATACTTTTGATGTCTTTTGCAGGTCCTAAGAGCTGTGTTTAATGGGTTTCAAAGTGGTGTCTGTGTGAAATCCATCTCTAATATGTGGTGCATTCTTTTCACCCTCTCCTCTGCTCACCTCTCTCCACTTCAGGCAGTCGAGTCTGTGATTCAACCACTTCCTTTTTTTGTGTATCATCGCTTAATGTAGGTTATTTAACCCCTCTCTTTCTCTCTCTCTCCTTGGAATGGTTAGATTAGGATTAGATTATCTTGCATGCACTAGAGTAGCTCGTGGCAGGTAGTTTAGGAAGAGGAACTAACCTTCTATGGAGAGTTTTCCCAAAGTTTGCAATGTGAATCACACCAGATGACCCTGCCTTAGAAAATTAGATCTGACGACTCATTTGGGGGTGCTATGATTTTGCACTAACATGACCCTTGATGAAAATCATAGGACTTGGCATACAAGGCTCAAATCAGCTCTATGGGCTGATAAGATCACATTAAAGAGGTCCACAGGTAGCTCGCCTTACAAACTTGTATATGGAAAGGAGGTAGTATTGCCCATATCATTGGATTTGCCTACTTTGGAACTCATGAAATAGTTAGAGATGGCTGAATTTGAACCCATGGTAATCAGGTATGTAGAGCTGATGGAGGTAGGAGAGGTAAGAGAGCATGTAATGTAGGTCATGGAAAAGGATCAGGCATTCATAAAAAAGAGTTTTGATAAAAAGGCAAGGATGAGGACCTTTGAAAAAGGATACTTAGTCCTAAAGTGGGATGCAGATCAGGAAAAGCTAGGAAAACAATCCAAATTTGATGTTATCTAGAGTGGCCCTTACATGATCATAGAGTGTAGGACTAGTAATGCCTTACAGCTGGCTAAATTGGATGGCGAAGAATTATAGATCCCAGTGAACGGGATCCATCTCAAACATTGCTACTAAATGGGAAGTTTACACCCCTGTAAATATTAGCATAGTTTTTTAATTTCCCTAAGTGCGTATACACGTTGTTTTGTTGTAGTGTAGTTGTAATTTCCCCAAGTGTTGTAGCACAGGTTCTTTGTTGCTCTAGGTTACGTCGTTACACAACCCAACATGCCTCCAAGTGGATATGTTATCCCTTTCAGTATTCACGACAGGGAAACTCACAGTTGCCTGTAATAGTTGTTATCTTCAAAATAAAACAAATGCCGAGCAACTAAAAAGCTGTTTTTGAAACAGTCCATTCAGGGACAGATGAAAGCCCCGGATCAAGACAATTTTCTACTCTCAGAAACCTTGTTTCAAGATTTCTTATGAAAATTGAGAGTGCAAATGGTTGGGCTCACGAATCAGAGGCAGGGTTAGTATCAGGCCATCATTCTTGACTCTATGCCCAATGGATGTTTCATGGCTATTTGTCCCCTTTATTTAGCAAGCACATGCCCCTCCGAGTTGCTAAATTGTTATCACTATTTTGTTCCCCAAAAAAATTGATCAACCATGACCTTGCACAGAAGGAACCAGAGAAACGACTTTTTCGAGTGAACACATGCTCCAAATCCAGCAAGCAGATTACAGGCGGGCTTGGAAACAGAATAGTAGGGTCGGGGAAGGAGAAGTAGTATCAAAAAATCCATAGGCTAAAGGGAGAAAGAATGACAAAAGTTTGAAGTCTTCGGGCTCTGAAACAGTTCAGAACGGGCCCAAAAATAACTAAGCATGGAAGAGACAGCGGACGCTGCCAGGTGTCCAACTGACACGTCTCCTAAGATAGATCTAAAAGTAGAGACCCAAACGAGCATAAGCTCGCCACATACTTGGGGGCATGAAAAAGTAAGAATGGCCGTTGAAAAGTCCAAGAGTCTGCAGAAGCTTCCACGTGTCAACCCGACGCTCCTTCAAAGGTAAAATCCTTAACAAGTTTCTAAGTGAACGCAGAGCCTCCACACATCCAGCTTCATAAAGGGATAATGTAGGGGTTGAATAGTCAAAGCATTGAGATAGGCAAAAAAAGGATGCCAAGTGTCAGCACGACACTAATTCAAGGGAAAAATTGGGAGAAGGTTTCCAAACAAGCGTCAGGCCGCCACGTGTCCCCGGTCAGATATATGATCCCGCTGAGCAAAAGACTTAGCCAAAAAATATGAAGGAACTGAGCAAGCTGTGGAAGAAGCCACGTGTCAGCCTGGCGCAACTCCAAAAGTAAAATACAAAGGCTATCCTCAAAGATGCGCCAACCCTCCACGTGTCCAGTTTCAAAAGGGGCCCCGTTTTGGTAGCTAGTTACCACTATTTTGTACATACCCAATTCAAATTTCAAATGGGCATATCTTTTGACTCAGTGCTCGAAATCTGATAAATTTGGCGTCGTTAGAAATATCTCGGCCTTGTCTATGCCATGGAGATCTGAAACTTTAATTTTGGAGAAGATAAATGGGTGAAAATGGAGAAACGGATTCGTGCCATTAATACAAGATCTATTTGCCCCAACAACCAGATCGGATTTGATCTAATCCGTCGTTCCTCCTCCTTCGAGGTGCTAAACAAGTAATTACTGCAGACACGACAGATTCGGGGAGGATTTGCAAGAGGCATTGATGATAGTAGTTGAACTCTGAACTAGTTTTCTCGATTCCCTCTCTTTCTTCCCTCTGTGCCAAATCTATAAAGGAAGGGTCGAGATTCATTGTAAAAGGTTGGACCCTTTTCTTTTGCGCCCTCCCCTTCTTCTTTTGTTCATAGAAGAATTTGTGGAGCTTTTCTAACCTCTCCTCGGGTTATAATGCAAAGTTTTGCTTCTTGGTTACTGCAATATATTGTATCGATTCCTAAGCAATAATATATATGTCTATGGATGTTTCTTGATCCTCTCATTTATTCATTATTGTCTCTCCAATCTATTATTACATGTCTAACATTCCTTTGGTGCATCACCTTGTTAGCTTAGTTTATTTTCTTACATCTCCTCGACCCTATCTCCTCGGTAAAATAAGGTAGATTTAGAATAGATCCTCTGCAATATATTTGTGTGCACTTGAATAGAGGACTAACAGTTTTGGCATGCCCGGCGGGACAAGAAGTCTTCATTTTTTATCGCAGCAAGATTGATGTGCACTTGTTGCAAGTTCTAGCTTTTAATAAGCTTTGAAACTGCATGTCTGACGACTCCAAAAGGGACAGAATCCACTGGTTCCAGTAGCCCAAGTTTGTCAAGTTCATGAGAAGAATACAAACAAGGTCAAGAACTAGAGAAGAAGTACGGCTTGTCTATCTGTAATTGTCTCCTATCAGAAGGAGAAAGGGGAGAAGATCCCAGAGGTCTCCATCTCCACCAAATAGAGCCTTGTCAACACCTCCTCCTAGTAGGCCATTCTTTCAATCAAGGGTTCTCAGGCCAATCAGGATGGCAAAGCCAAATCCTTATGTCAATTTCACTGGCAGCAGCCCACTCGCACTTAATTCACAAAATCTAGTCCCAGTCGTAGCTTTAAAAAGCATCCCATATTTCACTGGAGAAAACTAGACTTCTCCTGGTGACCGCATTCAAGACATTGCAAATGTGTGTTGCAATCCATGAGATCACTGAGATGGACATTGTAGTCAAGTTGTTAGCCTCTTCACTCAACGGTAAAGCTTCACAATGGTTCAGGAGTCTAGAAGTAGGCTCTATTCGAAATTGGGACCATCTATGCAGAGCTCTTCATGACCAGTTTGGAGAAAAGGGGGATAATCTATCCTTGTTGGAACAACTGACAACAATCAAGAAAGATCCTAATGAGCAGTTGACAGATTTCAACCTCAGATTTCAGAGGACATGGGATAGGATTCCAGTGACTGTAAAGCCCACAGATGAAGGTGCCTTCTTATACTTTCTTAGAGCTTTAAATTATGATATTGCTTTAATGATTCAATCAATGGGAGGCACAACCTTACCTGTAGCATATAACATTTCCATAAGAGCTGAAAATTGTTTAATTCAGGCTGCCAAACTCGCTCCTAGGCCACCCATGCCTCTATATCTAGAATTAGGAAACCTAAGCACCAACCAGACACCCACATTAGCTCTTATGCCTACTCCTAGGAATCATAGTTTAGCTGAAGCCTCCACCTCATCCTCTTGCACCTTAAAAGAGCTTCAGGAAGTTATGAAACAACTTCAGAACCTAGGGAACGAGTTAGTAACTATCAAGAGGCAACAAGCTCAAAGTTCTAGGCCATATCAGCCTTAGACTTAGTATCAGGCTAGATCCCCATATCAACAAAATAGGTCACCAGCTCAGGCTGTAAATCAAAATCTAAACCAAGGACAACCTCAAGCTGTTATGACCTTTCAGGTCATATGACCCAAACATAGCTTCAACATCAAGGGCCTTGGTCCCAGCACAAAACAATATGGCCCAAGAATATGATTGGTGTTTTCCACACAATCAACCACATAACTAATCAATGTGCTTCAATGGTGCACTAAACTAGGCCTTGATGGTACAGACTAGTGGTGTGCCAGAAGAGTCTAGTCAAGAAGAAAATCAGCAGTAGGGAGTTCAACAAGAAACATCTCCAAGTGAAACTATGCTTGTTAATTGGCAAGCTAAAGATTTATGTGGAATGAATCAATTTCCTTCTCAAAGTATAACTGCCAATACGTAATCCAAAAGGAGAAATATTGGAGAAGGACAGTCACCTAATTCAGGTAATACTCAACCCTCCATTACCTCACAAGGTATTGGCACTCAAAGTGCAACTCCCAATATATAGAGTCAATCCAAGCCACTTTCCAAACCCACCTAGGCACTGGTTGTGACAACCCATGTACAAGAGCAAATTGTACCAAGTAAGGGGCTGCAAAAGGATAGCTCATTTAATATCATTGAACAAATGAAGAAGACAAGTGTGAACATTTCAATGTGGGAGTCACTGGCCATTCCAGGATAGAGAGATCTGTTGGAGACCGCTATGGCCAATTGGACCAGCTCAAACTAGCCACCTAACTAGTAAGAGAAAGTGCTTGCTAATGCGACTTAGCCCAAAGGAAACCATGGAGGACAACAAGGTAAGAATCAGAAGCCTCCTCCATTTTATGTTTCATTGATCATTGGGGACAAATTGGTACATAATTGCATGATTGATTCGGGGGCAAGTAGTTTTTTAATGCCCAAACAAATAGCTGATCAACTGGGTCTCCAATACGAAGTCATCTCCAAGGGGGTAGTGCAATTAGATGGGACAATAATGACAATTGCTGGAGTCATTAAAGATTTTATCCTCACACTGCATGTCTGCCCTAATGTGACTGTATTACAGAATGTATCACTCATAGACTTGCCACCACATTTTGCATTGTGTTTGTCTAGGGAATTCACTACCAAAATTAGAGGTTATTTGTCGGTTGATTGGTCGCATATGCTTTTTAGAACAAGGTATGGAGCTAAGGCCATAATCAGATCTGAGCCCATAGCAGATTATCGTATTGAGTCTTATGTACCCAGCCCGATCAATGCTAATTGTTCAGCTTTTGATCAGGAGGACCTCCTAAGCACTTGTGAGACAAATACCAAGGTGGGGTGTATCCCAGACTTGACTCTTGATGAATGGGTGAACAAGAGATGTGATTTTGACCCCTATAAAGAGATGGAGCCAGACCACAAAGATGACAATGAGGTATGACAATTATTCTTTGATGGCTCGAGAAGTAGACAAGGAGCTGGAGGAGCAGCTATGCTTGTTTCTCCCCAAGGTATGAGATAATACTCAGCTTTCCTTTTCCAATTTTCCTGACATCAGAGTATGAAGCTTTGGTCCATGGACTGCATTAGGCAAGGAAACGTGGAATCAAGAACTTGCAAGTGTTTAGTGACAATGAACTAGTTGCTAATCAGGTCCGAGGACAAAATGCTGCCAAGAACGACCTGTTAAAGTGTTACAAGAACCGGGTATGGGACCTCATTGAAGATTTTGAGGCAATTAACTCCATCCCAAGGAAGAATAATGAAGCAACAGACAAATTGGCAACAATTAGGGCAACATTTGATGTTGTGGAGAGTGTCAAGAATGATAAGCACCAACCCCATATCAAGTTGGTTGTAAGGCTAGCTGTCCTAGACAACAACACAAGTTGGCAAGTCTTTGAAAATGACCAACAAATTGTCAACTTTCTACAAGAGGAAGTTGAGTTCTCTTCCAGGAATCAAGACAGATTGGAGCAATAATATGGCGATCAAGTGGTACAACTGAGGACCAACAAACTACCAAAGGGTCTTGTCACTTTGGAATCAATCTTCAACCCAAATGACCAATTCCGAAAAGAAAAGGTAAATATTCGGGCAAAGGGTGAAGATTTAGAACCTATTTTTATAGAAGAAGGAAAAACATTGCAGATTGGCAAAGTAAGCACTCAAGAAGAAAAATTTGAATTTGTTCAACTCTGTCAAGAATTACCAGATGTCTTTGCCTGGACTTATAAAGATTTAAGAGGTTTCAACCCAAAGCTGGCACCACACACCATCAAGTTGGATCCAAGAGCTAAACCTTTCAAACAAAAACAAAGGCCAATAAACCCCCACATTGAGCCTCCCATGAGAAAAGAATTGAACAAATTAATTGAGGCTAGTATCATCTTTCCTATCAAGCATTCGAGTTGGGTTGCTAACTTGGTGCCTGTGAGGAAGAAAAATGGAGAAATCAGGTTGTATGTGGACTTTCATTATCTAAACAGAGCATCACTTAAGGATCACTACCCACTTCCATCAATGGAACATATCCTACAAGTTATAGCTGGATCTGAGAGGTTCTCATTGTTGGATGGATACTCAAGTTATAACTAGACAATGGTGAAGGAGGAAGATCAATTCAAGACAACCTTCACCACCAAATGGGAAACCTATGCTTATAAGAAGATGCCATTTGGACTATCAAATGCTAGAGCAACATTTTAGAGAGCTATGGACATGGCATTTAAAGGCTTAATTAACAACATAGTCCTGATATATCTTGATGATAACACTGTTTTCTCCAAGAATGTTACAGATCATCTCTTTCACCTTAGACAGGTATTCCGGAGATGTAGGAGGTTCAGGGTGTTATTAAACCCAAAAAAGTGCGTGTTCCTGGCTCATGAAGGGAAGTTGTTGGGCCACATTGACTCAAGGAAGGGGTTGACGATTGATCCTGAAAGGGTTGAAGCCATCCGGAAACTTCCATTGCCACAACATAAAAGGTCCCTCCAAAGCTTCTTGGGGAGGATAAACTTTGTTCGCAGGTTTATACCTGATTTTGCTACTCTTGTGAAGCCTTTAACAATGATGTTAAAGAAGAGTGTTGCATTGAAATGGACAACAGAGGGAAAAGAGAGTTTTGAGACCATCAAGCTCGCAATATCACAGGATCCAACTCTCATTAACCCAAACTTCTCAAAAGACTTCATGTTATATGCTTTTGGAGGGTCTGACACCATCTCGGCCATCTTATTCCAGCCCAACAATGAAGGTTCGGAGCAACCCATAGCTTTCTTCAGTCAAAGCTTGGAGGACTACGGGGTAAAATACTCTTTCATTGAAAAGCAGGTCCTTGCTGCTATTAGGAGCCTAAGGAAGTTCGAACACTTAGTCTCAAATAACAAGATCTAACTACCAGTATCTCATGATGGTGTCAAGGACTTCCTTTTAAATAAGGATTTGAATGAGAAGAGGGTAGGCTGGATCACCTGAGTAATGCAATATGACATTGAGGTCAAGGTAACCAAACTGGTTAGAGGCAAGGGACTGTGTGAGCAGATCACCTCTAAGCATCAGGATGAGTCAGTGGGTGAAAAGGAGGCTATCCTATTTTTACAAAATGATCAAGAACAATCAACTAATGATGCACCTGCTCCATGTTGGACCCAAGCTTTGGTGGATTACCTTCAAATAGGTTTGTGCCCTCTAGAATGGAACAAGATAAAGAGAAGATATTTCAAACTACAAGCTATCCCTTATGTGCTTGTTGGTGGTGTCTTGTTTAACAAAGATATCAATGGTATTCTATTGAGGTGCGTTGAGACAAGCCGAATTGAGAGAGTGTTGCATGAATTCCATGATGGAGAAGTAGGAGGTCACTTTGCCCCTTGAACAATATCTCTCAAGATCATGAAGGCTAGTTATTATTGGCCTACAGTGTTCAAGGACTGCTACTCATGGGTCAAGATGTGTAAAAAATGTGCATTCTTCACAGGAAAGGAGAAGCTAACATCCCTGCCCCTTCATCCCATTTCAGTAAATCAGTCATTCATGCAATGGGGACTAGACTTCATTGGGGTGATTAACACAAATTCAAGCCAAGGCCACAAGTGGATACTTACAGCCACAAATTATTTCACCAAGTGGACTGAAGCAGTGGCACTAAAAGAAGCAAATGAATCCAACATCTTGGATTTTTATGAAGAGATAACCACTAGGTTTAGAGTCCCTGCTACTATTATATCAGATAATGCATTGGCATTCTTTGGTACAAGGATCACTGAATAGGCAGTTAAGAATGGTGTGTATCCCAACACCTCATCAAATTATTACCCTCAAGGTAATGGCCAAGTAGAGTCCACAAATAAGAACCTATTAAGGATTATCAGAAGGACCCTTGATGAAAATCAGAGGACTTGTCATATAAGGCTCAAATCAGCTCTATGGGCTAATAGGATCACATTAAAGAGGTCCATAGGTAGATCGCCTTACAAACTTGTATATGGAAAGGAGGCAGTATTGCCCATATCATTGGAGTTTCCCACTTTCGAACTCATGAAACAGTTGGTGCTGGCTGAATTTGAACCCATAGTAATTAGGTATGCAGAGTTGATGGAGGTGGGAGAGGCAAGAGTGCATGCAATGTAGGTCATGGAAAAGGATCAGGCATTCATAAAAAAGAGTTTTGATAAAAATGCAAGGATGAGGACCTTTGAAGAAGGATACTTAGTCCTAAAGTGGGATGATGTTCAGGAAAAGCCAGGAAAACACTCCAAATTTGATGTTATCTAGAGTGGCCCTTGCATGATCACAGAGTGCAGGACTAGCAATGCCTTCTAGCTGGCTAAATTGGATGGTGAGGAATTGTAGATCTTAGTGAATGGGATCCATCTCAAACATTGCTACTGAATGGGAAGTTTACACCCCTGTAAATATTAACATAGTTTTTTAATTTCCCTAAGTACGTATACACGTTGTTTTGTTGTAGTGTAGTTGTAATTTCCCCAAGTGTTGTAGCACAAGTTCTTTGTTACTCCAGGTTACGTCGTTACACAACCCAACATGCCTCTAAGTGGATATGTTATCCTTTTCAGTATTCACGACAGGGAAACTCACACTTGCCTGTAATAGTTACTATCTTCAAAATAAAACAAATGCAGAGCAACTTAAAAGCCATCTTCGAAATAGTCCATTCAGGGATAGATGAAAGCCCCAGATCAAGACAATTTTCTACTCTCAGAAACCTTGTTTCGAGATTTCTTATGAAAATTGAGAGTGCAAACGGTTGGGCTCACGGATCAGAGGCAGGGTTAGTATCAGGCCGTCATTCTTGACTCTATGCCCAATGGATGCTTCATGGCTACTGGTCCCCTTTATCTAGCAGGTAAATGCCCCTGTGAGTTGCCAAATTGTTATCACTATTTTGTTCCCCTACAAAATTGATCAGCCACGACCCTGCACAGAAGGAACTAGAGAAACAGATCTATAGAGCAAACCCGCACTCCAAATCCAGCAAGCAGATTACATGCGGGCTTAGAAATGGAATAGCAGGGCCGGGGAAGGAGAATCAGTATCAAAGAAGCCATAGGCTCAAGGTAGAAGGAACGAAGAAAGTTTAAAGTCTTCGAGCTCTGAAATAGTTTAGAACGGGCCCAAAAACAACTAAGTATGGAAGAGACAATAGACGTTGCCAGGTGTCCAAAAGACACATCTCCAAAGGTAGATCCAAAAGTAGAGACCCAAATGAGCACAAGCTCGCCACATACTCGGGGCCCCCAAAAAGTAAGAGTGGCCATTGAAAAGTCCAAGAGTTTGCGGAAGTTTCCACGTGTTAACCTGACGCTCCTTCAAAGGCAAAATCCTTAACAGGTTTCTAAGTGAGCGTGGAGCCTCCACACATCCAGTGTCATAAAGGGACAGTGTCAAGGTTAAATAGTCAAAGCATTGAGACAGGCCAACAAAGGATGCCAAGTGTCAATTTGAAGCTAATTCGAGGGAAAATTTGGGATAAGGTTTTCAAGCAAGCGTCAGGCTGCCGCATGTCCCTGGTCAGATATATGACCCCACCGAGCAAAAGACTTAGCCAAAAAACATGAAGAAACTGAGCAAGCCACAGAAGAAACCACGTGTTATCCTGGCACAACTCCAAAATCAAAATACAAAGGTTTCTCTCAGACATGCGCTAGCCCTCCATGTGTCTAGTTTTAAAAGGGGGCCCATTTTGGTAGCTAGTTCCCGCTATTTTGTACGGACCTGATTCAAATTTTAAATGGGCATATCTTTTGACTTAGTGCTCAAAATCTGACAAATCTTGCGTCATTGGAAAGATCTCGGACTCGCCTACGCCATGGAGATCTGAAAATTTAATTTTGGAGAAGCTAAGTGGGTGAAAATGGAGAAATGTCTTCATGCCATTAATACATGATCTATTTTCCCTAACAACCAGATCGAATTTGATCTAATTTGTCATTCCTCCTCCTTCGAGGTGTCGAACAAGTAATTGTTACAGACACGATAGATTTGGAGCGGATTTGCAGGAGGTATTAATGATAGTAGTTAAACTCTAAACTAGCTTTCTCGCTTCTCTCTCTTTCTTCCCTCTGTGCCAAATCTATAAAGGAAGGGTCGAGATTCATTGTAAAAGGTTGGACATTTTTGTTTTGCGCCCTCCCTTCTTCTTTTGTTCACAAAAGGATTTGCAGAGCTTTTCTAACCTCTCCTCGAGTTGTAATGCAAATTTTTGCATCTCGGCTATTGTAATATATTGTATTGATTCTTGAGCAATAATGTATATGTCTATGGATGTTTCTCAACCCTCTCATGTATTCATTATTGTCTCTTTGATATCTTATTGCATGTTTTTGTCATCGATGCATAATGTTTGTATTGTATTTCGTGGTCTGTGTTAAACTGCAAAACGAGGGTCTAACATTCCTTTGGTGCATCACCTCGTTAGCTTAGATTATTTTCTTGCATCTCCTCAACCCTGACTCCTTGGTGAAATAGGGTAGATTTAGAATAGATCCTTTGCAATATATTTGTGTGCACCTGAACAGAGGAATAGGAACCGGCCTTAATCTGGAGAGCTCTCTCAACTCGCAAGGTCTCACACCTTGAGAGATGATCCATGTTTTGCAATCACACTGAGAGTCTCAACCTATTTGGTTGCAGGCATTTAGGGGTGCTATGATTCTGCACTAACAACTAGGTTTTTCACATAAATTAGCAAGAGATTTCATTAACTCTACCGTAGAAGTCACTTCCGTAATATTGGAAGCCACGGATGTTGCCAAGCTCAATCTTATAGATCCCAAAGCCTTTATGTCAAGAATCTTCCATTCTTCATCAGTCATCTTCATAGGTCTAGACTTCTCATGCAACGGTAAATATAAATCTCTTTGATACAGATAATCCTAAATCTACATCTTCCATAATTTATAATTTCGGTCGTCAAACTTCTCTACCTTGTTTTTGTTTTCTTCTGCCATTGTTGTAGCTCCCACTCAATTAGAAAACCCCCTGTGAGTAAATTTTTCAACACACAAAACCCTCAAACAAAGCTCTGATACCAATTGTTGGGGTTAGCACAAAGTTGCACAGATAATATATCATATCTAAGAATACATGTAATAAAAGTGAATTCTACCAGAAGAAATATACAAAACAAGAGATATAAATCAACACTAGATTTAATGTGGTTCACCCAATGTGGGCTACATCCACCAAGAAACAAGCTAATCTATTATCCAAAGCTTTGAAAAGATATATAACGAAAAATTACAATCTTCCACACCTCTCAGATGTTCAGTACTTTCTTTCTCTCAAGCTTTTGCTTCATCACCAGGAATTCTCTCTCTCACCAACCTTTTAAACTTATTATTAATTCTTCTTAATACTTACTTCTAAATCCTAGCTTTTATGCTTATATAGTTGTTTATAGACTTAGGGCACTTAGCCATTCAATTACAATCAATAGATATACTTTAATGCTAAAAATAGATCTAATTCTTGAAAGTTAATTAAAACATCCTCGCACAGATAACCGATGTCAATTAGCCAAAACTGATGTTGATTCCTCCTTTCCTAACCGATGCCGGTCCTGGGTGACCGATGATGGTTACTGTGTTTTCCAACAAGTTTTAAATTGCATGCTAATCTAAAGTAATTGAGCTCCACAACTCAACAACTATTGGCTTACAACATGTGTGAGCAAGTTGATCAAGTGTTCAAATGAAGGGATTGGAAGAGGATATAAATGGATAAGACTAGATTAGATGCAAGGGGATTTGGATATTGGATGGAAGGAGGATGGGTGGGAAGGAAATAATATCTGTGCGCAGGTGACAAATTATGTGGTAAATTTGTTTTTTAGGTGGTTGCTATTTGTACGGGGATTTAATGATTTGTGATTGGGTTAAGTGGTTGGGATATTAGGATCAACAAGAAGAGTGGTAGAAATGGGTTGTGATGGAGTAGTGGTAGGGTTGTTGTTAGTGTTAGGTTTATAACCTAAACCTAAATGACTTGGATTTTGATGAAGGGAGATGGGTTCACGAATGCCTTATTCATGAATGCCTAAGACTTTGCCTTGATGCTTCATATTAGTGGACATATTTTTGGGTATAGGGTATGAAGTAGATGGGGAAGATGATTCCATGTGGTCATCATGAGACTGGGGGGTTGTAGTTTTCTCATTCACTAAGAGGTTGGACTTAAAAAAGAATGGGAGGTGAGATTTGTGTTGATTTTTGATTAGTGAGGGATGATTGCATGTAGGATGAGATTTAGATGGCTGGCGATGTTTGGATGTTGAGTGGGATTTGGATGGTGTACGATGGTTAGGGAGAGGATTGAGATGGAAATGTGGTGGATAAAGAGGTATAAAGAAAATAATTCCTTGGTTAACGAGGTTTTAGACATAAGGCCTAAATTGCATGCAACGATTGGTCGAATGTCCATAGGTGCAATGGAAGACACAGTAACAGTGTTACCAAGATGGTTTAGGAAGGTTTTGATTGGGGGATGGATGATCATATTGAATTTTTTTAGATGATGAAATATTGTAGTCAAGGATTCTCCTAAAGGAGTGAAGTGATTTAGGTTAAATAGTTTTGGGTGAGTAGGAAGTAAAGTTGCAGAATTAGGTGGATTATGAGATGTTTTGGTTGATTTGGATTTGTGAGTTGGATTAGATTGATGTTGCTTAGAAGATGAAGGGGATGTATTAGGCTCGGTGGCCAAAGTGGATGGTTTGGGCTTGGAGGCCGAAGTAGATTTGGTTGATTTTGGATTGGCTGAAGTGTGTGGTTTTGAGGTAGATGGTTTTAGCTTAGGATTAGATTGTTTAGGATTAGTAGATGTAGATGAAGGGGATGGGTGTGATATGGAGGTCACATTAGATTTGGGTGATGTTGTGGATGAAGGATATTTGGGACATGGGTGTGGTTTAGGAACCACGTTAGATTTGGTTGATTTAGGGGATGAAGGAGATGAAGGTGACATAGGATCCTCATTAGATGGGGTAGGATTGGGATTGGAATTGTTAGGTTTGGGAGTTGGTGACTTGGGGAGTCACATTAGATGTTTTAGGATTGGGGGATGGTGGATTTGAAATAGAATTAGAGGATAGGCTAGTGTTAGGTTTAGGTGATGAAGGGGGTGAGCTAGGATTAGGTGCGGAAGAAGAGGATGGGGGTGGTGTAGGAGCCACATTCGATGGTTTAGGATTGGGGGTAGAAAAGGATGAGGGTGAATTATGAGCCATGGTGGATGAAATAGTTTTGATAGGATTGGGCATAGGTGATGGAGGGGATGTAATAGGCTTAGAGGATGAATTTGATGATGGATTATGGGATGTGGGACTATCTAGGAGAAAGTCCACAGGATTGGATTGGGGGGATAAAGATGATGAGGATGGAGGACTAAGATGAGATGAGGGGGATAATAATATTGGGTTAAGTTATTGGGATTTTTTGTGGATATATGAGGGACTTGATTATAGGTTTTACGATGATTGAATTTAGGAGTTGAGATTTTGGATGGTGGTGGATTATCCGTATGAGTTTTAATGAAAGGAAGGTGTAGGTCATGATGATTGATAGGGATTTAGAGGTTGAAATCTGGGATGGTTGTGTGGGCTTGGAATTGGTGACTAGATTATCAAGGACATAAAGGAGGTCCTCTTGGTCTAGGTCAAAGTTAGTGAGGTAGTCAAAGTCGATGTAATTGGCTTGTGGGGATAGTGGTTTATGTTGATTAGGTCAGGTGTGGATTGAGATGATTCCGGTTCCTTAAATAGGAAGTCAACGAGGTGATGGGTGGGGATCTTAGGAAGGGGGAATTGTGGATGGGGTTGGTTGGGAGACGATGATTTAGGAGGTGATTGGTTGATACATGATTTAATATCGAATATTTGTTGATTGAGTTGTTGGATGTTTTTTAGGATTTTAGGATCAACATGGGATGGTTGATTCAGATGATGAGGAGGGGTTGGTTGAGGTAGGATGTGAGATTTGAGATTTGTTTAATAAGGTGTTGGATAGTGTGTGGGATTTCATGATCAAAGTAAGATGGTTGAATTTGATGGGTTGGGGATGATGGGATAACTTGGTTGATGGATTTAGAAAAGAGGTAGGGGTTTGGATGTTGGTTTGGAGAGGATGGGGATTGATGATAAAAGGCCATGATTGGATAGGACGTGCGGGTGATTAGATTTGGATTAGGTTGGTTGATTAAGGATGGTGATGGAATTTGGATCAAGATTGTTTAATTAAGGATGGTTGATTATGATGATATTAAAATTTTAATGTGATAGGATGTTTAAGGGTGTTTACAAGCAAGCAACAAACATGCAACACATACCCTGACTAGTCAAGTGGGATTGCAATCAAGTTATAGCTCGCATTCAATACCACACACCGATGATGGTGCCACAATTGGATCTCCACTTATGTGTCAATGTGGGGCCAACTAGTGAGTGATCTTAGGGAGTGCAACCTCCTTGCATTATAGCTCGATATGTGGCCAAAAGGTTGCTTAGACTAGGATATACGAGCTCGTTAGGGGTGTCCCTGATATACCTTGTGGTACATGTGGCCTAAGTCCATGTTGCAAGGATGTTGTCTAAGGCATGGGTATTGGGATGTGGAAGCCCATCACTTCACATTGCTCTTAAAACAAATGAGCATTTAGCCAATAATGACAACTCTCCAAGAATTTATATTCCCCGTAGGAACACGGGGTGTGTCTACGTGCGTGGAGGTGAAGGCCATGGTCATGAGACCCCTAGGACTATGGTAAGTGCGTGGATATCACTTCCACGTCATGTTACCCCTATAAATGAAAAGGGGGAAGGTTAGCCATTTTTGATCCTCGAGATCATTTTAGGTCATGAGAGGAGAGCATATGTGGTTTCACCTTCAGGACATAACAAGCACATAAGGGGGATATATGCAAGCAAACATAAACAAAATATAAGATGATATATACAAAATATAAAATATTTTGGGTCTTCAAAATGGTGGGCGCCAAAAATGTAAATGTGGAAAAGATTAGTTATGAGTATAAGAAAACAAACCAATTGCTTTCCTATGCCAATCCTTTCAACAATACCTCGTGATTGAGCAAGAGATGTAAAAGGGGAGATAATTAATACCTGCACTTACCAATAAAATGCAATACTTCTCCTTTGTTGTATTGGATTTTTTCAAGGATGTATTGATTGCTTCATATTCGAGTAGGCACTTGGGCAACACCTCCTTTTGATTTACTTGGATTTTCTTGATGAAGTATTAATGGATGATAGACTAGATTAACGATGGATTGATGGATTGAATATTGTGGATGATTGCTCGAGGATAAAATTGCATATATTTGTTATGGATTTCTTGAGATTATGTATATCTCAAGGATTTTTCAAGATTCTAAAGATTGGCTTCCATGGAGAGTGGCATGCCAATTTATAGTTTTTGGAAGAAGAAATGAAGGGCCAGAATCTTGGTAAGTAGATGGAAGATCAATGGTTAATATTGAATGAGAAGATAAACGAGTATAGATAATTCTAAAATTAGAAAATTCTAGAATTATGGAGGAAAGTCCATTGAATTTTAAATTCAATGGAGAAGGGTAGAAAGTTAGAGAGGCTTATGTAATCATAAAATCATGCACTTACTACTATTATTATACCACAAAGTATGTTGTTTTATATATGGATCTTGTGTAAGAAAAGTATTCACTGATGACCCATTCCATTGTCTAGTCGTTTGTCTCGTTGGTCTGTCTCGTTGTTTGTATCACACATTTGTCACTCACTCGCATAGTTTCGGTTAGGTCTCAGGGAGTCTTATATGTCAGTAGTCACTCGGTGTCATCACTAGTCTTTGACTAGGGTGCTTAGATAGGGATTATGGTGCCTAGGGCGTCCTGGTCGCCGCCACACTTGATTTTTTTTAGACATTCGAGGTTCATATTTACAGTTTTCCCTCTATCTCCCTAGGTATTAGTCAGCATGTCGGGTCATTAGTGCAGAAATTTGAGCAAGAGATCCCTATATAAACACAACATACATACTATCTTAAGGGTGGACTATTTTCTACTAAGGGCTAGTTATCTGTATAGAGCAATGGACTACATTTGGGCACTAATATGCATCGCACATTGCATAGGAAGGGGAGTCTATTCTATTCCATACACCATTTTACATTTTATCTAGCTACTGCCCATTATCGCTACGTCATTAGTGCTAGGGAAACCTAGGCACATTATTACACACACAAGTGTACGAAACTACATTGGGTCTAAGATGTAATGCAACGCTTAGTTGTAAGTCCACCATTGTGGTTGCTAAGGACAATATCACCCCTTCATTCACATCCTTATTTTTTAGGGTTTGATGCTTTGTGTGGGGTTTTGCAGGTGATTCCTCATTGTAGGTTTATGGTGACATATGCGAAGCAATTGTGATACTAACATGACAAAAGGTAAAGTATTGCGAAGACATAAGGACCATAGTACATTTCAAGTTTTTCCACAGACCAAGGCTCCTAGATCTTAGACCAGAGCACCCTAGGTGCTCTCATCCTTCCCCAGGCACCCCAGTCTGGCCAGATCTACCTCCGTTGCAATTTCTTGAGGTTCGTTGCGATACTCTTTTCCGCCATTTCATCACTCTGTTCAGTTCCAGATCACTGCGAGGTAAGTATGGTTCCCCTTTTATTTCATTTCATTTAACATATTAAATAAATTACTTAGCATTTACATTTTAGTATAGTTCATTTATTACATTGTTGTATTCCTAGATTCATAAGAAAATTTTAGATTTTATTATATGATCAGCTTCTAAAATTAGAAGCTTCTAGAAATAGAGGAGGTGGGATTAATTCTAGAATTAAAAAATTCTGGAATTATGGAGAAATATCCATTGAATTTAAAATTCAGCGGAGAAGATTAGAAAGTTAGAGAGGGGTGGGATTAAATTATAGAATAAGAAAATTCTACAATTATGGAGAAATATCCATTGAATTTAAAATTCAATGGAGACGAGTATAAAGTTAGAGAAGCTTCTAGAAATGTAGGAAGGTGGGATTAAATTAGTTTAGGTTTAATTAGGGGTAAATGATGTGATTACATGGAGAAGCTAGTTGTAGGGTAGGTGTAGAGTAGGTGGGTAGGTAGGTGTAGGAATATTAAAATCCTAGAAAATGATAATAAGGATTAAGGTGAGATAATGGGATATAATAATGAATTAAAGGGATTAATGACGAGATAATGATGGGAAATTAGATAAATGATGAAATTAATTAGGATAAAGGGTATATGTCGTATTTTATAGGAAAAAGATTAATTAGACAATGATAATGTTAGGATATTTGTGGGACAAATTAATTGTAATTAATTATGTTGATATTTTAGATGTCTATAATTAGAATAAATGTTTCTCAAATATTACGCAAAAAGTGTTCGAGGATAAATGTTTCTCAAAATGTTTTCGTAATGTGATTGATATATTATGAATTATAGGAATTACAAAAATCTATGTGACATCCATGTCTTTGAAATACAAGACAACTTACATAGGTAGATCTATAAAACATGACTATGAAAAGATACTTAATTGTGTATAATGACATACATTGTGTAGAGAAGGTGTTTTCCTATGTAAAAAAGAGGAAGAATGATATATAGGTAAGATGTTCTAACATTAAAATAATTGTATTAAAACTAAACAAAATATGCATGCAAGAACTTATAACAGGGTATTATTATTGATCACTGGTATAATGCATTGTGGCCAATGAATTTTGATGGATCAAAATTATATTAAGACTCAGACACATAAGATAAAAAGTTCAAGCCTGCTAGAAATGTTGATAAAGTAAATAGACACAATTGCTACAAACTACAATTGTGGAGAGAAAACGTAGATTGATACTCCATTTCTTCAAAGCATGTTGTAATTAACTATATTGGCAAGTACGCACTAAAAACATATAAGATTTTTGAAACATATAACCAAATGTCCTGGTTTGTAAACATTGAAAACCTTGACGAATTAACAATAAGAGCATATACGAGACTTCTAACTGAAATAATTGTTGAAAGAGATACTGAGGCACACAAAATGTGTCACATGTTGTTCGAGCTTCCATTGATAAAAAGCAATAATTTTTTTGTCAATTTAAATATTTTACATGAGGTATTCAAATCAATAGCTAAAATTGACGACAATGACCATGGTGAAATTGTAAAATCTTTCATTAATGGGTATAAAACTAGGTCATTTTCCATGGAAAGTGTTTCACTTATTAACACAACTAGATATTTATTATATAACCCACAAAAAAGAGATTACAAATGGGAGGTGAGGAGTATGAAAACTACGGTGAGAGTATTCCCAAGCTTTCCTCCATCCCTGCGCACGAATCACATAAATCAATTGATTTTTGTTGGTTAGAGTTACTACTTAACAAGCTAAACCTTGATAGAGGAAGAGCTATTGGACTTCATAGTGATACAATAAAATCATATTGGGAGTCATTTAATTATAATCCTTGACATGTTGAGTGGATGACTCTTCTAGAATATGTTGAAAACCATAGTGCTTATGAAGATGAGGGTGCTTGGCCTAGTTAGCAAAATATAACGGAACATGCGTGGGAAATCACACCCAGGCTTCAACGTGGAAAAAATATGGAAATAACTAAAATAGATATGTTGTGAAGAAGATATAGTGTCAAATAAGCACCATAAAATAATGAATATCGAGGTAAAGAATACACGAATAAAGTGATTAAATTTATAAACACCATGAAAGATAATGGGTTGGTCATAGATATTACACATTTATGTTTTGATGAAAAGTTTCATATCATATGTTGGAAGAAAGTGCAATACCTATTGATATCAATAACATACCTATCTTTGACTCTACATCTATATAAAAGCCGCTGAGAGGTATCATTCTCAAGGCGTATGTATTTGATTTTGACATTAGTGAAATAGGTGCTTGGAGAATGACATAATTAGAATATGCGTCTTGAGAATCACATAAGTGGAATAAACACATTCTTAAGGTACTTACTCCACTTAGCATATTCCACTTAACACATTTTTAAGGCGTTTTATTCCACTTAGTGCATTCTCAAGGTGCCTTTCCACTCGTCACATTCTTAAGATGCCTATTCAACTTATGTTATTCGCAAGACACCTATTCCACTTATGCCACACATTAAATATAGGTGTTTGAGAATGTTTTCTCTCAACATCTTTTACATATATTTATCTAAGATAGATATGCTAATATTTTTATTTATTTTGGAGGTAATATTTTATTATTTTTTGTAACAACAATTCAAATTATCTCCCCAATTTCCCCCCAAGTTGTCTCTTTGACAACATGTGTTTTAGAAGCTAGAAGTTTATTAGCTATTATAAAAATAAATTCATTTTTTAACATTAAATTAATCAAATTGTATTAAAATAATAACATAAATGTTAATGTAAGCTTTTTAAAAGGGTAAATCCCTGATAGTAATTAGTCCATTTGTGAAGTTGTTTGGTTCACATAGAGTCTATCAGGGATCAATTTTTATTGAGTGCAAACCTCGACACCATGACACAGAGAGTCCAGTGATTAATGAGTGCAAAGGCCCTCGATACCATGACACGAAGAGTGAAGTGATTAATGCGTACCCTAAATAATTTTGATGGTGTGGATGCCCCTTAGTCATAATTACTTAGCTAAAAGAGACCACTAAGTTAGATGTAGGCTTACCCAACTTGTAATTCACTCTATGTTCCCTCTTAAACATGGATAAAGATGCCATTCTATATAATTGAATGGGTCCCTCTCTAATGCTTCGCCACCAGATCTGGAATTTGATGGTCACCCTTGCATGTCAAAAGGAAAATTCACGACAATTTGGTCTTATATATACATTTCAATTTATGTTTTTAGAAATATTCTAAATTGTCAAAAAATCATAATTGATATACATCATTTTTAAAGAATTTTAGAATGATGAAATTATTACTTGTTTACATTTCAACCTTATGTATACGAAGTTATTACTGGTTTAAAATGTATATTGCTAATTTAATAGCATGTGCTTTGTGTCGTGGTAATTTTCAACTTATATTGAACAAAACTTTTTTTTTTTGAAATCTTTTTTATTTTTCAAAAAAATAGAAATTATAATATGCAATGTTTCGATGTTATCTAAAAAAATTAATATGTCCCTATATTGATGTCTGTATCAAGTTTCTTATATTCTGTAGAAAGATTCTTCAAATTTTGTTTGAAATTTTATAATTATCAATGGGAAAATGAAATAAAACACATTCACTATATCTAGTATTATTTTTGAGAAAAAATAAAGAAATGGTGTGAGTTCAATAAATTCATAAGAAAATATTTCAATTTCTAAATTTAAACTTGTATTTATTACAACAAATTATTAAATAGATAAAAAATTCAATTTAAAATATTTATTACTTTCACTTAAAAAGAAATAAAGCTAATTGAATATTGTATTCGGTTATTTAAAAAAATTTAAACAAAAAAATCACTATCAAAATCATATATCTAATATTTCACAAATGAATAAAAATAAATTATATATATTTGACTATTCGAGAATTTTACAGTTTTTAAATAATATGAACTTTCAAAATTACACTTTAATAAAATATAAGCAGTCTAAGCTTACGGTCTAATATTTGATTTAGTTGTAATTTACGGCTAAAATAGACCAGCAAATTCCAGGCCTATCGCCATCCAATCCAAAAATTTGTATTGACGACGATTCAAAGACCACTGTAAAGTTTAAACTTTTTTTTTTGTCAAGGGTTTCATCTTTGTCCGCGTGGAATGTTATAGCGGCCATTCCTCCGATTAAACAAATTTCTGAAGCAAAGCAAATACATTTCTCTTTGAAGTTTCTTCAAATCTATCAAACCCATCTGCAGGGTTTAATGGCCTCCACAGGATTGCTGAGCAAAACACTAGCTCCAAAAATTGCTTCTCAAACCCTAACCCCAAGCCCAGCTTGTATTGTAGCAAATAATACGGCTGTCAAATGTAGCGGCAATAAAAATAATAATGCCAAATGCAACGGACTCTGGAAGGTTAATCTGAAGCAGAGGGGGAGAAGTTTGCCAATTATGGCTGAAGGGGCTGCTGCTGGCCTTACATACAAAGATGCAGGGGTTGATATTGATGCTGGCTCAGAGCTGGTGAAAAGGATAGCGAAAATGGCGCCGGGCATTGGTGGATTTGGAGGACTTTACCCTTTAGGTATTCATCTAAATATTTCTGCGTCCGGGTTAAGGCTCTTTAATTTTTTTTGGTTTTAGATAAGGTAGGGTTTTTGATCTGATGGCCATCAGCTTTGAAATGATTTTATACATAAGCTGAGGGGCATTTTACAACAAAGAGTCTTTTTTTATTTGGTTTATTTTTTTTTCCAACTTTTTTATGTTAGGAAAACGTATTTTTAATTCAATTCCACCGAGGGAGAGCCATGAATCTACTATTCCATTTTCGGGAAATCCTTTGGGGTCAAAATTTCAAATTCTAGAAAGAGTTCTGCAGTTCTGCAGCCACCAAGGTTTGAACCTGGGTGATGGCGACTCCCTTATGTCAACCACCAAAGAAATTCATTTCTAATTTGATGTTTTCATTTTCCTTTTTTATCCTGCGAAGATGTGTGGATTAGCATGGTCTGATTACATGACGGGGTTATCAAATTTGAACTATATATGTGGTAGATGGAAAGAAATCTGGTTATCTCATATACCAAATTGATGTCTGGCTTGGACATGGCCCAAAAGAACTGGAAAGGAATCTCACTGCTGATAAATGGAAAGAAATCCTGTTGTAGGCTTCCGAAAGGTGGACCCGAATATGAAATTGGTGTCTGGCTTGGACATAGCCCAAAATTTTTATCATTATCTTTAACCTTTTGCGAACAGGCTCCAGCTCTATTCTGGGGGACTGAATACCTCGATTTTGTTTTATGACATGCCTGCCTTACCCCATTAGGACATATTCAAAATATTTTGTTCATTTTATAAAATTTTGAAATACAATAATAATTGGCATTGGAATATCAATATCTATGCCATATCAATACATGTTATATTTTCGTGTTTGTGTATAATTTTGTCTGTTATACAGATTTGAAAATAGGAACCTTTTTGAAAATTTGAACTTTGGTGAACATTTCATCTTCCCAGGCCTACCAAATGTTAATGCAGAGGCTCAAGACAATGAACAACAATCACAAGTTAGAACAATCATTTGAAAGGAACATTCAAAATCCATCCAATTTTTCACTTTTTCCCAAGACCAAAATATTGCATTTCAACAACAAGAACTATATACAATTGATTCAAAACTTGAAATCACTTCATGCTTGCTCTATTTCAGCAAACAGCAATGTCCATGTGCTTGAATAAGTCTCAGCACTTCGCTTTCACTCTAATTCCTTCTAGACATTCATACTTGCTACTAGCCCCTTAAAAATGCATTTTTGAGCATAAAACCAACACTTCTCTGAGTCGAGCCTTACTGGTAAACCTATTGAGGACCCATTTAGCCCAACATTCACCCTACAAAGTTTCATCCCTCAATTCTTTACCCATTTCATTTTATACTCCCTTTACCGTTTTTGCCAATTCCTATCTGTTAGCCCTGGTTTAATGTAAATCTCCATGTACAGAACAATCCACACATTTTCATGCAAAAGTGGAAGTAAATTTGGATACCCATTATTTATTTCGTGCTTTGTGCAAAATTTCATGGTTCAACAGACTTCAACTCTTTGCCAATCTCTCCCAACATAATTTCTTGCATGTTTCTAGGTCTCCCTTAAATCTAACTAGGGTTTCATGCCATTTCTTAGAGTTTTGTTTCCTTGGATCATTTTCAATCACCCACACTTCTTAAATCCCTTATAACAGTATCATTCAAAGCCTCCTCATTGCTTGATACTCCTTTTATCTCCTTTCACACCAATTTCTCAAGTCTTGCCTCTCTAGACAAGGCTTGCCCTAAGCACATGTTATGCCTTACTCTGTTTTGACACCTTCTAGGTTTCATCTGAATGCCTAATGTATTATGTAACTCAATCTCCTCATCTACACCTCTCCATTAGTCTTCTTAGCCACTCCTTTTGAATAGTTCTTTAAGTCACTACCTTCCACTTACTTGGTCCTCACTTCTTTAAAGACTCTCTCATTGGCTGTAGCAGGACAGTCTTTAAATGCTTCTTAATTAGTGGTTATCTCAATATGTCATTTTCTCGTAAGACTTCTAACCATGCCACCTCACCCTCTTAACAACTTTACTTACCCCTTCTTTAAGACACTCTTGTCCTTTGGCTAACTAGGTTTTATTGCTTTCTGAAAAGAATGTACTGTGCAAGGCAGTCAAGGACAGTTTGGCTTAATTGTGGCTTCTATGAAACTTATCACATTTCTCAAGGCATGAATTTTGGTCCCACCAACTCCTATGGGCATCTATCTTATTGGAGACAACTTCTACTTCTTCAATTAGGAAACTTGACAGTCCCAGATTTAGTGTTTAGGATTGTACATGCTTAATGATATCAAATTCCTTCAATATCCTGATCAAACCCTAACTTCTTACCATTTTTTCCTCCTTAGCTGCTTCACTAACTTACCTCAATCTTTCCTTCTCACAAGGATCATTCTGGGTCAACAAAACTCAAGATGTTCTTTTTCCATCCCTTAGACCTGGTATTTGCATAGTTAGGTAAGCATATACAAGAAAATAGTTCAAACTCTCACTTCACTCTTTCTGAGCCCTGTTACCATTTAGAAACCCAATGAATCCTAAATGAACATCCTTTAAACCTTCTTTAAACCTCCTTTCAATAAGTTGAAGCCTTCTACTCAACCAAGATCACGTGATTTTACACTTTTCTAGGTCTGTGACAGGGTGTTATAACCCAAATTTTGGAAACGAGGATGACTGAGACCTACTTAAGAAGATTCCCTTCCACTGATGCCTTCAAGACTCTTAGTACACCCCTATTGATCTCTAAAATACTTATTGTAAATGGTTTAAGGTGTCTTCCTAGTCTCTTGACTGTATTATGAACCTCAGATTTCTATTTTTGACCGTCTCAATTTGAGACAGAGTACTTTCTTAGCTATCTCCTTGTACAAATTTTTTTCATATCTCCTGAAGTTTCCTTCCTACCTTTAAATCTTGACACTACTCAAAACATTCCCTGTATTCTTTATTAGAGATTAGCTCTTCTCAAACATATTCCAATCAGGTATGCACAGGCTGTGTATCAAAGAATTGTAGTTTAAGTATATGCTTAATCTTCTAAAGGTATATTACTCTGCCCCAGAACAGGGTCTTCAATCAAGACCATAAACACCTCATCATGCAAGTCTATTCCATCTTCCTTAAATGTAATTAATTTAAATAAACATTGTATCACACATATTTAAGACTTTTAATGGCAAAGTGAAGATCTTACCAGTTTTCCAACCCAGTCTTCATCATGACTTATTCCTCACTGTATTCTTTCCTTCATGATTGTGTTTCTTACTTCCAGTGCTCATATAATCCTATCCACCTGTGCATCCATTACATGATATCATTTTAATGAGTTTAATCACACCACACAGATGTTAATTATATATGCCACTCAAATACCATTAGGCATAGTTTTATCAAAGATAAGAAGCTTTCATTAAGTCTTGCATGCAAATACAAAGCTCCAAAGAGCCATTAGGGCTCTCCACCAGAGAATACACCCTCTTTTTCCTTCCTTACACACACTTAACTTCCCGATCATTCGAATACATTTCAAACAAATTACAAGGATGAGGTAGTTAGGGTTCTTACTCAACCCCAACCCTGCATGATCTAACCAAAGAGGGTTTATGCCTTAGTTAAGGACATGCAATCACGTCTTAAGGTGGAGAGTATGTCATAGGCCCCATTTACATCCCTTGAATGACTCTACAACACTATTTAATATACTTTTTTAACTCCTAGGCCTAAGAACCACTAACAAGACATTTGAAATTTCAAACTTGGGGTTTTGGAGGGAAACCTCTTATTACACACAAGATGAGTCCAAATGGACTAAATACATTACAAATCCTCCAAGTGAACTCCATACACTCTTAGGAAACGAAAACATATCCAAAATTGACTATCTACAATGATGCCCCTGCATCAAATGTTCTAGGTCTTTGTTATATGGCCTCATATGCTATGGGAATCGCATAAAGAATCTGCATTCCTGCCGCAACATTTCCTTGTGCCTCCTAGACCACTTGGGGTATCAAACTCTTCAGTCTATTGGCCATCACTTATAGACTGTTGCACAATGAAACTGGCCTGTATGTCCTGGAGAATTCCACATCTTGTTTACTCAGCATCAAAGCAATGAAATTGCATTCCTTTCCCTTAACACCTTCCTCTTCTTTCCACATTCTTCTACTGCCTCAGTAACTGTTAGTGCCAAATCACAACACCCCCAAATGAGCTCTAAAAATCTGCTTTTCTAGGACAGACTCATTTGGTGTGATTTGCATAACATTGGATCATTCCCCAAGCTGTGGGACTTGCAAATGGGAATGATCCTCCAAAGAAGGCTGGTTCATCTTCCTAATCCTAGCACTAAACTACTTCTAAGGAAGGAAATGCGGCTATCTACTCCTAATCTAACAATTCCAAGGGACTAAGGAGAGAGAGAGAGCATGAAAATAAAGAAATCCTACACTACAGAGGTGATAGCACCGAGAAAAGGGAACTGCTGATCACAAACCCAACTGCCTGAAATGGAGAGAGGTGAGCAATGGAGAGGATGGACAAATGCATCATAGACCAAGGATAAAGTTCACACAAAACACCATTTCAAACCCCTTAAACACAACTCCCAAAACCTGCAATGGACATCAAAGATATGCACAATATACCTTCCAATGGTGAGAGGCGAGAAGAGACAACAAAATGAGCAAAGGATGGACAAAACGCATCACGAAACAAATTTTATTGCTCCAGGAGTTCACACAGTACACCATTAACGGGCAAGAGGCAGGAAAATGCCATTACAAAGCTAAGGGAGGAGGCTTAAACTCCACATTCGACCCTAGAGAAGAAAGAGAGAGGGGGGCAGGGAAGAAGAATGAACAACCCTTTACAATGAATCCTGCCCCTGTATTTATAGATTTGATCGGAGAGAAGAAAGAGAGAGGGAAGCGGGAAAAGTGGGTTGAAGCTCAACCACTACTGTTAATGCTTCTGATAAAATATGCCCCAAATTCGTCTTTACTGCATGATTCCTTGATTTGGCACCTTGAAAGAAGAGGAAACGGCGGAAACAGATCGAATCCGATCTAGTTGTTGAGATAGATGGATCCTGCATTGAAGGCCCAAAGACATTTCCTCCATTTTTCTTCACCTAACCTCCTCAAAATTAAAGTTTCAGACCTCCATGGCGTAGGTAAGGCCGAGATCTTCCCAATGGTGTCAGATTTGCAATATTTCGAGCCACGAGTCGAAAGATATGCCCCTTCGAAATTTGTATTGGGTCCGTACAAATGGGCGGGAAAACCAGTTTGAAAAACAGGCCCTTTCTTTAATGTGGGATACGTGGCAGCCAGATTAGGGCAAAATCGGGTTTGCGGGCTCAAAATTTATCTTTTCCCCTTTTTCTGCGAAAGGCAAATTTTCACTTTTCCCTCCAACTCCCCGCCTTGGCTTTGACTCGGGTTCTAACGCTGACTTTTTCCTTGGGCGGAGTTGCGGGCCATTTTGCAACCTTTACCCTTTTTTGTGATAACAAGGGGCAAAGAATCAACTTTTCCCCTGACGCCCCGCTTTCCCTTGGGACACGTGGCAATCTGGCGCTCGTTTAGAAACCTTTTTGTCTATTCACCCCTTGAATCAGCGCCATACTGACACTTGGCATTCTCCGCTTATACCTTTATACTTAGCCAATTTTGAAGCCTTTTCTGTCCGCCTTTTGACTCTGTTTCCTCTTATGCGGGATCGTGGTCGATCCAATATTTGGCACGGGGGCGAAATATGGATAACAGTAACCTTGTATGGATTTTTTTTTGACTAAGTCTGCTTGGAAACATCATGTGTCGTCCCTTAAAAAAACTACCTCCTATTGTTCTAAATTGACTATCTGAAAAATTACATTGTGCAGAAGCTGTCATTTGGCAAAACTATTGTCTATTTGATCTCTGATTTTATGGCCAGGGTTTTGTTCTGTCGAATTCACCTTGGACTTCTTTCTGGCCTCCATTGTCAATATTGTTATATATTTCTGTAAGATAAACTGGTACAGTGCTGCCCAACCAACGGCTGGCCAAGCAGTTGAAATCTAGGGTTTGAACATGGGTCTTTTGCTTGGAGACACATTGTCATAACCTTTTTCTCAATTGCTTGATTATAGACTGATGGAAACATGATCGATGTTAAATATTCTGTTATTGTGATAGTGACATTTTCTTTGTTTTCTTTTCAAGGTCAGGTGATCACACCCATAGTCATTGTGCACCCCTGTGGGGTAACCCAGAAAGTCGCTTTGCAGTATGTTATGGTTTTGCTGAAAAACCTCTCTCTTTTAGGGGGTTATTGTGTAGTTTTGCTGAAAGATCTATCTCTCTTTTGTTAGGGGTGGTGGTTCTGTTTTTGCTGAAAGATCCATCTCTCTTTTGTAAGGGGGAATTATACTCAAGTACAATTCTGACCTCTCAAATCTGGAAGTATGGCTTGCAGAGACTGGGTTTTTGGTTGCCATTTCCTTTCAATACCAAACTACTATTCACTGTATATCAAAGACAATGTAATTCTTCATTTTGTTTCTTATTACCGTTTATTCAATCATCACACTTCTGTATCTTTGAATAAGTTAATGCCCATGCTGATGGTCAGATGCATATGTGGTGTAATATGATTGGATTTATTGTTTGGTGTCAAATGTGTATGTTTCCTTTGTTATGCATTCAATGTAGGAAAATAATTCTGTAAAATAACTTACTAAAGATATCATAAGAATGGCATTTTGCTAACTCATGTCCTATATCAGTTGCTGCAGCAGCAAGATAGAAAATGACACGTTTCTTACTTTTGAATGGCAGATTCCAAATTTAATGTGTGTCAGCCAAGGAACTCATGAAAACATTCTATGCCATCTTCACTGTGGATTAGACTGTGCATTATGTGTGTGCTAGAATCAATAGAATGCCAACTCAAATATGAATGGCTTGAACTAAGTTTTTTATAGAAAATGGTTGATCTTGAGGCGAGTTTGACCTGCATATACTGGCATGTTGACAATGAGTAATGTGACTATGGTTTGGCTGCCAGAAAAATGGAGTTCTCTATCGTTCTTAGGTCTTTAATGTTCAAGAAAGGCATCCATGATAATTGATACTTTGTTGATACTCTTTGCTTTTGAAACACTTCCTCTGTTGGGTAGTTTTTGTCATTTGACTCTGGTATTCTCAATTAGTGAATTTGCAAGGGTTAACTTTGACCTCTTTCTGGTTGAAGCAGGCGATTCATGTCTTGTAGCTAGTACGGATGGAGTTGGGACTAAGTTGAAGCTTGCATTTGAAACTGGCATCCATGATACAATTGGAATCGATCTGGTTCGGTCATTTCTCAATTCTTTTTATTTATTTTTGCTGAAGTAACATTTAGGTGTTGAATTTTTAGGGGTTTGCTCATGTATCTCCACAGGTAGCTATGAGTGTAAATGATATTATAACATCTGGAGCGAAGCCATTATTTTTCCTAGATTATTTTGCGACGAGTCATCTTGATGTTGACTTAGCAGAAACAGTAATACCCTTTCGCTTAAAAGAATGATACTGCTTTTTAATCGGGTTCTATTTTTTCTTTAGAATGATTATAGTGTCATCTTAATAGGCAAGGTGGACATTGTTTGTCATAATGTCCAGGAATATGTACTTGCATTTATCAAATTGGCAATGTGATTCTCCATGTTTTTCTGAATCTTTCTCCATTTTATGTGATCTCATTTGTAGGAAATAACACGCTGCATGTGTTTTACAGGTTATAAAAGGGATTGTGAATGGATGTCAGCAATCAGACTGTGTTCTTTTAGGTGGTGAGGTTAGCATCATGATGAAACTAAATTATGATTAAATGTATGTAGAGAAAAAAGATTATTGAACACAACTTCGATAAATTTATATTACTATTAATGCAGCAATTCTAGTGTTAATTTGCTGTAAATTTATTGCCTGTTTGTTTTTGCAATAGACAGCAGAAATGCCAGGCTTCTATGCCAAAGGTGAATATGATCTTAGTGGTTTTGCTGTTGGTGAAGTTAAGAAGGATGCTGTCATAGATGGCACGACAATTGCCACTGGCGATGTTCTTATTGGTCTTCCATCAAGCGGAGTTCACTCAAATGGATTTTCCCTTGTTCGGAGGTCTGTCAGATCTCTTGCATACATGTTTTTATATTCTCAGAATTTTATTTCTGTACATGCGTGTGATATAAAAGCCCCACAAGATATTGTTTTCATTCTAAATTAATGGTTATAAACTGTATTACTTTGTATGATTACATTGCCACCATGTAGCAGGAAATCAATAAAGCAAATGCCAAATAGGGATGTTTGTAATTTTTTGTTGTAGAGTGGGTTGCATTTGTAGAATCTTCATCCTAAAACACCATATAACAAGGCATTGTTTGAAGCATATGGTGCTAATAGGTGCTCTCTCTCTCTCTCTTCACATAAAGCTTTTACAGCAATGTACTTAGTTGCCACAATTACTAGTTCAAGCAAGTTGTTCTATGGGAGCTATAACTTTGTGCTAAAATTGTTTGAGGGTAAAGTTAAGTTAGCAGTACACTGCTTTGAAGACCTTGTGCTCATGTTTTCTAAAATATTATTTAATTTCCTAAATTTCAGGGTTTTAGCACAAAGTGGTCTATCTCTGAAGGATGCCCTTCCTGGAAATGAAAATGAACAAGTTACATTAGGAGAAGCGTTGATGGCTCCTACTGTTATATATGTCAAACAGGTATGGTCAATGTTATATTTATCCCGAGTTTAACATGTTACTTCTAATTAATTATGGTTGCTTCAAGATCATGTAAAACTCCTATTTGTGAATTGCATGTATTTCCTAAAAGCTTAAATCTGTTATAGGTTCTGGGTATGGTGGCTAGGGGAGGAGTGAAAGGGGTTGCTCACATTACAGGAGGGGGCTTCACTGACAACATTCCTCGCATTTTTCCAAAAGGACTTGGAGCTGTTGTGATTACAAACTCGTGGGAAGTGCCCAACATTTTCAAATGGATTCAAAGGGTATTCTGGCAACCCTGATAAAATTTGGTCAATAGAAAGTTTCTTTTAAGGATTTTTGACATTTTAATTTTACTCAGCATCTTATGGGGAAATGGAACTTGTGCAGAGTGGAGGTATTGAGGACTCTGAGATGCGACGCACTTTCAATATGGGTATTGGAATGGTTCTTGTGGTCAGCCAAGAGGCAGCAAACACTATTCTTTCTGACGAAGACATGAAAGGCAAAGCTTATGTTATTGGTCATGTTGTAGAAGGTGAAGGTGTTATTTACAAGTAATTTTAGTGACCATTCTTTGTCTTCTACCAGTGTTTCAAAATTTAGTGTGTTGCAAAATATACAGTTATTAACAAGTTAATATAACCATCACTTGCACCTGAGCATCTAAGTTGTATAGGCGGCATACTGCATCAATCATTTTCGGAGATGGAGGAGTTTTCACATTTTGAGTGCTACATCATTTTTAGACTGTTCAATATCAGGTTATTAGCTGGCACTCTACCAAGTTCCAAATACTGGGATCATTGAGTGTAATAACTTCTTGCATTACTAATGTTGGGGTGTTCCCATAGTGTCAGATATTTCATTACTGCAAGATTGCCAAAGTGGTAGTTATTGTTCAATTGTGATTCTCCTTTGTTTTAGCCTTTGCTGTTGTGAAATATAAATACTCTGGGATGGAATAATGTTGCCAAAACTCTTTTTTGAATTGGATGGTTTTTCGTGGGGCTAATATATCTCCCTAGTCGTTAATTTTACTCTAACCGAGTTCACTCAGCCCTAGTTCCCAGATGAGCATTATCAGATCCTGCATTGGCCCTCTCACAGGGATAGACGATGACATAAATGATTCCTCTGTCCTGGGCACGATCCGAGATGTTTGATGGGACTACTTTCATCATCCTATGCTCTTTGGAGGTTCTTGCTCCCCCCACATGGCTATTTATATTCCGAAGCTAAACACGTGTTCATTGATCCTAGTGTCCTTTAACTCTAGCACTTTCTATTGTAATTAGATGTTTCCTTCAGTTGTATTGACCTACATTTGTTTTTTTGGGGACATTAATATAATTTCTTTCTAATAAATGGAACACAAACTCATGCCACCTGCTGAAGGAAACATCTATTGCTCCACTAACGATTTCAAGTAAAAAACCCCCAGTTTTCTTCATTCATAAGAAAGAGAGATGTAATTTACTAATTTCGTAGCTAACATATTTGGCATGCTCCAGTTGATACAAGCTATACATGGTTTGTGACTTGAGGCTCTGAAAGAAGGTAAGGGCACAGTATATCTATCATTTGATTGTAGATGTAGGATTGATGAAAAGATGTTTTTGCTGGATTGCTTGTTTAATGTCTCCAAATCTGTTTGTTTATCTGATGTCGCTTCTAGCTCAAAGGGGCTTTCATGTTTACAGTTCTTGACAAAACAGCATCAGTTTCTACCATTTCTTTAAAGCATTGGCTGAATGTATTCAAAATTCTCACCTATGAATACATCTATTAAGTGTTTATGCATGTTTTACATTTTCCTCCGTGCCAAGTTTGTAGTAGAGTATATCCATTGGCTCTTAGTGGACTGTCAACATGCATGAACTAAATGCAGCTGGCATTGCTTTTCTTAGTCAGCCTTGTACAAAATACATGCTACAATGATCTGATCAACTTAAATAAAACAACAAACTTCCTTTCAGCCTTTCTGGCCTTTCTCTTCCATATTTAGTCCATTCTTATTGTTATTGTTCGGTTCTACATTAAAGACAACAGATCTGTTGGCATTACTGGTTCTCTACTCGAAGCAGCATGGTCTTTTGCCATGGTGGTTCATCATCAGGTGAGAGAAGACCCATCCCTGGAAATTTATGTAGGTTTTTTCATTATTTGATGTGGTGTTGTGTTTAAAAGTTAAAACATATCAGTAGTTCCTATTGCTGTCTATTTTCTCCATATTATGGAGCATATTTTAAATAACCCCTCGGAAAGTAATGCTTTAGCCAAATGAAATTTAAACATCTATATCTACATTTATATTCCCACTCTTGCATATTCCATCTCCAGTTGCCTTTTACTATAGTTGCCTTAACTAACACTTCAATTGCTTCTTGTACATTGTGTACTCTAGGTGTTTATGCTTTGGGCAGAGTCATGAGGTCAAAACCAAGGAGTAAAATATTTGAGTAATTTCTAACGTAAATGGAAAAAAACTTTTTGGTTTCCAAAGGGGGTCTCATACACAAAAATGGTGTCTCCTTTGACAATGACCACAGTACCAAGACTTAGACTTGGTTTGAACTCATCGCCAAGTCCCCCTTGCTGCGAATCCTGTTTATTCAATTGTGGGCGCTTAGAAGCCAAAATTCAGATGTTAAAACGAGGAAGAGGGAGGTGGTTTGTTGTAATGTTATTATTTTAATTTATGTGGTGTTCTACTCTTGATATCTTCTGAAATACCCCTTATGGGGTACCACTTAAAAATGCATCAAATATTGAAAGTTTGCAGCCAAATAAAATACTGATTTATGCAAATTTTTACAGTAAGGACAACGAACTAAATAAAATCAATATCTCCCAAAATATCCACTCGAATTACTTGAAAATTTAAAGAGAGCTTGATATTATTATAGAGCACATAATAAAACTGTCTTTGGAGTTTTATAGAAATTAAAATGCTGCCAGAGAAAGCACAACGTGCCCTAGACAGCTGGGAAACTTAGGAGATTCGTAACTCTCTAAATACAAGAGTAAAAATTAAGGGTCTTTGGAAATAACATTAACAGATATAGGAAATAATATTTCTACCTTTAGATCTGAAAAGGGCCGACTGGAAAACCCCCAAATAAAGGCTGTAAGTCGCCTAGCTGGGAAAAGGGTTGGAAATTGATGAAGATGCCTTCAACTTGCTGCCACGCCCTGCCCAAATGGCTGTCGTGAATTTGATCCGAAAGCCCTCTGTTATCTTCTCTGAATGCCCCCAAAAATCCTCAAACCCTTCCTCTGAACCCTCTGTTATTATCTCTGTGACATAGCCCTGAGAGCGGCTCCAAAAATGACAGACTAGGGTAGATCTCTCACTACCAAAGAATGCCCTGCTAGTTAGGGACGGGTCTCTCACTACCGAAGCTAGGGTCCCTGTGGGACTTCACTCTACAAATTGTAGATGCGCAACAATAGCTGCACGTGAAGGAGGCTAAAATGTATGCGACAAAAAGTTTCTTTCCTTTCTCCCCCAGCTCCTTATATACTTCTCCAAGGCAAAAGAGCCCAAACAAACCTTAAACGCATTTCATTCCATGGAGGGGCCAATAAAATAAAAAGTAACTAAAGTTATTTTTTCCCGTTTAAGTCGTCATGGTCCAAAGTGATCTCTAAACACAAAACTTGAATATTAGTAACCATGCGGCCCCTTCCCAATAGCTTCCAGCGTCCACAGCCCCTTAGGTATGACCATGGCTTGGACTCGACTCGACCCTTAGGCCTTTGGCGTAGGAAAGGGGACATTACATCTTTAGAGACTTGTAGACTCTCAATGAGTCAAAACTAAGGTGGTTACGTAAAAAACAACCTTTTTCTTTGTATGGGAAATAATCAATTTGACCATGTGGTCTTTAACGTATTATTTCTTTTAGTCTCATGGTGTAGATTGTGTGAGCTGGTTTTGTTTTTACATACATTTTCCTTTTCCAGCTGAAATTATGTCCGATAGAAGTGGTTGTATTAGTTTGGGAGTGTTTCGGTAAATGACGCAATCTTCAATATATGTAACAAATTATAACCAATGCCACTTATAGTTGACATGTAGTTGTGTACAAAATATAGCATTTCAGTAAAATATTGTAATTGAAATAGAAACAGGAAATGGCAATGATATTGGAACACAAGGATCATACGCTAAAAAAGAACACCCAAGTTATATACATGAATCAAGAAATGCAAATTGAATTCACAAGCATGACGACAAGAAGAAATTGTAGGGAGAGATTGGGTTTCTAGCTACACAGTTTCAAATTAAAAGGAAGTGCTCTCATTTGTGTTATTCAAAAAAATTAGGCATCAATCCATGCCCTGTATGTCTATTGATAACCATCCGCTGAGCATACGTAGGATTACATAAATATGAACATCTACTATTCATCACGTATCTTTTGCCTCGATCCATCAATTTCTATCCTTACATGCATATTGTGCCTCTTAAGATGATTGCACTTTCATGATTTTTTACACTAGTTGGCCATAACTTGTTACATATAGGTGTACACACTTAGTCATCATGTTGTAATCTGTTTGTAATCTAAATACATGGGCAGAGATGCTGACATCTATGTAATTCAATTGTCTCCATAAAAAAAAAAAACATAAAAGCTTCAAATCAACAACATGAAACTAATACAACAATAACAGTGTAGCCAAAGTGAATGAGTGTTTACATTATTTGGATTTAAAATGAGAAAATCACAGAAATATGAAAGAAAGAATCATATCACGACTCACATTTAAAACAGCCCTTTTAATAACTAGAATTCATGTCATTTGGTAGGAACAACCCTTTCATTGTTGTTGTACATGGACAATACAGAGACACTTGCGTTCAGCTCATCCCGTTTTTGCTTTTCTTTAAGCTGTCCCTTGTTGATATATGATAGCATTTATCATGGTACATAAGAAGTTCAAAGAGTAGAAAGATGCACTTGCCAATTAAGAAGAAAAATTAATTCATTACAATTTCAAAATATCAGTAGTGTTTTGTGGTTATTTTGATTTTTACACGCATATTATGTGGTTAAATTCTATTTATGAGGGGAGATTTATATTTTTTGTACTACCATATCCAAAGCTGTGTTCGAACATATCCCCGTATTAGATTTTTTTGTATCTGTCTTGTATCCAAAATGTATTAGCTACTTAGGTTGACTTGTTCAACGTTGTGTTTGTGCACATCAGTAGCGTTTTGTGATTATTTTGATTTTTACATGAATACTATGTGGTTAAATCCTATTTATCAGGGGAAATTTAAATTTTTTGTACTGCCGTATCCAAAGTTGTATTTGTGCATATCTACGTATAAGATTCTTTGTATTTGTCTTGTATCCAAAATGTATCAGCTACTTAGGTTAACTTGTTCAGTGTTGTGTTTGTGCACTATCTAACCTCACAGGGGAAACCATATTAGTATAGTTGTGATCGATAGATTTTTGAGTTTACAACCAAGTAGTCTTCAGTCATAGGGGAACCTACTATAATGTAGTTGTGATTTACACATGTATGATGTTTAGGATCAAGTGGTTTCTAGAATTGAGCCTTCTAAACTCCTTTTGCAAGTTTTGACGAGTCACAAATGGTTTTTAATTATTACATCAAAACTAATATTCAATATGCATCATATTCACCCTCTTCATCAATCGCAACAACATCAACTTCACTTTTGTGTTTTGTATTGTTTTATGTTGTCTTTTTACTCTTTAGGGTTTGTATAGTTTAGTAATTTTTAATGTTTTTTTGTTACTTATTGTTCTAATATTGAAAAAACTTAAAAAATGTTTTTTTGGCCTGGATGTGTGCAAAATATGTGTTAGAGAGTCTGGATATACCCAGATAGGGCCGTATCTGAACTGTCTAGGACGTATAGTCGACTAAGTCACAAGGTTCAAATTCATGTTTGACAAGGATAAAATTCAGTTCAAGTTTGCCAACTGATAAATTTTGTAAAAAAAATTCTTTTTATATGAAAGGTTTTTTTAATCAGTTTGTTTTCTTAAAAAATGCATAAATATGTCAGAGGGAGAAAGTGAGAGAGCTTTCTATCCATTAGCATGTTAAATAATTCCCAAGTAAAAATAAAACATGAAGTTCCAATTCATAATTGAGGAGGATAAAATTTGGTAAAGTTTGAACTTTTTTGATAAAATTGGGTGTACCTTGTGGTATATATCCTAGATGTACCTGCAGGTGTCCGGGATGTATCTGTATTGGATATACACCGTATCCATCTTTTTGGATGTATCATGCGGTATTGGTATCTCTGAAGTCAACACAAGGGTGGCTATCTATGTTGATAATAGGAGCTAAGTTGCACGAAACTTAGAAACAAATGCAGTTTCTGTAACAGAAACACCATCAAAAGTGTGAGCCCCCAAGCCCTTTGGGAACAGGGAAATGGCACGTGAAATTGCCAATTTTAAGAAAATGAAAATATAAATTGTTTAAAAGTTATGCTTACAATTGCAGCAAATCAATAACCCCCGTACTTAAAATCGAGGAATTGAACCGCAATTGGCCCAATACATTAAGTCAAGTTATCACACAAAGCAAGTAAATATTTATGTGAACGGGAATAACAACATTTACTACTAAAATATTTATTAGTTAGGGTTTAAGACCTTTGTACAAATTGGTGTCACACAGGGATGTGTACCCTCCGTTTCCTGAGCGAAAAAAATAGGGAGATGGCAATTAGGATGCTGTGATGTCCCTGGGATGGTCGAGGGAATAATCCAACATCCCTATTGTGTTCCCCAACTTGCCACATTAAAAAACAGTTAAAAAAGATAAAAAATAAAATGGAGCATGAGCAAAAATTGCTTGTAGATGTTGGAGGACAAACTGATTACACCAAAACTCCAAAACAAGTATGGTACATGTGCAAAATTTAATGCTCACAAGGAAAGGCCACATCTTAAGGTAATGTCTATAACATCAGGCAATGTCTACATAAGAAGACTATGACCACAATATTAAGCTATTGAAGTCTAGCATCTAACTTAAGGTTATACTGATCAATACCAACCATAATACTTAAATAGGAGTTTCTCATCAATTCAGTATATAATATAAACTAAGAGATACATAATCAGTTTTCACAAGATTTTGATAGCTCAGCATATTCGAACTTCTCATTAATATCAGGACAATTTCAGGTGGACAATTTCTTATGCATGGTCATGACTTCAACGCATACATATAAAAAATTTGTTTTGCAAGTACACTCGGTTGTCATAACTAATTCCTAGTATTTAATGTATATAAAGATGTTCGAATACATATCCAAGAATTTTCATTGACAAAATTGCTGTGTATTCGATGCCGAAATGCACCATCAAACCAGAAAAACACCAGACATGGAAAGAAATGTTTTCAGCAGTGTTACATGTCTTGGAAACATTTCCAGAAAAGTTTTTGTCCATTTCTTAGTTCTTTTGGGCAGTTTCAGTGTCGGAAATGTTCATGCAGATTCTCTCTCATCAATTCAAGAATGAGTACAAGAAGGATCAGAATGCAATCAGATGCCACTTTGGGAAATCATTTACTAAAACTAAAAATTGACTATCATCATCTTGTAATACATAAGAGGTGTATAAACCCATTGGTAATTTGAAATATATCTATAAGAAATAGATATGGTGTACTATGAAATCATCCTCCATTAAAAGTTGTGGTTATGAAGTAGTAACAGTTGAAACAAATTTTCTGTCATAGATAACATTATATGTGAAGTTTCATTCCTGCATAACATTCTGTGTTTGACATAGATGTGTTAAATTTAGGGTACTAATCAAGAAGTTTGGATGGCATAAGCGAAAATGTTTGTCAATTTGAGTTTAAATGAATATCTAGGGAATTTTCTTTGTTAAACATGAAAGACCAAAGCTTATATTACCCTCTTGTTTAAAATACATTTATGCAAAAGTGTAATTCTAGTTCCCTTCTGGATCTCTAGAATCCTCACCCATCTTTACTGAAAAGCCGTTATTCGAGCATCTCCCTTTAAGATGACCATTACAAGCTAATTTTGCACAATGTAAAAGTTACATACATAACAAAATATTACTCCGTAGAGGATATCATACTTGAGGTGTTGGCTTACATATAATAACATTTGCATGCTTGTTTGAGTGCTAAAGTTCATTACATCTTGTTTGTTCAAACAAGGATGTCACATTTCTCTTTTAAGTCGAAGTCCGACGATTATTGCACCTTTCAGCACTTCGAACACAAGCCTTATGAAATGACTTACTATATGTTAGGGGCTTTACTCTCCACTTGCTATCTAAGGGCTTTACTCTCCACTTGCTATCTAATTGCTAGTTCAACTTCAATTGACTAACAGTAAGACTTTCAATGACATTGTTACATATTCTCTTTCACACTTGGGTAAATGGAGTTCAATCTACATTATATGAGTTGGCCTCTATGTTGCTAACCCTTTTATTGAGTATATTGAAGAAAAGTCCCCAAGGCCCTTTCATTTGAGACCATAATGGTGGCAGAGATTTGTTGATGACATCATTGTAAATTGGCAACATAGAATTGAGAGACTTGAAATTGCCTAAATTCATTTGAATAACATGGTTGATTATTTGAAATTTACGAAGGAGTTAGAAAATGAAATAACGACTCTTATTGATAGTTTTTGTAGATAAAGCGCAAATGCGACAGTTTTCCTGATCATCAGATTTATGCAAAACACAACCACATATTTATATTTGCAAGCCACTTCCCATTACCAACCAAATTGAAAAAGTGTCAATTAAACCTTTACAACTAAAACAAAAAAAAATTCAAATAATGAGCTTTTCGAGAAAGCACTTTTTCAAGAAAAAATAAATATAAAGGACTTTAAGAATCAAGGAGAGAACCAACATATCAACCACTTGGATCACATAATCTAGTGGGTGACCGCAACCCTTCTTACAATATATTGATGAAAATTTTAACAAGGTTACTGGAATTCTATAAAGAAAGAAAAGTAGGTCTGAAATTTGACTCCTTTACAAAACTTTAAAGAAGATTTTGAAGTCAACGAAAGATGTAATCTATCCAAACCAAGTAGCAAAGTCCATAGATCATTCCTTGTTCATGATAATGATACAGATGATGATGCTATGCATTTATTTTTTATCTCCTTGATGTGTTTGACATGCATTATTGTAAAACATGTATTTGTTACTCAACCATTTTTTTTATTTTGGCACCCGTTTGTCGTGCCTTGATGGAATAGTAGAAATGAAATGTTAGTTAGAAGAAATGTTTAGTTAGAATGAAAGATTAGATAAATGATGATGTGAGATGTTAGATTTGATGAGTAAGGGGTTTGAATGGTAAATTGTGTTGTATCTTGCATAGTAATAAAATTCGAGATAATCTTTTATTCGATATTAACATACAATAATGAGTACTATGATATGGAAAACTATAATACCAATGTTTGTAAGATGTTAGAGAACTAACTAAAAACAAAGTACAATGCAATGCGAGTAAGTAAATAAACAAGTATAATAAAAGACACTCTAACAAACCATTTGTTTAACGAATGCACCATTATTTTTGTTATCTTGGTGTAGCACCAAAATGTTGTAGTTTTACGAAAAGGGTTATGATGTTTCCCCAAACGAGGATTCATACAAGGGTGATGGATGTGAGAGGAGTTAGTCCCAAGATAAGAAAATATGTGCCATGATCATGCCCTAAAAATTATATATGTTGAGAAGACATGCAAGGGCAAGCACGAGAACTTGTGGATGGAATACAAACTAGGATAATCCACATGTCACACACTATTGAAGGTGGACATTGTTATGCAATGATTTGATTATTTTCCAATTTTTAGGTATTTTTGCATCGGACATTGTGAGTATACTGGAAATATTTGAATTTTTTAGAATTTCAATTTGTTTTAGAGGGTTTTGGATTGTTTTGAAATGTTTCAATGTTTTGTTATTTTATGAGTTATATGGATTTTTTACTAGTTTTCTAGGTTTTTCTATGTTTTTGAAGTTTTATTGGTTTTGTGATGTTTTTGGATTTTCTACGTGAGCTACATGCTACGTATAAAATAATGAGATGGTGAGATGCTCCAAAGGAGAGGTTGGAATATATAAGGGAAGAGTTCTCGAGTAAGCTTACAAAATGTGGAAAAGCTAGATCAAGGCCAATGGTACCAAGAATGACACTACTATTAACTCAAGGAATGTCGAAACTTAGAAAAGTGCACATGTCCCCAAGTATAAGGTGCTTGTGAACAAAGATAACTATGTATGGTGTTATATATTGGTGTTCACCAGAGAACATGACCAAGGTGCCATAATTGTATGGTTTTCACCATTAGATGAATTTATTTTTGTTTTACTCTTGATGGTTTTTAAAACTTTTTTTTATATTTTGGTTTTCTAGTAATTTTAAAGTTTACATGCATCTACATATAGGCTTATGTGTAAAACCGTTTAAGATGCATGAAATTCATGAGCTCGTTGAACTTTTTACCAACAGGAAAAGTGAGCTTGTAGGCTCCTGAACCAAATTTAGATACCAAAATATATGGGCCCAAATGACTAGGTTCAAATTTATGTTATTTTCTCTTTCTCTTGCAATGTTTCTCTTATTCTTTTTTTGTAAAATATTGCCGGTTTTGAATTTGTGAGGAACAATGCGTTTGTTATAGCTATTGCAAATGTAATTCTAATATAATTTAAGGTGGTCCAAGGCATGAAGTCTCTTCTCATCAAAAAATTATAACTTGGTGAGGTAGGCCACTCTATAGTCCTCCCAATTATCAAGATAGTCCTTCAAATATATGCGCAACGAGGGGATATCGATCTAGAGGGGGATTTTTGCCTCTATGCAAAATACAAGTGAGTAAGGAGTGGCTCCGTTGTGAGTATAAATAGAAGTATGATAAGCCCACAAGGTATGATGGATTTAGAGGTGCCAATTTTTCCCTGTCTTACTGAAAAATTTCTCCATGATTCTAAAAAGGATCTTGTTTGTGGCCTTAAATTTCCCATTAACTTGAGGGTAGTAGCATGTAGACCACTTTTGATAGATTTTGAAGCATTGATAAAGGGTATTCACTTGCTTGGTTTTGAAGGATTAAACATCATCATAGACCATGGCAGATGAGATGTTATAACAGAAAATGATATGGCTCAAAATGAACATGGAAATTTAGGTAGTGGTTACATACTTGCGGGGTACGACCTCCACAAACTTGGTGAAGTACTCAACTACAGTGATAATAAAATTATGGCCATCAGAATAGGTTGGTGTGAGCTTTCCTACGAGATCGATCCCCCATTTTGAGAATGGCCAAGGAGTAACAATAGGCTGCAAGGATTGTGAAGGATATTAAATAAAATTTCCATGTTTATGAATTCAAACAAATTTATTGGCAACAATTTGTTTCCATAGTGGGCCAATAATAACTGACTCATAAATTTTCTTGACAATAACCATGTTGCTGTAGACACAAAATCATACACTTTAGATATTATTTAGCCCAATTTTATACTACTATTTAGAGGGTTCTCAAGTGAATAAAGCACTAATTAATCCCACCTTTTGACCACCTTTTTTTTGTCATTCCTGCATATTTCCTTACACATATTGACCTATTTCGCAACTGTCCTGTCATTTCAGCCTAAACCCGGGTGCCCATGCCTGTGCTAGGGTGACCCGAGGCACCCTGGTCCCACCTGGGGTGCCCCGATCTATGTTCCACTTTCTCACTTATTTTTTGGGTCTTTCTAGCCATTTTTCATCCTTATCTTTTTCCTAGTTGGCCATGTCAGGGTTAATTACGAAATTAGAGCAAGAGAACCCTATAAATACAAAGTTATGAGACCATAATAAGGGTCCTAGCGTCACATACTACTATCACTCCATCTAGAGTTGCATCTATTGCATCATTTGCATCCACATAGTGCCATGCATCAAGGCTACGAGGTTTGCATCAACACTCACAACATAGGGGGAGAATTCTATTATATTCCATGCATACATTCTATTACATTTTTCTATAGGTATTATTGCTCTCTACTTCACAGAGTGTGACTGACACAAGAGCACCTAGGGCACGACATACACACACACACACCAGAACTACATCTGGATCCGAAATGTAGTGTAGCACTCAGTGATAAGACCACTAATTTGGCAGCTGAGGTCAGTTCGACCAATTCATTTTTCATGTTTTATTTTTCTTAGGGTTTTAATACTTCCTTCTTTCTTGCAGGTCGTCATTTCATCATTCAACACATTTGGCGCAGTTCAATGAATCTAGTGTGACAAACATGCAGTACTCTAGGATACCTTGTGACCTTGCAAAATTCAGATTCCGAGCATTTACAGAGATTAGGGAACCTAATCTGTAGACCACAACACCCTGGGAACCCCCATATATTCCTAGGCGTCTCAGTCATCTCAGATCGTCCAGATCTAGCCTTCGCATGACTTCTGAGTGGTCGTTCTTACTTCTGTATTTTATCATCAGACCTGTGACAACCTGCGACAATCTTCCTTAATCAACTAAGTCATTTCTCCTTACTTCCTGGCATATTTAGGGTTTTATGTCATTTAGAATAATTATTTACAATTATTCCATATTGTTTTAGTGCACTTGTACAATGTTTTAGTCCTCCTATTTAGATTAACTAGTGGATATACTTCCAATAGTTTAGTCATATTTTAGTTAATCAACTGCTAGTATGAGCTCCATAGACGCCTTTGTGCACTTCTTTGATAGTTTCGATAGACTCTTTCAAATTAAGAAACTATAACAAGGTCCCATTGTAGCCTCGAAAATAGAGAGTTCCTCCAAGGAGGGTGTAATGGGATACACGTTAGATGAGTAATTAATTTTTGGAATGGTGATATCTAGTGGAAAAATGTCATCTTTGTAGGTAATTGTATGTGTATTCATACCAAGGGGATAAGGGACCAACAACTTCACATACCAAAAAAGACTCTAATATATCATAAGATGGAATCATTAAGTTCTTAATAAGGAATCGATACTCATTGCCATGGTGTGGAAAGTTTAAAAGAGAATAGATTATATCCATATCATATGTAGATTTGATTTGTACTTATAATATTCACTAAAATGTGATCTGGGTAAAATATTATTTGAGACTTTCCACCATGCACTTATAAGGTATAAGTTTATCATCCTTGGGATGCTTTATGATAGGTTGAGAATCACCAATAACTTGAAATTGTTGGATATTCCACTTAATGGTGATTTTGAGACCATCAATGAGGGCCTCATATTTAGCTATATCATTGGTACAAGGAAATCCAATTCTAAAGGCTCTCAAATTTAGTTCACATGCGGGGTTGATGAGAATAATGCTTGTGCCAAAGCTATGAAAAGTGGATGATATATCAAAGTAGATTCTCCATGTCGTGGAATCTTCAACAAACATAACAATAACATTAGGTAAATATATATTCAGAGGTTATATGATTGGTAAAGGTTCCTTTAGAAATTGATTGACAAACACCTACCCCTTAACATCTATCTGATTGACATATTTCATGTCAAATTCACTGAGTATAATGATTCATTTTCCATCTTCTCAATAAGGGAGGGTTTGGATAAGTGGTATTTAATAGGGCGAAATTTGAAGATGAGATTGGTTTTGTTGTTGAAGAGATAGTTTTAGAAAGAAAAAATACTGGTTAAGTAGGGTTTTTTGATTTGGGAGTAGTTAAGCTCATAGGAAATTTAAGTGCAACTAATGTAATAGAGAAATCTCTCTTTGGAATTTTGATCAAATTGGGCTAGGAAAGCGCCAAGGGAAAATTGAATAGAAGAAATGAATATAAGAAGGGATCCTCATGGAATGTGAGGGTCTAAAACATGTGGCTTAGATACGTATTTTTGTAGCTTATCAAAGTCTTGTTGACATTTGAGACCCCATTAAAAAGTGATATATTTTTTAGGAGGTGGGTGAAAGGATGACATTTATAAACAAGTTGGGAAATGAACCTCCATATAGCTTGGATTTTTCCTTATAAGATATAGAGTTTTTTGAGGTTTTTGGGAGGATGCATTTCCATAAAATTTATAACCTTTGTAGGATCTACTTCAATTCCTTTGCGAGAGATGATAAACCGCAAATATAAATTTCTTTGGATTTAATATAACTTTGTATTCTCTAAGCCTTTCAAATATGTGGCATAATATGGTGGGTTTCTCTTATCTTATTTTAGATTTACCCATAATGTTAACCACATAGTCCAAATCGTGCAACATGTCATGGAATATAACTATCATGACTCATTAATATGCGGATGCTAAATTATTAAGGCCAAAAGGGATGACCTGATAGCAACAATTAGTGATGAAACTAGTTTTATGTTGATCCTCGTCAACAATTTCGATCTGGTTCTAGCCAAAAAATTGTCTATGAGAGATAACATTTCATGGCATGTTATTGAGTCTACAACCATATAAATGTTTGGGAGAGGAAAGTCATCTTTAGGGCACACTTTATTTATATCCTTGTAGACACCTAAATTCTACATTGGCAATCTTATTGCCAAATGCACACAAATCACTCTCATTCTTGCAAATTTCGTTATAATTAGTGATTTTCGCTAATTAAGAAACGTTTCTTACCACTTTGGCCAATTAACACCACATTGTTGATTGCCTAACCCTTTTTGCATTCAAGATGCCACTTTACAACGAATCGTAAGTCAAAATGCTCTTCAAAACAAACAATTAGCTATTATTAGCTAATTAAGCCTATTTTACCCTTGTTTTGGTCAATATACCCTAGTATTGACTCAAACCCCTCTTCCAACTACTCAAAATCACCCCACTTTCCTCCACAACATCTCAACAAGCTTCAAAAGCTTATCGTAGCCTCCGAGTTGACCCTAAGTGGTTGCTTAAGGCTCCCACATCTTAATCCCTTGTTAATTCACTAATTGTGACTAACAAGGGTTAATCATTATTAACAATTCTAATCTAATTTAGGGCTTTTAGTCCCACATGCACCAAAATACAAGTTTTCCTGAAAGTAAAAACTATAAAATGGACTAAGTATTCACCCTAAAAATTTACACCATGCTTTGATTTACATCTCATAAAACAAATATGATTTATAGCCAAGCTCAATTTTTGCCTAAAGCCTTCAATGGTGTTAGTAGATGGATATCCAAAATGACTATGTAGTCATTTGGAGAGGCCATTTCACCTTGTTTGGAGTAGCAACCATACCAATTTGATTTCCCTCTTAGATCTATTTAAGTCTTTGTTAGTTTAGCAAATCAATATATTAGTAGGCATAATTAGCTAGATTTTGAATGATATTCATGTTAGTTAAGCATTCCATTAACCTTTTATCTTTAGTGTTACATTCCTAGACTTGAAGCCTTGGGTATAGATGGCAATGGTGTTAGCCTCCCTTAGTTAGTCAAGTTGTTTGCTTTGTAGAGTTTAGGGTGATTTCATTTGGCATGCCCTGTGGGACAATACCCCATTACATTCAATTTTTAAGGTTTTTAACTTAGTTTCAAACTTTTTTATTTAAATTTTTCTAGTTTAGTTTCAAGTTTCCTAGATTAATTTCAAGTTTTATAGTTTAATTTCAAGCTTTCTAGAGTACTTTCAAGCCTTTTAGATTAGTTTCTCAAGCTTTTCAAATTAATTTCAAAGTTTTAGAGTAATTTTCAAAGTTTTGTAGATCATTTTTTCAAGCTAGGTAGTTGTTTCAACTAGATTAGTAGTAGAAGTGTTTTCATGTTCTTTGTAGGATATAAGGAGGTGAAGCCGTGTCCAAGTTTTCTCAAAATGCCAAAGTTTTGACCCTTTTCAATAAATCCTCTTCAAAACTCAGATTTTGAGTACCTACAGGAAAGAGTGCACTTGTGCATAAAGGAGTGCGCTTGTGCATCAAAGAGTGCACCTATGCATTACTGGGTGCACCTGTGCAACACTAGATTTTTGTTGTGTGTGTAAGTTGCGTCTGTGTATTAGAAAGTGCACCTATGCCTCATTAGACATGCCTGTGCACCACTGACTGTGTAAAATTGACAGGGGTGCGCCTATACACTATTGTGTGCACCTGTGCACTACTATGTGTAGCCATGCTTTACAAAGTGTGCCTATGCACTAAGGGGTGTGCCTGTGCACTTAGGTAAAATTTTCTTAAACTTCAAAATTTAAATTTTCTGATTTTTAGGATCTCTATCATTTTTTAAAGGTTTTTAGTTGCTACTTTTGTCAATTTTCAAATTTTAGAGCAATATTCCTAACCAAATTGCCTTAGGGTTTGATAAAAGGGTTTTTAAAAAATTAACTTAGGGTTTGGTGAATGATTTTGTTTCATGCTTTGTATGCGTTTAGAATAGGGTTGTGTATGCTCTTCTCTTGTACCTTGTGTGATCTTGAGAATCAAAAACACCTCTAAACCATGTTTTGCTTATTTAGAGTAAGTAGGAACAATTATCATTCATTTATATGCTTAAGGGAAAGAAATTGCATTTTTTGACATGAACATGATCTTTTAGTTTAAGAGCTTTTTCACTTGATAAATAACCAAGGCTAAAATTTATGTATGCTCTTCCTTTGCACCTAGTGTGATCTTGGGAATCAAAAGCAATTTTAGTCTTTCATTAAGAAGCACTTGGATTAATTGGGAATAAACCTTGATTTCAAATTTTTATGGTAGTTAGTTAATTTACAAGCATTTTCATTGTTATCTTTCTATGATATTGTGAATATTTTTGAACTACTTACCATTTGTGTGAAGGACCTAACACTTGTCAAAGAAAGAAGGGCTCTCTTCAAACCAAACTCTAACATTCACGTGTGTTGTAGGTTGCCAAAGGTGGTCCTCAAAAAATTGCTTAATCCAAAAGATTAAAAAACACTAACACACAAATTCAAAACACCATATTGTAGGTTTTGATTAAGATCTACGACTCATCCACTTAAAACTAGGACATAACCCCTTTGGCATAATCCTTAAGCTACAACAATGGGGGTGGTCTTAGGAACCCTAAAGTAGTTCATGCAAGAGGGAGCCCTTGTCAATGAAATGAGAAAGTGTTGCACACTACCGAATTGACTAGTATGCCTTGAAAGATTAGAGTTTAAGTTATTTTCATTACAAACCCAATGATAATACAACTAAACACACTAGTTTCTCATTGCATTAGAAGGGGGTAAAGTAAAGTTGAGATACTCCTTGGGAAACCTTGGCAAACCAAGCTCGTAGAAGTAAACTTGTTACACATAGAGAGAGAAGCACCTAGGAAGCTTTTTGGCTTGGAGCCATTTGTTTTTGACATCATAGTTTACATATCTCTCACAAAGTTTCTACTTTATTAGATTCAAACTCTTGTTTTTTGAATAAGGTAAAATATCTCTTAAAGTTGGAGCTGCATGATATTTCATCACAAAATTTATTTAGTGTTACTTTGACTTAGTTTTTCACTTGTCCTAAGACAAGGCGAAACTCTGTTAATGTTGTGCTAAGTATTTTTCACCACCACTTAGTTTACACCTTTGTTTTCTTGTTGCCCATTTTGGGAAAAAAGGAAAGAATATACGTGGATACCACTTCATCATATTACATTTCTACCACTTTTGTATTCTACTTACGTGAATAGGTTGCAATGTCAGATCACAAGTGTTGAAAGTTGTGTAGTACGTACTCACAATCTAGTAGGCCCCCTTGTCTCAAAGAACATATTTGAGACTTATTATCATTTAGTTAGGTGATTTCGTCTTTGTCTTCTTTTGAGTTGTTAAGTTTCATGCATTATAGCCATACAGTTGAGATATTTACGTCTTGTTTCCATTTTGAAATTGGACATAAATCTCTATATTGTAGCGTTATGTTGTTCACACGCATAACAATTTCTTGTTACACTTAGACATAGTTTTTACATCCTAGATTTGTCTTGAGTTTTGTGAGTGTTGAGGATACATTGTTAGCATCACGATAACATCATTTTGACAATAAAAATATTGCTTTCCTGAAATCTTGGTTCACGTGTCTGAATAGTGTTGTTACGTTGCTCACATTGTTATTGTCCATTTTACAAGACTTAGACTTTGTTAGTGTTTAGAAAATAGTTTTTAGTATACCTTGTTATAGGATCACGTCAACATTATCTTAGCATTTAGGCATTGTATGTTTCAAACTTGACCTAACTGGTGATATTGTGTTGTCACTATTTGGTTTCAAACCTATCTAGAAAAATATTAGGGATTAAAGTATTTGTTGTGAAGGAATTTTGAGTGTTGTACATCATTGTATTATTCTAGAAAAACTCATGTCATATATTTCCTTGCTAGGGTAGATCATTCTTTTTTCATTATCCTTAGGTTTAAATTTGACCGATCATATTTGTGGTTATTTTATAGTCACCATTCTTTAAGATGACTTAACATCGTTATGATGCGCAAATTTGCCGAGGGTTCCTTTTCAGTAAACCTTAGTGGAAATATTTCGTATTGTACCTCTTATTTCGAGTATGCCTACTACGAGAACGGGATCCCAAAATTTAAAAGTCAATCTCTTTGGGGGCAACAACCCTCTTTTAGAAGATAATCTCATGATTGATCATAATGGTGGATAGGAGGATTATCCTTGTGGGGGTGTAGAGTTTCATGCTGCCCATATTGACAATTACTTGTTTCACAACAAACATGAGGTTCTTATGCGTGTTATGGAACTAGGAGCTAAGTTACCTTCCATAGTTTATCCTTCTCTTATTTTCGGCATGGTTTGGGGAGAGGAAGAAGTATATCAACCTCATCATACTGCTAATGAAATTTCAAACCCAAGTCATGCCTCTACTTCTGGATGACAAAATAATGAGGAAATACCTTTTGAAAATGATGGAGACTATTGGATACCTTTTGTTAGGGTACATTGTGAAGAACATGAGGACCATGTTCATCATGAGCATCCTCCTCCTAACAATAATTGTAATGAAATACCCACTCGAGAGGTAACCCTAGAAGAACAACTTCAAGCCCTTACTCGCCAATTAGCTAATTTGGTTTCACATATACAAAAGGAACAACCAATTTTTTTAAAACAAGCTATACCAAAGGCCAAATGTAAAGCATCATTTCACGAGTTCTAAATAAACACTTCTCGATGGGAGACATGTAGATACCCTTATGAAGAAATTCTCATAGATAATAGGGGTTGGAATACACCTAGATTTAATTCTACGTATAGACCTACGCCACCCGCACAAGACCCACTCTTCAATCAGGAGTGGTCCATTATGAAGAATGCCCTTCGAGCATTACAATAAATTCAAACTGGTAACAACAAAAAGTACCAGTTTGATGAGTTGTGCCCTTATCCATTTGATAGAGCCATGCTATAGGTACCTTTTGCACGACACTTTAATCGTCCAAAATTTGACAAGTATAAGGGAAAAGGTGACCCTCATGACCACATAAAATATTTTTATATGGCATGTCAAGAGGTTGCATATTACAACAATTACCTTATTTTCCTCTTCCCATAGAATTTAGGTAGACAGGTGTTAGAATGGTTCTTACACATCCCCAAGGGATCTTTATCTACATGGATGGAACTAGAAAAACATTTTGTAAGCCACTTTTCATATATAGAGTGAGGTTACCATGCTAGATCTTTGTAATGCAAAACAACCAAATAACAAAAAATTCATTGTGTTCGTACAAATATTGAGAGGGGTAGCTAGCTACTTCCCTTGCTCCATACCTGAAAAGTAGTTAATAATTATATTTATTCCCATCCTCCATCCATACATTCTGTTCTACTTGCAAATTCATTGTGGTAACACATTTGAAGAGGTCATTGAAAAAGGGAGTCAAATTGAAAAGGCATTATTAGCTAGGGGGGCTCTAAAACCTTTCTCCCATGATCATAACGATTCCAAATCTACCAATAAACCAATTTTTTTTCATAATAATAAGAACAAAAAAAATCGTTATTAATGGGATAGCAGACTCTAAGCGAGTACAATCCGTTCAGAACAACGCACCATTGAAGCTTCCAAATGGAGCTCCACGTATAAATTATAAATGATGTACTTTCACCCCTCTATTTGAGTCTATATCATCAATCATAAAATAGTTAGAGGTCGTAAACATGGTTCATTACTCTTAAACACACCCTATGGAGATGACGCACCTAAGACATCATGGTTTAGGGATAATGAATTTTGTGGGTTTCACCGTGTAAAGGGTCACAAAATGGACAAGTGTTTAATATTAAAACATTACATACAAGACCTAGTATATAGTGGTGATATAGAATAAGATGGCACTATTGCTTCCAAATATCCAAACATAAACTTATGGGTATTCAAAGAGCCTTTTTCCAAACACAAGGAAAAGAAAAATCTGGATCAAGGACAATAATCTCAGAATAAGAATGCTAACTATGTGTGAAAAAAAGACCATTTTGATGGCTTGATAGGTTGTGTTGATCCACTCATTGACCAAGTCAATACCATTAAAATTAAAACAAGATATTATGCCGTTGAAACATAATGGGCTCACCTTGTTATCTCAAAATGCACTCCCCTCCTCCTCAAGAGAGTCACTGTGATGCGTTAGATTAATTAGAGAAGACCACAGCTAAGATTTCAATCTTAAACCTTCTAAAGATTTCTAATGTCCATAAGGATATACTTTACAAAACCTTATAGGGATTAGGAATATTTGTTGATATTGACCCAATGCATTTACAGGCCATGGTAGTGCAAATCACTCCTTCAGAACACATAACCTTTAGCCCTTCATAAGCTTTAGCAGAAAATCCCTCCCATAACTTGCCCTTACACATTGAGGTAATAATCAAACGTAAGAAGGTCAAGAGAGTACTTGTGGATGGAAAATTTGGTCTAAACATATGTACTCTTAAACTAATTTGTCAACTAGGTTGCACAGAAGCTGATTTAGAGACAAAGGTCATCGCCATAAAGGCGTATGACAATGAGGAACAAAAATCAGCTGGAATGATCACTTTCTCATTGGAAGTTGGTCCCATAACACATGATACAAAGTTCCATGTATTGGACCTAGGGCTCCCTTATAACATCTTACTCAGCCGCCCATGGATTTATGTCATGCAAGTCATGTCATCAACATATCATCAGTGTTTAAAGTTGCAACATGTAGGATAGAAATTTACTAGACAAAGATATCCCCAACCATTTTCTCATTACAGAGCATTATTGGGCTATTTTACTACCATCTATAAGTGTCACTCTGCAGATATTTTTGTCCTTGTTCAATAAGAGGCCCTCGCTTTATGAGTGGATCTAGATACTTTCTCTAACAATGACAATGGTGCCTCTACCTTAGAAACTCCTTTTGCTACATGGAAGATGAAAGTCAAAGATAATGGTTGTGGAGAGTATAATCTTCAACATTCCCTTATGGTTCAAAATATTCTTCTACCAGCTCTAGCACATGGTAGGTTGTGCTTCAAAGTCCAAAGATCAAGGGGTACTTGCCCTTTTGACAATTTCACTCCTGGTGGCTTACTAGAAGATGAAAAGTTTCTTAAAGACATTATTTTATCTTGATGATGATCACATGGATTTATGCTACATGTCACCCAAGTACCCCATTCCTAACCAAATAATGCTCACTATGATGTATAAAGGACGCGGTTGCGGCCTTCAAGAACAAGGTCCATTAAAGGCTCTTGCAATACCTCATTGTATAATGGATAAATCGGGTATAGGTGTTCATTTGTATGAGTCTCACCCCTGAAATCATGAGTATACCTCTTTTGAGTATAAATATAGTTCGTCTAAATATGATAGGGAAACAAATTCCCGTTGACTTTATGAAGACCTTTCCTCTACTAGCATGTTTGCTAACATGGCTATCCTTACTATAACCCCTATTACACCCATTACCGCTCCCAAATTGAACCTCATCTACCCATCACTTATCGATTGGGATCAACCACAACATGTACCCATATATGCATGTTAGAATGATGAGACTATCAGTGAGTTCCTTGGCATTAGAGACAACATTCTGAGAAACAACCAAAAGGAAGGATTCTCCATTCAGCTTGACACATATGCATACTTCGGAGAGGAGGTAGAGTTGTGTGGACACTTAAGTACGGAAAAAATCAAGGGAAAAAGTCCCACAGAGAAACCTTAGGGAAAGAAAAAGTCTAAGTCCTATATGAAAAACCTCTTTGAGGTGCGTATGGACAACCTAGTGTACCCACCTAAATATGAAGATCTTCCTGAACCACTTTTGGTAGAAGAGTATCTTAATCTACCTCCCGATCCTACACACATGGAAGATGAATACAAGATACTGGTGGAGGAAATAATAGATGTTAACATCATCACAAAGGAGATGCCTAGAATGGTTAAAATGGGAGATTCATTCTTGGTTCAAGAGCAGAAAAAATTTGTAGGACTTCTAAGAGAATAAGCAAATATTTTCACTTGGTCTTCCGTAGGAATGCCAGGAATTGATCTTGCATTAGTGGTGCAAAATCTTGTTGTACACATAGATGCCAAGCCTATAAAACATAAGTTCCATAAGATGCATCCTCACGTCACCTTGTTGGTAAAGGATGAGCTAGAAAGGTTATTAAAATTAGGCTTAATCAGGCCTATCGACTATTCAGAGTGGATTTTTAATGTGGTACTAGTTCAAAAAATCTAGTCGGTATTAGAGTGTGTACTGATTTCAGAGATATTAATGAAGCATGTCCCAAGGATGATTTTCCTCTTCCAAAAATTGACATGATTATTAATTCTACAGTAGGTTATGAGATTCTCTCACTCATGGATGGCTTCTCATGTTATAATCAGATAAATATTGCGAAAGAAGATCAACACAAGACAACTTTCACAACCCCATGGGGGACATTCTACTACCAAGTCATACCCTTCAGCTTGAAGAATGCAGGCGCTACATATCAATGTGACATGACTATAATATTTCATGACATGATTAGTGATATCATGGAGGATTACATAGATTATATATTAGCTAAGTCTAGAGCTCAGGAAGATCACCGGACATTCTACGATGCATCTTTCAATGATTAAGAGACTACAAATTCTAGCTTAACATGAAGAAATGTGTCTTTTGTGTGTTATCTGAAAAATTACTAGGATTCATTGTTTCAAGGAGAGGAATAAAATTGGACCGTACAAATGTTGCTACTATCACAGAAATGCCTCCCATGAAAAAAATTAGACAACTCTAGAGCTTGCAAGGGAAAATTCAAGTAATGAGAAGGTTTATTTCACAACTTGTAGACAAGTGTTTTACATTCACACATCTCAAGAAAGATGTCAATTTAACTTGGGTAAAAAAACAACAAGAAGTGTTTTCTTTGCTAAAAGCATACTTGGCTAAACCCCCCATTCACATGCCTCCCATGGCTGAAGAACCCTTATTACTCTATATCTTTGCTACACATTTTTCAATTGGGGCACTGTTAGCCCAATATGATAAAGAGTAGAGAGAAAAATATATATACTATTTGAGTAGGACATTGATAGCTTATGATCTCAATTATCCGTAGATCGAGAAATCTTGTCTCGTTGTATTTTTTACCTTCTAGAAACTACACCACTATTTTCTAAACAATAAAGTCAAGCTTATCTCAAAGGTGGATCCACTGAAATACTTATTATCCAAATCAACACTCACAAGAAATATGGCCAATCGTATCATATTGTTAAGTGAGTTTGACATTGAGTACATTCATCAAAAGTTAGTAAGAGGAAAGGTGTTAGTAGATCAGTTAGCAGAAGCTTTGCTAATAGGTACTGAACCCTTTAGTATAGAACTACCAGATGCATCCATGATGCATCTTGAAGAATCTGTCATGTGGCAATTATAATTTTATGGTTCCTTTACTTTTCATGGTTCAGCAGTTGGAGTTATGTTAATCAATCCTACATGAGACTTGATTCCATAGGCTTTCTGACTTGGGTTCCCATGCACGAACAACATGGTGGAGTATGAGGCTCTCATCACAGGGATGAATCTGGCATCAAATGGGATATTCAAAAAGTCAATTGCATTGGTGATTCAATGCTCATCATTAAATAGGTTACAAATGAATATAAGGTCAAGGATGAAAATTCGCTTCCATATAAAAGAATGGTCAATTTCTTATAATATTTCTTCAAGAAGATAACATTTCAATAGATACCAAGAGCCTAGAATGGATAAACATATGCTATGGTTATGGTAGTATCCATGTTCAACATTCCACTAGGGAACAATGATATGCCATTATTTGTTAAACATTTAAGAATGTTGGCATATGATATACCAGAGTCATGTTTGGTGTGTGACGTTGTTGGTCCGTTTTCCCCATGGTATGCTTAAATTTTTAACTATCTCCATGATGGAACCTTCCCTACTAACGTTTCCCATGCTGAAAAGCACAACCTCATCCAGCATTAGCCCACTATACCCTACTTGGGGGAACCCTCTTCCACTGAGGCTATGACAGGAATCTACTGCATTGTTTAAACTCAGAAGAATCTATCCAAGCAATTAAGGAGGTGCATGAAGGAATTTGTGGCACTAATAATAATGAAATCTTCCTTGTCAAGAAAATACTCAAAGTAGGCTACAATTGTACTACCATGGAGCATGATTGTTGTCAACATGTGAAGAAATGTGTGGATTATCAAAAGTATGGAAACTTGATGCATACATTAGCGTAATCCTTGTAACCAATCATGACACCCTGGCCATTCTCAAAGTGGGGTATCGATCTAATAGGAAAAATTAACTCTGTCTCTTTGGATGGCCACAAGTTCATTATAACTGATACTTTTTACTTCATAAAATGGGTAGAGGTTGTTCCTATTACCTATATAGAAGGTCCACAAATTTCTAAATTTATAATGAACCATATCATTTGTTGATATGGTATCCGTTCTTCCATTTTCACTGATAATGGCAAGTCATTTAAGAATAAAAATGTAAAAGCACTCTGCAAGCACTTTCAAATATCCCTCAAGTTTTTGACCCCTTATTAACCTCAAGGTAATGGGCAGGCCGAAGCTTCCAATAAAACCTTAATTCACATTATGGAGAAGATTGTGAATACCACAATCCGCAATTGGCATCTACAAATTCACCCTACCCTCTGGGAATTCATAACTTCTATTTGCACCCCTACAAGTGTAACTCCATACTCCTTAGTATTCGGCATAGAAGTTGTCCTACCTCTAGAGATGCAGATCCCTTCTTTGTGTGTCGAGATAATGGATTACTTGAATGAAGAGGAATACTACAGAGTAGCTCGACTGAAAAATTTGGAGCTATTAGACAAGAAACACCTTCATGCCCGCAATCACCTTAAAGTGTATCAGGATCGAGTGCAACAAAGCTACAATAATAGAGTCATACATCATCAATTTGAGGTAGGGGACATGGTGTTAAAAGATAATCAGAAGAACACCAATAAGGATCTAGAAAAGAAAGGGAAATTTGAACCAAATTGGCTTGGGCTATATATTGTGGTTTCCAAGTTTAGTTCAGGTGCCTATAAGCTTGTCTATTCAGATGGCCAAGAGCTTTGAGAACCCATGAATGCAATGCATCTTAATCATTTTTATGCTTAAGTATGGGGTCTCTAAAATATCAACAAATCAAAAAATTATAAAAACATAAAAAGATAAAGATCAATAAACAAGTGCATCCAATAGTGAAAACCACACAATGGTTGCACTTTGGACAAGTCATTTGGTGAAAACCAACTTCCAATGCCAAGGGAGGGTCCATTTTTCACAAGAATTTCAGGTTTAGGAGTTGGAAACTTTGTCCTAAGTTGGTCTTTGCCTTCGTCTAAGTCCCTTGTGAGCATATCCATATTTTCCCTGATTCGGCTAATCCTACCTTTTAAGTGTAGAGAATTTAACTTTGAATAAACCCATATCACGTTGGGGGAAACTTCACAGCGTCACTTCTAGCATATAACACATGGCATTCAACCCTTGTACATCTCATCTAACATTGGGGGCATCCATGTTTCTTCATTTCCTTACACGTTTTCTTCAAAAAATTGTATAAAAAACATTAAAAAAAACATTCGTATAACTTTTGAAAACCCCAAAACATGTAGATATATCCCTTGGAAAATTTAAAATATCCAAATATGTTTCATAGAAAACTCTAAAACAATAGAAAGTTGTCTTAAATATAAAACCAAAAACAGTGAAAAACATCCCAAAATTGTCCCACAAAAACATAGTAGTTTTCTTACTTTTAGTTGTTGGTTTGTATGGTTTTTAGTTGCATTAATTTTTCGTATTGTGTGCTTTAGGTTGAATTCACTTGCTTACATAGATTGAATGTTACTTTCATCTATAGTCCATTGCATTGAGTTTATTTTATCTTGCATACTTGTAAATAAATTTGTTGCTTTGATTAGATTTGTTTAACTTGTACTTGTCAATTTTTACTTATGCATTGTGTTATCACTTCATCATCATATCAACTAACCATCACATCTATACATCATATATCAATAAAAGCTAAGTCTACATCACACATGTATACTGAAGTTAATCATCAAGTGTAGTATCATCAATGGAGCAAGAGGGGTTACACATGATCAAAAATATATTCCCCCACACCAATATCAAAAATAAAAAACATGTTTTACTCAAATTATCTCATTAACATATAATATGACATCAGGTAAGGCTGTCTTATAATCTAACACGTGGTAAAAATTTAAAAACATACAATTTAAACATGATATCTCATAAAAAACATGTGATAAATTGGTAATCCATCTATCATCATACATCATCAAAAATATAAATATTTGTGTGTCTCAAAATTACATCTGATACAATGAAGCTAGCATGGGCATCTATACAAAAAAGTGCCTTCATCATGAGGCATGATAAAAAAAACTATATAACATACATCTGTACAAAAAATTGTCTTGATCACAAGGCATGATAAAAAATAATACATATACATCCGTACAAAAGTATGCCTTCATATCGAGGTGATACACCAAAAAATACATCTAGTACATCAATAAGAGAGTCAACCACGACTCTCACTCTCGTCGGGACTACATGTTCCAGGACCACTGCTAGGTGGGGGAATCTGAGGTGTTAGATGTGTGGAAGGCCCTGCATCATGCTAAGCTGACCCATGCTACTCTAAATCCTAATATCTGGAAGGACCCTATACATTTTGTGTTGATTGCGATGGCCTATGGGATCTAGCAAATCAAGACATACTGCTTATTATCTAACTATACTTAGGAGATCTCTTCTTGGTTGGAATGACCCCTTGGTATTCCATCCTATAGTATGTAGCCTCAACTGCTAAAGAGGCATTGTGGCCAATCAATAATTGAACCCTTGAAGAAGTGCCTACCTTTGGAAGTGTATCACATGCCACTCTCACACTAGTTATCTCTATCCGTAATTGGGATTTGTCTGCTACAACTTGATTCCTCTCTGCTTGTAGTTGTAGACTATCTACTATCACTTGGTATCACTCTGTCAGGGCCTATAATCTCTCTTTCATGGCCTGGTCTCACTCTATCATGAGTTGATCCCCATCTACGACGATGGCTTGGTCTCTCCATGTGAAGGCCTAGTCTCTTTGTGTAATGGCTTGATCCCTCTCTACGTCCATTTGAAGTTATAGAGTTGTCACCTGCTGTAATTGTTGCTGCAAGGTAGCCATTTGCCCACCAACATGTATATCCTGAATATCCTCCTCCATATCCTCACCACTCCCACTATCTCCTCCACCTCCTAGTGGATTGTTTCATGGACTCACATGAGGGGGTGATGGAGGTGCCTGTGATGGTGCCCGTAATGGAACCTCAAAGGGCATCCATGGTGTCAGTGGCTGTGGTTGCATTACTACTTGTTGTTGCACTAAAACTTATTGCTGGAATAACATGTGCTACACCAATACCCCTCATATGCAGTCCTCCCTATGGACTTGCCTATGCATGTGGACTCGTTTGTGGCTATGGACCTACATGTCCCAATGCTTTGGGATTTGGGTCATGTCCCCCATGCACTGTTACATCCAATACCTCTTGTGGTATAGTTAATGTATGTGGTAACATTTTTGCATACCATGTTGCATAATCCAAGGCAGTACATGGATCCACTATCTACACCTGATGTACCCAAGGCTATAGAACCACCTATAAAAATCTTGCACGGGCCCACTTGAGCCTAATATAGGCCCCATGTGGAAGACATCTTTGTACATGCGCACGTACCACATCTCATCACTAGGAATCCATTGGACGAGACCAAATTGGCACTGAACCATGTCCATTTTGTACCACTCCACGACATGGCTCCTACTCCCAATGATAAAATGTTCCACAGTAACTATACTCAACTTGACTTCATCCTAAGGCCAATGGCATAACCTATATAGCCGCCATGTGATCATATGAGGTGGTACCTCATCAAACTCTTGCCTCGATAATAGTTTGTGTCCCCCCTGTGGTTGTGAATATCATCTCCATTTGGAACCCAGCCCATGACAAAAGGATCTCTAATAACTAGAGCTCTCAAATCTCCTATAGGAAATCTTATCGCAATATGATTCCAGGCCCAGATCTATAATAAAGTGGCAGGACCCACTTACATCTATCCATGATAGGTTATCAAGTGTAAATCAAAGTATAAATGAGCCAGTATACATTGACCCCAGTAATACACCTCTCCCTGAAGCAAGCCATGAACCACTCCAATGAGACCCAGAGGGAATCATGCATCTATCTTGTCAGGCAACAACATGCTACCGAGACTAGAGCTAATAGGTATATAGGGACTCGTCCTAGCCATGGATCGGCCATACACCTCCTAATGAAGACTGCCATACCCCAGCGGGGTATATCCGTCACTCCAAATATCATAGTTGTATATCACTCAATACGGTCCTGGCGACCATCATATGTAATCAAGTGACCCTTAATAGGAACTTGCTGGATCTACCACACATCCTCCAATGCAATACTCATCTCACCAGTAGGATGTCAGAAGGTCTAACTCTCGCTCTGCCATCTCTCAGCTAAGGTTATGAGAGTAGGTTTTGATCTAAGGTAATTCGTGGCATGTGAGCCATGTAGGATAAACATGTCACGTCCAGGGTGATCTCCAAGAAGATATGGTCGTGTCAGCTAAACATCGCCTCGTAGGCCCGGAGTCGCAGCCTATCACTCCCACGTCAATAACACATTCTAAGTCCACATGTGGAACCAATTAGATTATTTATTATGATTTTATTCTTCTATTCTACTGTTTAATTTTTCTAGTCTATCATCTTTTTTATATATTCTATCACATTATTCTTCTATTGTATCATTAAATTGTTTTATTATTCATATATTTTTACCATGCTGGGTTTTCGAAAACCTTCGTTGTCTTCTAAAAGCAAATTTATAATGGATTTTATGCATTGGCGCACCCCTGACGACACTCGCACACCCCCTAGTGCATATGCGTACTCAACGTACTAGCACACACTTCAATGCTTATGTGCATTTCTCTTCCTCTTCATCAAACAATGCTTTACATAGGCCCACTTCTATGGGCATAGGTGCATATGCCCCCACACATACCCTAGCTAGTTGTGCATAGGCGCCCTCCCTTTTTGCACTGGTGCATGCGCACCCTTGCAAAATCCAAAAAATTAAACAAATAAAGTCAATACAATGCATATGCGCACTCGGTTATGCACCAGGGTGCATATGTGCCCATGCATTCGCAACATAGGCACACCCCCTTGTTTTTACCCTATTTTTACCCTTAAAAAATGCATTTTAACAAAAAAATGAAAACGATTTGAATAACCAGGGTAAAAAGGAAAAGATTTATGTATCTTATGGTCCATCCATTGATAGAGCCCCATGTAGTCCCTCATGTGGTCTACGGATGACGTCTCTGGTTCGGTACTCTCGTCCATTTTGTCCCATAGGTCAGAGCTCAAATCAACAGTAAAATGGTAAGTGAATGTGGTAAATAAACTTGTTGTGATGACTTATATGCCTATTTTTACCTTCTGCGATGTGTTTCTCACCCCCGAAGTGCCATGGGACCGCCGTATTTCTTCTAAAATTCTTCTAACACTTGCCAGGATGATTATTTTTAATAAATAATTATTTTTGGCACGTTTTCACTACGGTGGGGCATATTTTTGCTTCTCGACAGCTTTTTCTACTACCTGGGGCATATTTGTGCCTTACGGTGAATTTTAGCATTGTCTCATGATTTCGTTATTCCTTCTATAATATTTTCTTCCATAAAAATTAAAAAAATAAAAAAACCCAAAAAAATTCAATTTTTTTGTTAAAATCATTAAAAATCCAAAAAATGCATAAATTCATTTTTTTTTCAAAAAATGGTAAACAACATATATACATTTGAAGCCTATGTCAAATGCATTGTCCTTGAACATCGACATTTGTCCTACAAAAACATCTTTCTAAGGTTCTCGCTTGTTTTGGTCTCAAACGACTTGCAGATCATCGTGATCTACCTTAATTAACAAAAGCTTGGATGCATGTTATGTCGGTACTCCCGTGCAACAATGAGTTACCAGAGACTGTGTCATAGTGCACAATTTTTTTTCCATGGGACTACTTGTGTCCTCCATTATTCCCATCACATGTATCCTTGCTTGGGGCACCATTTTTAACCCTTGTCGTTATAACACATACATTAAGGAATTGCAGTTTAATAACAAAAAAATTGGTGCAACTGTCTTAAACGTTGTTTATTTGAGTAGGTGTGATTGTACTAGTTTTCTTTGTTAGGTTAGTTGGTTTACTTTCTCGTATTGCATTACATTATGTATGTTGCATTGGGTTAGGCATCGTTTTACTTTCTCGTATTGCATTGCATTATGTATGTTGAATGGAGTTACATAGTAATGAACAAATGTTAGTAATTTAGCTTTTCATTTTATCTTACACTTTTGTTTATTTCAATAAAGGCCGATGATGTAGATCTAGGGGAAAAATGATATAACCATGTTGCTTATTGAAAGGTTGGATGTAAAGAATGGGTTTGTCCTATAATCACCATTATCATTTATTATCACTACTAATTTTATTTTTGAATCATCTGGGGCAATAAACAACCATGTTTATCCCTATCCTTGTTTCTTTTCAATAACCAAGGGTTTCACACCCGTTCTATACTATTTCTTCTATCCATTTGAATCATATTTTTGATCGTCAATTGATTTCTTCTATCACCCCATCGACACTCAAGGGGGCATCCTTCATCCTACTAATTTTTCTTCAAAAATTTACTTGTTTATGCTTGTCTACTATATTTTAAGTGAAGTCACTTAATTCACCTCAAACATGGGCAAATGTAGACACCTAAATTCCTCTTTGGCAATCTTATTACTAAACACACACAAATCACTCTCATTCTTGCCAATTCCATTATAATTAGTGATTTTTGCTAATTAACTAATGTTTCTTACCACTTTGGCCAATTAACACCACATTTTTGATTTCCTAACCCCTTTCGCATTCAGGATGCCACTTTACGACGAATCGTAAGTCAAAATCCTCTTCAAAATAGACAATTAGTGCTTATTAGCTAATTAAGCCTATTTTACCCTTGTTTTGGTCAATATACCCTTGTATTGACTCAAACCCCTCTTCTAACCACTCAAAATCACCCCACTTTCCTCCACAACATCTCAGCAAGCTTCAAAAGCTTACCCTAGCTTCCTAGTTGACCATAAGCGGTTGATTAAGGATCCTTTGCATCTGAATCACTTGTTAATTCACTAATTATGATTAGTAAATCTTAATCATGATTAGAAATTCTAATCTAATTTGGGGCTTTTAGTCCCACATGCACCAAAATACAAGTTTTCCTCAAAGTGAAAACTATAAAATAGACTAAGTATTCACCCTAAAACTTTACACCGTGCTTTTATTTGCATCTCATATAATAAATATGATTTATAGCCAAGCTCAATCCTTGCTTAAAGTCTTCAATGGGGTTAGTAGATGGATATCTAAAATGACCATGTAGTCATTTGGAGAGGCCATTTCACCTTGTTTGGAGTAGCAACCATACCAATTTGATTGCCCTCTTAGATCTATTTAGGTCTTTGTTAGTTTAACAATTCAATATATTAGTACGCATGATTAGCTAGATTTTGAATGATATTCATGTTAGTTAAGCATTGCATTAAGATTTTATCTTTAGTGTTACATTCCTAGACTTGAAGCCTTGGCTATGGATGGCAACGGTGTTAGCCTCCCTTAGTTAGTCAAGTTATTTTCTTTGTAGATTTTAGGGTGCTTTCAATCCCTAAAAAATGTGTAGAACCTAATTCCTATAGTTTTTTTTGCAAAAAATACTATGTTTGAAATCCATGCTAAAATTCAATAGGTCTAATGAAACCCAATACTAAAATATTTTCGACTTTTTCGCTAATAAGGAGAGGCACTTGTGGGTGCATTTTACGAAGCTTTTGCTTTATTGGTTTAGCCAATTCATGGATGACCAAGTTGTGCATAACCAAGGAAGGATCCATCCCTGACATTTCCATATAGGACCATTAAAATACATATGAGAATTCCCAAAAATGAGATGGAAATTTTTTATGTTCTTGTGGATTGAGTGACACCGTTATATTTAAAATGTTAGGTTGTTACTCTCTACCAATATTGATGTAAATAGTTTCTTCAACTAATAACATGGAGCCATCCTTCATTTGAGTAGGATCATGAGGGAGTTTGATTTCTTCCTCTATTGGCATCTCATTGGCATTTTCACCAATAGAATGGTCACTTTTATTTTCTTTTTCTGATTTTTGATATTGTTTTTCCATAAGTTCCTCAAAGAGGTTTTCACTGTGGAACTTGGATTTTTGTTTTTTTTTTGTTTTTGAATTTTTATCTTTTTGCTGACCATATAACTCATCCTCCTCCCCAAAGTGCACACACATATCTAGCTCAATTAAAAATCCCTTTTTATTATCCCTTGATGGGATGTCATCCCGCGGTCCCATGAACTTTGTTATAGCTTCCTCATTCTAAAAGGAATCAATTGGCATGTGATCTTATTGGTCTGAGTCAATGGGGGAAGGATAAATGAATTTTAATTAAGTGTAGGAAAAGGCTAAGGTTAAGATGAAATTGTCTAAAAATAGGTTTGTACAGGAAAATTCTTCAAAGATACTACAAGGAGACTGTGGTTAGTGTCATAATCAGAAGATTCCTCTTCACACTCAAAAGAGATGGCATTGAATTTGGTAGGTGGAGCACCATAAGGTTCACTGCCAATACCACATTGGTCCATATTGTCAATTGTTGGAACCAAAACCATTATAATCCATAGTACATACATCATCTTGTTGGTGATAAATTATTGTAGGGTTTGATAACGAGATGCAAATTTCTTGTAAGGTATTGTGAAGTGCTATATGTATCTAGATGTTTATTTGCTAAGATGATTCCCTATACAAAATTACCAAAGGTATAGTGATCTTGTTGTTTGTTTGGAACAAATTTGGGTCTGCCACAAGTTTTGGGTACAAGTGGAAGATTAAGGATAACTACGTCTTGTTGGAGATCTTATTCCCAAAAAATTGTCTTGATGATTTTAGAATTGAATCATAAGGGGGATAGGTAGATGTGGAAGTAGATGCACCATTTATGTTTAAATGTGGGGATATGGTGTTGGGATGGATGCAAGAGGAAGAAGCCTCTGATTATGTCTCAAAAATAATCTTTGTACTAGGGTAAACATAAGATTTATGATGGTGGCTGACCAATGCTCTACAATGTGCAAAGGGTTGCAGGTCACCCAAGATTGTGAGCTATTGGCACTAATAGTGTAGTTTGATGCATTGATGGAAATTGGAGGGAAGAAACTATATGTTGTGAATCCATGGGTGATCAAGAATAATATTTCATGGGAGCTATAAATCAATGACATGGAACTGGTTATCATGCATGACATGCCCAACTTTTAGTGGTAGATTGATTGTTCCTATTGATTACAACTCTACATTGTCACAGACCTTAATAATGATGTTGTTTAGTTATAAATTAGTGTCAGTATGACTTGGTTGTTTAACAAGTTTTAGAATGAAAAGTTTTATACCGGATCCATTTTCCACAAGCACCCTTTTAATTTTCTTCTCAGTAATGATAAAACTAATGTATTAAAGTAAGTTATGGATGTAATTCTCTATTGGGATCTCAATTTCAATTAATATAATTTTCTCAAATGGAGTGACTTAGGATACCTAGGTTGGAAGCATGAAAGGTCAATGTCCATGGGAACTCTTGACTCCTGATTGATACTGTAAAGGATATCTTTATGAACAATTAATATTTTGAGAAGGTTCAAGATATATATCTTGGTAGGAATTTTCTCAAGATGATTGAAGAGATCATAATGAATGTCTAAAGGAGTAGACAACAAAGGTCCTATAATAGTGGTGTAAGAGTGTTGTATTGAAGGACATACTAATTGGATTTTATTTTGATGGTTGTGATATGGTTGGTGATAGGATGAATACAACCAATTAGAGAATCAAAATGATAAGACACATTTATAGAAACATGATTGGTGTAGTTACCTTGTGAGGATTAGCCTCAATCTGTATTTTGTTTTCCTTGTTGTTTTTGTTTGGGAAATGGACATTTATAGATTTCTAGCTTTTTATTATGTGATTTGATATCTTCTTAAGCATTAAGTTCAATGTCCTCGTGATGTAGTAGGTATTGGATGTAGTTTTTAAGTTTCATGCATTGATCAATGTCATGGCCTTTTACATGATGGTATTCACAATATTCATTTTAGTTATAACATGAAGGAGTAGGAACACCATTATCGAATGCATTAGTATTGAGAAACGTGATCATGTTTTTTGATTTGAGTAGGTGAAATATAGAGGAATAATATTCACTCAATCATGTATATTCTCATTATTTCTTCCCTTATTTGGGTGGCCCCTGAGTGATTATTAGTTGAGTGGTGTTTTGTATATAATGGATGTGTTTAGAGTTTGTAACTCCATCACTTACAACATTCTTATTTTTTTAAAGAATTTGGATTTATTGATGGGTTTGTTATCATAGTACTTTTGAAATGGCTTTAAGACATCCTTGTCTAAGAGAGATTTCATGATTTGGATACCCTTCTCAATGACATCTCAAATGTGTTTATACAATGCATTTAGAGGTGAAAAGTGATTTCTAGATGTAGATTGGGCACAAAATTGTTGACTAATTGTTTTGTGGGAATTGAACATAGAAAGCAAATAGAAATCTCTCTCCATCATTGTAGAAATGCTACAAAGTTTTTAGTGTTACATTGTTTAGCATTGCATAGGTCAAGCATGGTGATATCAATCTCCATGTTGAAGGAGAAGTGTCAAGAAAATTTCTAAGATATATTGACAAATGTGGAGGTTGATCCTTTAGGAAGGTGGAGGAACCATTCAAGAGATTGGCCTCATAATCTACAAGGGAACAATAAAATTAGATAATTGTCACTATATCCAAGAGAGAACATAGAGATGATAGTGTAGCCCCAATTGTAGTAGTGAAGAAGACCTAGATTGAAGAAGAGACAATTCACCACGTAGCTGTAATAAGATGCAACAGGAAGGAAAATCTAAGAGGGAGAGAGGAGATGTAGCCCAAAAAAAGTTGCACGATAATGAAATGGAAACAACCAAGAGGCATCCACAAAAGAATTTGAATAAGGGAAGAAAGGAAAATGAGGATAAGATATCAGTGCTTACCCTTCATCCCCTTCTTTGAACACACAAACTACCAATTTCCTAATAAGTGTTCCTCTAAACCCAACGAATTCGTTATAGCCAAATTTGGAGGGGTGCAAGTTTGAAATTCCTATTTCAGAGAGATGGGACCATCCTTATTTGAATCTGAATGATCAGATTCATGAGGTCTCTTTATTCTTGGAGTAGGTCTCTCTAAAGAGGGAGAATGCACTAAAGGCTGAACCACCTCAGTACAATTAGCTGCAAAGGGCTGAGCAACAGTTGATGGATCTAATTCTATAGCTTCTTAGATGTCATAATTAGAAGCCGACTCGTCCTCAAGATGCGGAGGGCTCTAACGTTTAGGAAATTTTTTATTTGAATTTTGGGATTTATTATGAAGGCAGGAAAACTGGAGGTAGCCTGAAGTCCTGCAATTTCTATATTTGAAAATCATATTTTCATAGTCAAGAGCCTATACATGAGTTACATCTCCCATATTGAGCTTCATTTTATCTGACATTTCATTACTAATATCGACTTCAAACTGGATTCTGACATAAGTGAGCAGCCCACTATGAAATCACTTGTCATCCTATTTTGTGAACCTCCCTAGACTATTTCCAATGTCTTCCATAACAAGATAAAAATTAAGAGGAATATTTGGCAACCTCACCCAAACAGGGACACACATGATGGAGTAGGAAATTAGATCAAATTGTGGAAACCATAGGGTAGTGAACAACCCCCGAACCAAGGGACCTCATAATAACCCTTTGATAATACTCTTGATCAAAGAAGTATATTATCAAAAAACTTCGGGCACAAAAAAATGATCACAATTTTTTGTCCATGAGGAGTGAATCCACTAGATCAGAGCATTTGTTGAAGGTCAAACACCATTAAATCTACAAATGAGATCCTTTTTTTTCCAAATTGTTTTTGAAGGTCAAAGATTATGGACTAGGGATTTCCAATGAAGGGGAATCTGAGGCTTGTTCCACGATATAGGCAGGAGGAAGAGGGGCAGTTACTGCTGATGTGGAAGTGGAATTTTTAAACAGTGCCTCTTTAAAAGGAGCAGGGTTTCGTGCTTTGGCTCCTCCCTTTAAAAACTCAGACATTAAAATCATGGAATCCCTTCTAATCCCATAAGAGCTTAGCAGAGAGTCACCCTTAAAATATTTTCTACCAAAATTAATATCTACAAGGTCTATCCTCTAGCGTAGTTTGTGGGAAAGAACATATTTAAAATCCATACCCTAGGTGAGCTGAGGAAGTTGAATACAAAGAGTGTTCCCATACCAAGTGTGGAAGAGGACCTGGGAGGCATGGTCAAAACCCATTCCTAGATTGTGTGGGGACAGATCTAACCCACAGACCAATCCACAATGGTCCCTATCCATTTCTGGATTGCAATACCTAGAATCAATCAACAAAGGGGTGGGGGTAAAACTGGTGTCCTGAGATGAGGCTGAGAGCACTCCAAATCTAAAAATTGACACTACATGCCCATCACTGAATCTGACATTGCCAACAACAAATATTAAGAGTATATCCCCTCCCACTTGCAATCCAAAATTGTCTCCACAATCTGCATCAGAGAGGCTAGGGTGAGGGCACTCAGTTTGGCTTGAAAATGCCATTCTCTGAATTCTATGTGAAAAATACACCTTAGGCTTCTTTTCATGTATGTGAGAGGATTAAAATTCTAGTTGACGAATCAAGGTTTATAATTGGTTTTGCACCATTACTTCTTCTTTACAAGGTTGATGATGTTGGTTTTTAACCTCATTTTCTTTGTCATGATTTGCCTTGATGAAAGGTATTTGATTCCCGACTTTAGATGATTTCAAAGGTATATTAACATTGTATTCCTCATTGTTCTATCTAGGATATCCATATGTAGATGCATGACATGTGTTAAGGATATCATGAATGTCATCAAAAGGCCCACAATCTAGTCTAGATTTTCATTCTATCCACAATAGTGATGCCTACATAGCAATACTCCAATGAGGCCTCAAAATCATGTTGTTCTCCCTCCCAATGAATATATGCGGATGTGGATGAATAATTTAGTTTGGAAAACCTTTATAATTCCTTCAAAGATTGGCAATAAAATGTTGGATTCACTTTTGGTGCATGGGAATGATCTAGAGAAGGAATTATATGTGCTAAAATGTATTACTTGTTGAAGTGTGCACTAAGAAATTAATGCTTCAATGATAAGGGTCCAAGGTTCCTTCTTACATTCTTCCTTGATGTGATATATATATATATATATATATATATTCCTATAATAGGTTAGGGTGTATTTATTTGTATAAGTAACTTTTGCAAATGATTTCCTACTCAATTGAACCTAAACTGACTAAGTTAATTTATACATTTGAAAATTTGATTGTTGCAATTACACTTGACGATATCATTAGTATAGAATATAATTATCGGCCTTGAATAAAACCGTAGTTTTTTTTGTCTTAAGTGGGTGATCTTGTCTAGGCTTAGGATGAAAATTGATATGAAATATGCAAATGATAACTAATATTATGAAGGTGTGTTCTTTATAAAGTGCATTGATTTTGGAGGTGTTAAGTAGATGATCAAGGAATGACCTAATATAAGATGGGTGTGTGATTAAAAAAGAAACTTTTTGATTAATTCAATAAATGTGTAAATGGATAATGCTTGAATAGATACCAAATGATTATTTATAGGTGTCTTATGTCCAAAAATTGGAATACACTACTAACAAGGAAGTAAAATACCAATAATCATACCTCCTCCTTCGCGTTCCGTAGCAAACCTCAAAATGGGCTAGGAAACTTGGATTGAGCCCTGATTGTGTGATATGTAGGTGCTTTTCTTCAAGACGGAGGAAGACCTTCCTGCAACAACGATCCTCTTACTTTACACTAGATGGGAAAAGGGATTATGAGGCTATTTTGGCATTAGGACGAGGCAAAAAAGATGTTCTTTGCTCAAAGGATGCAAGAACTTAGATATGGCATTCAAGCTTATTCTCCGTGTGTTTAGAGGGGAGGGGTAAGGTTGTATTTATAGCCTGAGGGAGTGATTAACTTAGTAATCATGGTTTGAAAATGTTAAGATTAATCATGGTTTGAAAATGTGGGCAAGATTAGGTGAGTGGTTTGAAAATGTGGGCAAGATTAGGTGAGTGGTTTGAAAATGTGGGCAAGATTAGGTGAGTGGGGGCCACGAAGAATGGGTGAGGATTTGAATTATATTTTTAATTCATAAGTGGAGGATTTTAGGTGAGTGGGGACCACGAAGGGTGGGTGAGGATTTGAATTTGAATTTTTAATTCAATAGTAGAAAAACATGGAGAATAATGACATGTGGTGAGGATTGGGTTATTTTTTAGATTTTGAAATGGATAATTAATCAAATTATATTTGATTAATTCGAAGTGTATTTTTGTGGGAAATGAGGAAGGGGAATTAATTGATTTAGGATAGATGTGAAATTGGGGTGTCTACATTTGCCCCTCTTTGGAAGGGTACTATGAAAGTAGTGTCCTTTCAAAGAAAGTAGACGGTATGGGGGAAGAATTCAATCTACTTTTTAAAAGGTAGAGCGAATGTTTGTTGGGGAGAATAGAAAGTGGTGAGTGACGGATGTCATAGTATCCTCCAAGACAAAAATGTCATGAGAAGATGTGATTATGGATAGATGTGGTGATGCCCCCTCGAGAGGACTGACGAGAATGGAATATACGACAGAACTCTCGAAAAGAAGGGAAATGGATTCGGTGGAGAAGAGGACGATAATGGAGTGGAAGAGACTGGAATGACCGCACGACGCAAATGGAGAAAGGATTCAATCGACCTTGAATGCTAGGTGTGAGGGTGTGTGGGAAAGAGAAAAGGGAATGGATAGGATTGGGGGTTGATTACGAGAAGAGTAAGGGAGATAGGGGAGGGGAAAAAAAGGAATGAAAGAGGTAGAAATAAGAGAGAGGGATGATAGGGGAAGAAGGGAATGATGAAGGACAAACAAGGCAAAAATAGGAAAATGACAGAGTAGAGGGTGAAGGGATGAAATAGAGAGATGTGCAAAATGAAGGAAGCAACAGAGATAGTAAAGAGGGATGCGTGGAAGTGAAATAAATGATAGAGCTGAGAAAAGTAGGAAACGGGAAAGGATAAATAAGAAGGAGAAAACGAGGTGGGAGTAGGGGGTGAAATGGAGGAAAATGGAAAGAGGACGAAAGAAGAAGTAGAACGGAGAAAAAAAAGAAACTATGAGGGGCGAGGAAAGTGTGAAAAAGAGGAGAGAAAGGAAGAGAAACAGATACAGAATGAACGAAAAGGTAGGGGTGGTAGAGAAAAGGAGAAGTGGTCAGAAGAAACGTGAAAATTAGGGGAGAGGAAAGGAAGATAGAACGAATACAAGGAGAAGATTGAAGGAATCGTGTCATTGCGAGGAAGACCAAGGCAAAGAATATGGAACAGACCGTATGGAGATGCATGTGGAGGGTGGTATGATAAAAAAGACAGGACAACGCTGAACAGCCAGGTTATCGATGGGGAAGTAAGGAGGAAACGTGATGGAAAAAGGGGAAGAAGATGATACAGGGGAAGGGAAATAAGACGAGGGGTGGGAGAGAGAAGAGGATAACAAAGAAAATGATGTAGAAGGAAGGGAATACAGAAAGGGGGTAATAAGTGGAAAGGGAACGGTATAAGGAATGTTCAAAGAAGAAAGAGGGGAGGAATGACATCGATTGGAAAAGATGTGAGAGATGCATGAAATGAGGATACTAGGATGACGAGAAAATAGAAAAAGGATGTATGATGAAGACAGTAAAGATATTGAAGAGGGCAAAGAGGAGATGGAGAGATGGGTAAGAAGCGACAAGAAAGGGTGGGAGTGAGGGAAAAGAATAGGAGAGAAAAGAGAATGGGGGATAGAAGAGGCAATGCCAATGAGGGGATGTTAGGGAAATCCCTTTTACAATGAGTGGTGGGGAAGGGTGAGAGAAAAAATGAAGAAAAGGAGAAAGCTAATGAGGATTGGAAAGGGTAACGCCAACAAAGGGACGTTAGGGAAAACCCTTTGACAATGAGTGGTGGGCTTAGAGGAGGGAAGGAATGAAGGGAAACTCTAGAAGGTCCAAGGGAGTGAATGAGGTCGTGCGGAATGAGGATTGATGATTTTTAGGGAAAACCCGTTGACAATTATTAGCGCGGGAAGAGAAGATGATGATGAAAGAATGATATAGGAGTGTTAACAATAATGGTGAATGTGTGTGTGGGTAGAAATGTGGGGGGAATTTGAGAAGATGAAGTGGAAAGAGTGAAGAAGATGGGAGGGATGAGTTGGGACTAGGTGAAAGTGAGGAGAGGATGCGGGTGAAGAGGATGAACGTGGTGAGGATGAAGAACCAAGACATGAAAATAATGGGAAGAAACGGTATGAAGGATGATGGATCAAGAAGGGGAAAATGGGGGAAAAGAATGTGATTGTAGGTGGAAGAGATTAGATGTATGTTGTAAGAGGATATGTGGAGAAAGGATAATAGTAGGAGGAAAAAGTGGGTAGTAGGAGATACCAGGTGGAAGAAGCGATCAACAAAGTGAACGAAGAATGAGGCGGGGGAGAAGTTCACGATGACAAGTTAAGTGTAGGGAGGACCCTGACATAAGATTGTCATGTGACGGAAGTGGTTAAGTAAGATTGCCATGTGAGCAAAACTGGAGATGACAAATGGTCAAGCGAGAAGTGGTGTTTGCGAGAATCGAAAAGGAGGTGAAAGGATGTGATAATGGGGAATGCCGAGAAAAAATGAAGGGTGAAGGGTGTGTAGTGATGGGGAAAGGCAAGGAGACAGATCATCCTTAAGAGGGACTCTTAAGTGAGATCGCCGGGTGAGTGGTTAAGTAAGATTGCCAAGCAGAGGAGGGTGATAGTGGTGGTAAAAAGATGTGATGATGGGGAATGAAGAGGAAATATGGATGGTGAGATTGTAGAGTGATGGGCGAGTGTAAGATGACATGTCATGCTTAAGAGAATCTCTTAAGTAAGATCGTCATGCTGCTGGAGAGGTTTCGTAGGATCACCCAACCGACAGGGATGATATGCAAAGAGAAAGACAAGATGATATTGGGGATAGGGGTGGAATGGTAGGTTGAAGAAGATGATCACGATGAGAGGTGGGAGAAATAAGATGGGGGAAATATGATGGGATGGGGGAAGGCCATAGGGCAGATCAACCTTAAGTGGAAGTCTTAAGTAAGATTGCCATGCGGCTGGAATGGTTAAGTAAGATCGCCAAGCTGAGGAAGAAGAAGGATGATGTTAGAGTTGGTGGGAATAGGGTATGACAAAATGGACTGAAGGGGAACCCTCAAGTGAATTTTCCATACTACGAGAGCGTGTAAGTAGGATGACCAGGCATAAGGTGGATTTGGGGAAGGATGAGAAAAGAGTGAGTGAGGTATGCCTGAGTGGTATATGATATGAGATGAGGTGATAATAAGAAAGAAAGGAAACAAAGGAGTGTAAAATGAATGGATGAAGGAATATATGTAGTGGAGGGCGGAGAGTGTGAGGGGAATCCTTAATTGGGATGCCCGCGTGGTGAGAGTAATGATGCGAGAATGAGAAGTAGAAGAGGTGGAATGGGAAGATGTGTTTGGTGGTGATTGTTGTTTGATGAGAGGGGAGGTGGTGAAGAAGCTTCTACAGCGGGAAGATCTTAGGGAGAGGGTAAACCTCCACTGAGGATTCCATATAGAAGGGGTTATTAAGTAAGATTGTCAAGCGGGAAGCAAAAGGGTGAAAGGAAAGAATACAAATGGGTGAGAGGGGACAGGAATGGTGAGAAGGGTAATATGGGTATAAGTGGCGGAGGAGTAAAAATGAGGAGTGAGGATGAATGGATCAAATACATGGTGATCATGGTGGGGGAGAAGGAGCTGCTGGATAGTGAATGCTACTTGAGAAAGATCGTCAAGTAGGATTCGCAAACTGCAACGGTGATCAAGTAGGATTCCCAAACTGGAGAATGCATTAGTATGGGTGAATGGATGGGGTGCAAAGTAAGATGTTGATCATGCAGGAAGATACTCACGTGACGAAAAGCATCTTAATTTTAATATAGCACATAACAGGATGCATCGTGATATAAAAGATCAGGATGACTAGACTGTAATATGCGTGATAGCATAGACAGGGGCCATCAAAAAGGTTTGATGCCCCAGTACGATATGCAAATGGAAGAGAGCATAGACAGAGGCCATCAAGAAAGTATGATGCCCCAGTACGACATGCAATCAGATAACATAAGAATATTAGAGAGAACACCAGGATACATAAAATCAAGATGCCCCCTGTAATATATCAAGATACAAGAAAGTAATTAATAATTTATAACTAATAATGCAACACAAGAACCAATAAACATGTCCCTAACGTGTTCCACAGTGAGGATTGATTGGATGTGCCCCCAAGCAGGGGTACGAGGACATAGTAAAGTATTGGGTCATTGTCCTCAAACAAGGAAACAATGAGAGCCGGATTTGCCCCAAGCGAGGATTCACGCGAGGAGAAGTGGTTTGAATTTGGTAGTCATAAGGTGATTGGATCATTCGTTGGGGATAATAGTTCAAAGGTTAAATTGTGTTGGTTATTTTAGAGTTTTTGATTTTTGGATTTTAGCGATTTTGTGGATTTTTTTTTTTTTATTTTTATATTTATTATATATATATACAGATTTTCTAATGTTTTTTAGATTTTTGACGATTTTCAAATGTTTTTGACTTTTTTGACGATTTTCAAATATTTTTAGATTTTTTTTTTGTTAATGATTTTTGACGATTTTTAATGTTTTTGGATTTTTGACGATTTTTTAATGTTTTTGGATTTTTGACAATTCTTTAATGTTTTTGGATTTTTGACGATTTTTGTAATGTTTTTGGATTTTGGACGATTATTTCTAATGTTTTTGGATTTTTGACGATTTTTCTGAATTTTAATATTTTTGGATTTTGGATGATTGTTTCTAATGTTTTTGGATTTTTGACGATTTTCAAATGTTTTTGGATTTTTGGATTTTTAGATTTTTACAATGTTTTTGGATTTTTGACGATTTTCAAATGTTTTTGGATTTTTTTGATTTTTGACGATTTTCAAATGATTTTTAGATTTTTGGTTTTTTGCACTGTTTTTGGATTTTTGACGATTTTCAAATGTTTTTAGATTTTTACATTGTGATTGGCAATTTATGGACCAGAGTGCAGACTTATTTTTGAGAGGCGATAAACATGGATATTATCCGTATGTACCGTGTTCCGTGTTGTAACTTATGCTCAGAATAACACAAATTCTCTTTCCATTGGCAGGATATGGTGGTGATGATATGATGAAAAGAATTCCAGCTCCATTCTTGACTCCACACAACTAGTAAGATGTGTGGGCTCATCACCGAGAATCAAGAAGGACGCAGGAGGTAGATAATGAATATAGAGACAAATGCTAACAACAATCCCTTTGGGAAATTGTGACTCCATTCTTCATAACGGTACTGAACCAGTTTCAAAAATGGCTTTCACTTTATGAGTCACGTGCTAGACTTAGACAGTTATGTGGCCTGCTGATTGGTAAGATATGAGGTTAAGGGATAGTTCTCTCTTCACTTAGGCATCTAAATTACGTGTTTGGGGATTCTATAATTTGTAAGCACTGTAAGATTTTGTATTTTTGAAATGACTCCCTATGCCTTGCCCCATGCTACTAGTGAGAAGCAAGGGCTCATCACCGAAGGCAAAATATAGGCGAGTGAATTCCCTTTTTGTCTTTTTTTTTTTTTTTTTTTTGTTTTTTTTTTTTGAATATTTTGCAATGTTTTTATGCTTGTATGAGAATGACCCTCTACGCTTTGCCCCATGCCACTTGTAAGAGGCAAGGGTTTATCACCGAAGACAAGACGTAGACGAGTAAGGGCACCTTCCTCCATTCCCAGTCTCACACTACCAGTAAGAAGTGTGGGCTCAACACCAAAGACTATGAAGGACGAAAGATGTGACAATGAATTATTCATAAGTTATTGAATTGATGGATTTTTTTACAATAGTGCTTTGTATTTGGGAAGAAACGTCTGCCCCCAATCTCAGCCCCACACGACTAGTAGGACGCGAGGGTTCAACACCGAAGACTGAGATGGACGACCAAACGAACTGGGTAACGAAGTTTAGAGCTTTGTTATGAAAGAGAGAATGTATTTGAAGGGAATATATTACCATCAGTAAGCTTCTAGGTATGACCATAGAGGAAAGCGACTGAAAATGGAAGAAGTATGACGCTCACAAACTTAATAGGATTTATACTAGCACTTGTCTCATGATGATAAATATGAAGATGTGATTTTGATAAAGAAAATATCTGCCAATGGAAATGAATAAATTTAAATTATTCAGAGATAAGCAAGACAAAAGGAACAATGTACACGTTGTATCCTGGAATAGTGAACATCTCAAGGATAAAATTTCTTTAAATGAACTGCATTCATTGGTTCATCAAGATCTTGACCATCTTCAGTGGCCAATTTATAGGCTCCAGAGCCAAATTTAGCTGTGATTACATAGGGTCCTAACCAATTAGGCTCAAATTTTCCTTGTTTTTCTCGTTCTTTAGTGGTATTCTTTTGATTTTCTTTTAAAACGAGGTCACCAATTTCGAATTCTCTGGGTCTTACCTTTTTATGATAACTGCGTTGCAGTCGGTTTTGATAGACTTGAAGATGATTGAGAGCATTAAGTCATTTTTCATCGAGAAGCTCAAGCTCTTGAAGCCGTGACTGTCGGTATTCATCCTCATTAATTACATCTTTAAGGGAGATCCTCAAGGATGGGAGTTCTATCTCAATAGGTAAAATGGCTTCACAACCATAAACAAGGGAAAATGGGGTGGCTCCGGTAGGTGTGCGGTAAGATGTACGGTAAGCCCAAAGAGCGGGGTAAATTTGAGTATGCCAATTACGTCCATGGGTGTTGACAATCTTTTCCATGATGGATTTTAAGGTCTTATTGGTTGCTTCCGCTTGACCGTTGCCCTGAGGGTAGTATGGAGTGGACCATTTAAGTTTGATGTGAAAATGTTTGGCTAGGTCTTTTACATCTTGGTTTTTAAATGATTTGCCATTATCTGCAACCAGAGCGGATGGAATACCAAATCGACAGATGAGATTATTGAAAATAAATTTCGATATTTGGCTACCGGTAACATAAGTGAGAGGCATAGCCTCTACCCATTTAGTGAAGTAATCGGTAGCGGTAATGATGAACTTATGTCCATCGGAAGATGTTGGTCTGATTTTACCAATGAGGTCAAGTCCCCATTGAGAGAAGGGCCATGGTGTGGTTATCGATTGTAATGCCTGGGAAGGTGCGTGGATAAGATTTCCATGCTTTTGACATGCTTGACAACGTTTGACAAAATGACATGCGTCACTTTCCATGGTGGGCCAATAATATCCAACTCGCAGGATTTTCTTGGCTAAGGCGATACCATTCGTGTGTGCTCCACAGATACCAGAATGGACTTCAGCTAAGACACTCGAGGATTCTTCCTGATTAAGACATCGGAGCAGGGTGCCATCATATCCTCGTTTATAAAGAGTTTCTGCTAAAATGGTGTAACGAGAAGCACGTTGTGCTAAAGCACGTTTATGCATTGGTTTCATGTCGGCAGGAAATGTTTTATCACGAATGAAGGTATAAAGATCGTGGTACCAAGGGTTATTCGGACCCACGATCTCACATACCATAGTGTTTTCAGGAAGATCATAGGCAGGCATTAAGAGATGTTCAACGAGAAAATGTGCCTGGGGTTGACTAGATGCGATTTCTAATAGGGATCCGATGGTTGCCATAGCGTCGGCAGATTTATTACGAATTCTGGGAATTTGATCAAAGCTAATTAATCGAAAATAGCTTCGAAGACTATCCACCATGCGTTTATATGGGATAAGTTTTTCATCCTTGACCTGGTATTCATCGGTAACTTGCTTGATGATAAGTAAAGAATCACCAAATACAGCTAATTCTGTAAGATTCCAAGATATAGCCAGTTTTAATCCTGCGATGAGAGCTTCATATTCTGCGATATTGTTGGTACATGGGAATGCTAAGTGAAATGATTTGGGGATAACATGTCCGCTGGGTGTGATAAGCAAAATACCAGCCCCTGAGCCATGGAGATTACAAGATCCATCAAAAAATAGAGTCCAAGCTGGCGCGATGTCTATGTGTAGAATATCTTCATCAGGAAAAGAGAACTGAAGTGGTTCTGTGCCAGGAAGGGGTGCCTCGGCAAGTTGGTCGGCAAGGGCTTGTCCTTTAATTGCTTTCTGCGGAACAAATTCGACATCGAATTCACTAAGTAATACGACCCAACTAGACATTCTTCCCGTGAGAATGGGTCTGGACAACAAATACTTGAGAGGATCAATTTTGGCAATCAACTTAGTTGTGTGATTGAGCAAGTAATGACGTAACTTATGGAATGCAAAGGTGACCGCTAAGCATACTTTTTCGATTTGGGAATAACGTACTTCGTGCTCAATAAGTGTTCGACTAAGGTAATATACAGCCTGTTCTTTTCCTTGATCGTTATGTTGTGCTAGTAGAGCTCCTATGGCATGTTCAGTGGCAGATGTATAAAGCAACATGGGTTTATCGGCAACTGGTGACATAAGAACAGGTGGACTAGAGAGGTATTCTTTTAACTTAGCAAAAGAGTCTTGGCAATCGTGGTTCCAGTGAAAGTGTGCATCTTTCTTGAGTAACTGATTAAAGTGATGGCACTTGTCAGCCAACTGTGATATGAAACGCCGAATAGATTGTATCTTTCCCTGAAGACTGCGTAATTGTTTTAGGTTTTGAGGAGGAGGCATTTCCATAATGGCTTTGACTTTGGCAGGATCCACTTCTATGCCTCTTCGTGAGACAATAAACCCTAATAATTTACCAGAGGTTACTCCAAACACACATTTCTTTGGGTTAAGACGAACCTTATACTCGCGTAATCTATCGAAAATGCGTCTCAACACACTTGGATGCCCTATTCGTGTTTTAGATTTTGCTAATATATCATCAACATAATCTTCCATGATATCATGTAACATGTCATGGAAGATGACAGTCATTGCTCGTTGATAGGTGGCACCAGCATTTTTCAAGCCGAAAGGCATGACCTTATAACAGAAGGTGCCCCATGGTGTAGTAAATGCCGTTTTATGTTGATCTCCTTCAGCAATACGTATTTGATTGTAACCAGAGAATCCATCCATTAAGGAGAGCATTTCATGGCCTGCCGTAGAATCAACAATCATGTCTATATTTGGCAAGGGAAAGTCATCTTTGGGACAAGCCTTGTTGATGTCACGGAAGTCTGTGCATATTCTGATGCCGGGAGTTTTCTTGGCGACGGGAACTATGTTAGATATCCATGCCGAATAATCAATAGGTTTGATAAAGTCAGCTTCCAAGAGTTTCTCGAGTTCGGCTTTGACAAGCAATGCAACTTGGGGATGCATTTTGCGTAGTTTTTGCTTTACAGGTTTTGCATCTGGATGTACCACAAGATGGTGTACTACAAGAGATGGGTCCAGGCCTGGCATGTCCTTATATGTCCATGCAAATATATCTTGGAATTCAATAAGGAGTGTTGTGAATTCCATGCATTCTTGGTCAGACAGACTAATGCCAAGTTGTAAAATTTTTGGTTGTTCGGTGGTGCCAATGTTTATGTCTTTTGTTTCTTCTACAAGCATTTTAGATGTATCCTTTTCGGAGAACGATGCTAATGGTTGATGTAGGTCATCAGTGTCGGGTGTTTGTTGGAATTTTTGTTGACATGTTTATTGGATAGGGTGGCGGTGAGGTTTTGACTATGGGAAATCCTCTGTTTGCGCTTTTGATCCAAATTTTCTGAGGGTGAAGGATCTGAATATTTTATCTCTTCGCCAAAATAGGCTGATTCATTTAGATTGATTTCAAATCCTTTTCTATGGTCGGAAGTAGGGATTTGGTCGCGAGTTCCAAGGAATTCTTCGATGGCTTCATCATTTTGGAACATGTCCATGGCTGCATGATGTGGTTGGCCATGGTCTATGAGACTCGGATGTGTAGGCTCAAAATTGATGACATTAATAGATAAATGTTCAAAGGAAAGATGTGTTTCAGCGAGGTCCTAAAAAAGACTACATGGAGATCTAATGTCATTATCAGAACTGGTGTCATCATTGTCACTTAAAATTATTATGGGAGCAACATCAAACACCTTAAAACCTAGACCATGTTTACCGTGATGTTGTGTGTAATTTATAGGGTCTAAACGACCTTGTTCATTTGGACCGAGTCCTTTACCCTTCCATCGCATGTTTTTCATTATTCGGTGAGCTTTGGTAAATTGAGGGGACTCATAACATGGAGCAAAGTCGTCATTATATAACCAAGATCCTGAAGAACTTGGAATATGTTCGTTGTCAAGATAACCAAAAATTTTCCAAACTGACTGACCCATTTGGTAAGTGGGATGGATTCTCAGATGTGGAGCGTTAGGTTTGCCATAGCTATGTGGGGATTTAGTGATATAAAAAGAGTCTGCCATCTTTTGAAATTGATATTCACCGCATCCCGTGTCAATGATTTTAAATGTGTGAGATGGGGGACCAATAGGTACCTCATGTGGTGGGGAAGTTAGTTTGGTAGTCTTAAAAGATGAAGAGAATGGGTTATAAGAAGAAGGGGGTGGATTGAAGGATGAAGGTTGGTTATTCACAGGAGGAGGTATCTTAATAGAGGAGGTGTGGTTGGATGAAGAAGATTGGCTAGGTGAAGAAGAAGATGGTGTGGTGGAAGAATAATTGTTGCTGGAAGAAGAAGCTTGATTAGTGGAAGAAGATGATTGATTAGTGGGAGGAGGACTGGTGGAAGGTGGTTGACTAGCGGATGATAATGGATTGGAAAATGTGTTTTGGTTATGAGATGATGGTTTCAGATTATTGTTAGGGAGTGTATCAGGATCAATGCGTGTTTCATTAGGGATTATACGAGGTGGAGCATATTTATCTGTTGATGGACAATAGTGATCATGTCGATACCGTCCTTCGAGGAATCTACAATACTCAAAAGGTTGGGGATCTGCACGTAATGTAAATTCCTTGTCCAAATGAGGAAACTTAATGCATTGGTGGAATGTTGATGGGACGGCTTTCATGGCATGAATCCATGGTCGGCCGACAAGAATGTTATATGCAACTTCTACATCTACCACATGACAGACCGTGTCTAAGGTGATGGGTCCAACTTGGAGAGGCAACGTGATTGTGCCTTCAGACTTTCTTTCGCTATTATCATACCCACGAATGGTTATGATATTGTTTTGTAAATCATTTTCAGTGTAACCTAGACAACGTAAAAGTTTCATGGAACAAATATTTAATGTTGATCCATTGTCGATTAAGACGCGCTTGATTTTACGATGAGTTACATAACCCTCGACGTATAAAGAATGATTATTAGCGATGTTGGGATTAAGCAGGTCAGCGGGACCAAAAGATAAAATAGGATTGGGGACTGTAAGATGTGCAATTAAAGCCTGGAATTGTTGTGAATTGATGTCCTCAGGGACACGAGCATTATTCAATGTTTGCATAAGGATGCGTTGTAGTGCGGGAGAAGAATTAAGTAGTTCCATGATTGAAATTTGTGCGGGAGTCTTCTCTAATTGTTTGACAATATTAAATGATGGCGTAGGTTGTGGAGAGGAATTGGCGGCGGAATTAGATGGTGGATTAGGAGGTGATGCCGGGGACGAAGTGGCAGATTTTTTTGTTGTAGGGACCCACATTTTTTTCTGTCTAGTGGTGATCGCACAGTCAGTTCTGATCTTTATAGTTGCCACTAAGTCTTGGTCATAATCTATGGTCGAGATGACTGAGTCATACTCGACATTGCTTGATGATTGACCCTTATCTTTTGAATTGTTATCATGGTTAGGGAATGGATTTTTGAACATGTGAAGTTTTTCATTAGGTGTTTTTGTCTCAGAAGTATTTTCAACTTCTATGTCTCCACGTTCAATCAGGTCTTGGACGTAATGGCGGAGTTGCATGCATCGATCTGTGGAGTGCCCTTTTATGCGATGGTAATCACAATATTCATTGTCTTTATACCAATTTGGTTTGGGTTGTCCTTCTTCGAAGGGTCTGACAATGGGATATGTAATCATATTAGCATTTTCCAAATGACGAAAGACACTAGATAGACTTTCTCCGAGAGGAGTGAACTCTCTTCGTCGATCCCGAGAAGGAACTTCCTTTCTAGGGATAATGATTGGTTGTTTAGATTTTAATGTGTTGGTGGGATGGTTTTGGACATTTCAGACATGGCGAGAATCAGTAATGCCATCGTTGACGATATTTCGATTCCGGTTAAAGAATTTAGATTTGTCCTGGTTCTGAGGAGTGTCTCGATAAGGTTGGTCTCTAAAGGGTGCTTTAAGTAAGCCCTTAGAAATGAGGGCTTTTTCGATTTGTGTCCCCTTTTCGATGACTTCTTCGAAACTATTCAGACAATGCATTTACATGTGGAATGATAATTCGGCATTGAGATTAGGGACAAAAATGCTAACTAGTTGTCTCTCAGGTACTGAGCAGGGAAATCGGCTTGCAATTCCGCGCCATCGTTGTAAAAAGGAGGCAAAATTTTCGTTTGGCCTTTGCCTAGTGTTGCAGAGATCAAGCATGGTTATTTCTGAGTCTAGGTTATAGGAAAAATGTTTGACAAATTTCTCCGATAAGTCTGCAAATGTCGTGACCGACCCTTTGGGCAGATGGAAAAACCAGTCTAAAGCTTGTCCTCCTAAACTTTGGGGGAATAATCGTAAAAGGTACGTGTCTCGATAGGCAACTTCCTGACATTGCATGTAAAATTCCTTGACATGTTCACGGGGGTCACCTTTGCTTTTGTATTTATCAAACTTAGGGATTTCAAAGGATGGCGGAAATGGTAATCGTGATATCTCTGTATCAAATGGATAAGGACACAATTCTTCAAAGTTGAATTGTTTCGATTGTTTTTGTAGTCCCTGAATGGTGTCTTTCATAAGTTTCCATTCTTGTGCAAATGGAGAAGCGGGGGACGGTTTATCAAACATGTCGTGAGTATTGGAATCTAGATTGAGGTCTTTCAATCTTTCAGCTCTAGTCGTTGCTTCCTCAAGTTTCTTTGTTAAATCTTGGATTTTAGTGAATAATTCTTCGGCCGAAGAACCATTTGGATTGTTTGGTATTTCATTGTGATAACTTGATTCACCATTGTCGATGAGTTTGTTTAAATTTTCCGTCCCGAAGTCAGGGGGTAGTTTTGCCCCCATGGCTAGGATGCGTAACAGATATTCATTTTTGTTTTGTTCTATCACCCTATTGACTTGTTCTTGTTCTTCATTGGTGAGTTCTGGTTGTGCGACTTCTTCATCGTCATTTTCATGATTGTGACTGCGAGTGAATACCATGATGAAATGTGTCTGATTAAGCTGAAAAGTGGGTAGGAATTTTGAACAGGTGTGAGGAAATGAGAACTCGATTACTTTGGATTTATCTCGAATAAGCTCGTGATGACTGATAAGGAGAGTAACTCAAACAAGTTATCTCAATATGATGATGATGTAACTCGAGACGAGTTATTAGAGGATTTGTTGCACGTTGTGTAGATTTGGCTTAAACAAGCTCTGGACTATTGACGGGGAGAGTAACCTGAATAGGTTAATCGCGATATGGTTGTGATATAACTCAAAATGAGTTATGAAAGGATTTGTGTTGGCTGTGATTTGGATAAATGCGATGGTGGACAGAATAATGAGTGAACTCAAACAAGTCACCCAATATTAGTTTGATATAGCTGGAAACAAGCTATGAAGGATGTTTTGACAATTGACAATATGGGGAGTGAATGCTAGTCACTCAATATCAGTTGGATATAGCCGAAGACAAGCTATGACAAATGTATTGTTGGATGAGGCAAGCTAATGAAATTGGTGTGATGGTTTGGTCTGTGTTGTTGGATTGTTTGGATGTTTTCGCTTGGTATTGAATTGGTCGAGAACTGATTTTTTTGTGGAACACAACTAGGGTCTGAACTTTTACAATGAACACATTGATATCAGCCAAGTTTTATGATAAAACAATGCTAAACTATTTTGTTTTCAAACAGCAAGCAATCATGTGGATTCAATTGTTTTGGCTTATGAGGTAACTTCTTCAGGAATGATCATTGTTTCATGCAATCATACAAGTATGCTGTGAAATGGTGGATGCAGGCTCTTATTACTCCAAGAAGATGCGTCCTCCGATATACCCTAGTCCTGATATACCTAATTCTGTACGGGGACAGAATTGGTACGGGGAACCCTTAGAGCACTGGAGGAGACTCACCAATTCTTACTTGCCTGTTTCGGAGTGAATCACCACGTCCAGAACAGGTTTTGTGAAAAGGTGGAAGGTGATGGAGGGATGAATGTGTATGGTGTCCTTATAACTCCCCGAAGATTTACAGGGACGATGCCCAGGCTTCGTTGTTACAGCTATTTAGGCGTGACTCGCATGCGCTGCACGACAGCATTACCTGTAAGTGAAGAGCAGCGGCGAGGTAAATACCGAACGCTGTGATGAGACTAGGTCTCAAAGTGCAATGCAGATGCAAATGAGTCCACGTCACCGGTGTAGCTTTGGTGGTGATGAAATCCACCTCGTCTACGTGCAAAAACAATATGATAAAGTGATTAAACGCAGGGTTCTTTCCAACTTGAAATAAATCACTAGCAGAAAATAATTACGTACCTGAGCGTACTTTTTTTTTGGTTTCAGCAATTTTCTTTGAATGGTGGTATTTTTGCGGGATTTTTGTTGTTTTTTTTTGTTTTTGTTTTTGACAATATTCCAGCAACGCGGTTCTACAGAAAACAAATTAGTAGTTATCCTGCAAACGAAATGTTAGAAAAGTGATCGTGGCTATTTTTGATTTTCCAGATCACTCGAAGGGCACAGGAAAAGAGCATACACAACCAACGACCAAAATAAATATTAATAATATGAAAAAGGAAAATAATGATTGAAATGACAGTTGGAAAACAAAGCTAGAGGATCCAAATTGCTCGAAGGCGCAAGAAAAGAGCACCTCAGATCCAGTGACCACCTGCAGAGTGTGATCCATGATGGGGATAGGGTAGTTATCCTTTAATGAAGCTTGATTAAGGTTGAGGAAATCCACGCACAACCTAATCTCACCACTTTTCTTTCTTACAGGGACTATGTTGGCCAACCACTCCGAATGGTGTATGGGATAGATAATCTTTGCATCTAACAACTTCTGGATTTCTGCAAAGATGGTTCCTGAAATGGTAGGATTGTGCCGCTGCAGCTTCTGCTTGAAAGGCTTCTGTTCTGATTTAAGTGGGATGTAGTGTTGAACTTCCGCAGGCTGATATGTTTTTTAGATCCTGATAGGACCAGGCAAAAATATCCATGTATTTCTTAAGAAGCTTAGTGAAAGCTTCCTTTTCAGCTTCCGAACAACACTTACCCAGATTTACCAATTTGGGATCATTGCTAGCTCCCAAATTTAGTAATTGTGTGTCTGAGGAAGAGCCTTCCTCATTTTCTTCATTTTTTTCTTAAGCATCTGATCATGCTTATCAAACATTTCCTCAAGAGATACCAAGCTTTTGGGAATTTTATTTCCCTTTAGTTGGATAATCTCCTGACCTCCTGAGACGTCAGCATCCATTTCTCCGACAGTGGTCTGCCTAGGAGGTGAATTGCTTCCCTCATAGTAGATTTCTTCAAAGTTATCTTTCTGTTGGAGAAATGCAGCAATCTGTGTATCATCGTTGAAAACCTGCCATTGCTGGACGTTGTCAGGAACCTTTGGGTGAAAAACCATTTCCACCTTGTAATCTCCCTGTCTAAAGAATGCAGGGGGCTGATCCGGATTCAACAAGGCTGCAGTAACTGCAAGCGAATCAGCTCTTGAATTTTGTTCTCTCGGAATGTAATATACCGAGAAAGCTGAAAAATCCAGGATAGCAGAGTAGACCCGATCTCTGTAGTGCCGCAGTTTGTCTTTTTTGACTTGGTAGAGGCCCCTTATCTACTTCACAATCAGCTCAGCATCTCCTCTTGCGTGTAATAATTTGATTCCCATTGTTCTCGCCTGCTCCATGCCTAATAACAATGCTTCATACTTAGCCGTATTGTTAGTATTTTCGAACATCAATTTGAAGGAGAGCGCATGCACTTTCCCTTCAGGAGAGATAAGAACAACGCCTGTGCCGGATCCAAATGAACAGCAGCTACCATCAAATTCCAGAGTCCAAATCTTGTTATCAATTTGATGTGATTCTCGAATCACCGGTTGAATTTCTTCTTTATCCATTTCTAGGTAATAGAATCCGTGATCCGATTCCTGAAACAAGATCTGAGATCTAGGATCTTTAGATTTTGATACTGTGTACTTGGATTTCTTCTCAGGTTCCAGCTTCTGATTTACTCCTTTGATTGGTATGTGCGCACAAGACCAATCCATCTTCACTTCTCCACCCAGCGCCTTGCAAAAATTTTTACTCAATAGCATGCCATAAGAGACTGGAATGTCTGCTACAAGGATAGTCATTTTCAGTCTTTTATCTGGAAAGGAAGCAAGTACTGCCTGCGCATCTTTGATTTGCCCCACAAGAGGGACTTGCCTTTCCATGGAATAACATCTTCCAATGGTTTTTGTCAATGTAAGACCCAAGGCATCAGCAACTTTGGCAGGCATGACGTTGTCGGAAGCTCCAGAATCCAGGATGTAATTGCTTAGCTTATGTTCGTTGATGAGCAAAGACACATAGAATGGCTCAATCCTTTCCGATGTAGCAGGAGAAGGGGTGGAAGGAGAAGAACTTGCAGCAGCATTATTTGACGGTAAATTAATCTTTGGACTTGACAAGATACCCCGTGGATTATTGTTCGTTGGGCTAGGACCATTACTTTGCACATATTTGACCAATCTATTCAACTGATCAGGAAATGCCCTCAAATACTCAGCTTCTGACATTTGGACCTTATTTCTCTTGATGTGATCAATTATGTCAAAAGCTTGACTTGCTTCAGCAGGATGTGCGTTGGTTCTTTGCTGCGAATTGAAAGAATTTGAATATTTCTCCTTGGGCGCTAATGAAGAAGGAAGAATGCTACCTCTTTTCAAGATAGTAACATCCGGGCCAGGATATTCTCTCTCTTTCCAGCCGCTTGTGGATGCTTCGGCATTTTGGCGTGTCTGAGACCTTGTAAACACCGCAAAAGTGTGACCATCAGAATCTTCAAAAGATTCATAATAGCCCTCATCAGATTCGTAGTCCAGGTAACCAATATTGGAGTCGCCAGCGGGATCTATAAAGTCTTCATCATCAAATGATTCATCAATGTCGAGATCCTCTTCATTAGTTTCCAAGTTATTCCTTGGAGCAGCTTCTATTGCTAAACGCTGTGGTGCAGCAGCAAGTCTGTTTCAATTTTGATTTTGATTTTGACCATTGAAGGTCCAGGTAGGAGCTATTCTTGAAGGGGGTGCATTCCCCTGCTTTGAAGAGATTTGCTTTCTTGATCTCAGCATGGTCATTAGCCAATCTCCTGCAAACAAAAGGATCGGAAGTACTAGAAGCACATCACCTTTGTGAGATAGGTTGTTTTGAGTTTTCCAAGCCATGATCAAGTCGTCCTCAACTCCACGGCAGCATCTTTGTGCATCCAAGCAAATTTTGCAAGGTCTTGCCCACTTAGCTGATAATCCAACTTCAGGCAAATAGAGCGTTTATAAAAAACGTCTTTTGATTTTCGTCGCTCAATGCAAGCAGAAGTGGGGTATTTTAATAGCAAAATCCTTTGGAACTTTGCAAATAAAGTCCCTGCAATGTTCTCGTTTGCTCTTTCTCAACCTGCGTCAGTTGGGTGATCATCGTGCTTGCGTCCTTTGCAGGCTTGAATCTTTTCAGAATTGCTCACGCCCATAGTCGTCCAGTTGGGTTACGGTCGCCAGGGAGCCAACCGATAGAACCATTCTCCAGCCAAGTCGTGTAGAGTCTCAATGAATAGCCTGATTGAGACATCTTCATGCTCCACTGCAAGCACACCACAAGATATGAAGAATGCTGTCAAATGATCATCTAGGTTTTGCTTTCCATCTCCGAAGAATTTTGGAAAATTCTTTCTGGATCCCTTTGGCAGCTCGTGCATAGGTGGAGCCAAGTTGAGAGGTCCAAAAACCGCTCCCTATGGAACAGGTACAATTTGGTGCGCCATGTTAGCTTGAGCACGTCTCCTCCTTATGTAGACTTGATAGACTTGATGGCTAATTCCAGCCGCCGGATTATGCTGAATACAATCCGGATCTGGATGGGTGTGTACTCTCCTTCCTGGTGAAAGACTAGATCTGCGGCTTCTAACTTGAGGAGGATGATTGAAATTGAATTGCTCCTGCAGTCGGAAGAAATGATCAGTCTTTCCTTGCGCCTTCACAGATCGGGTGAATGGACGTTCAGCCAGGTTGAGATTTGTATGGAAAACACTCTGATCTTCAATAGAAAAGCTTTGATCTGCAAAGATAGTTGTTCCCCAGCAGAGTCGCCAAAAACTGTTGGCTAGATTTTCTGCATAGCATCAAACCTAGGCAGTCATGAGATAAATCTCCCTTATTTAACCGGTGAGGCTCCCGTGTCAGATTTGTCAATATAAATGTGTTTTTATCTATCAGGGGTTTTACTTTAACAACTTAGTTCATGAACCATAACTAAGAAGTTCTGCAGCAAGTAAGCAGCTGTTTAAGAAAGGAAAATTATAGAAGAAGGAAGTAAAGGAATTACAGAGAAGAAGGAAGATGTGCATCCCAATTAGTAGATAGCAGAGCTAATTGCATGCACATAGAATAAACTTAATAGATTTGAACACACAAAATTCTAAAGCAAAGGCAGTTCTAGATCCAAATCTAAAATAACACAAAGTTTACTTTAAAGATCTAAGATTTAAAAGCAAGAAACACAGTACGCCGTGACACAAAGTTCTCCGGAAACCTGCTTCTTTGTATTCCTCTGCAACAAGTGGCTCTCAGGGGTTCAGCACAAAGTCTAGAACACAAGATTGCTTCTTACAAATTCTGATCGATGATTAACCCGTAGGTTCTTCTCCTACTTATAGAATGTAGGAGGGAAGTACAAATAGAAGACTCAAACTGAACTAAAGTATGAACAACAAGTAAAGATGACATTTGGAAATCATCCTCAACTAACTTCTTCTTAAGTGACACATGTATCACTTAACTAATAGAAAGGTTCCACAATGACTTCAAGTAATGGTTGCAAAACCAATAACTTAGAAGTTTACAATTTCATCCGGGAACATAGAAAGTAGAAGAAGAAAGAAATAGAAGAAGTCATGCCAGCTATAACATCTACATCTTCTTCTTGTTCTGATATCTGATATACTTGTCGAACATATAGTTCAGCATCTTTCCATCTGTTTTAGCTACTGCTTCCTTTTCTGTCCTGAATTGCAACAATCCTTCATTCAACACTTTGCTGCATGCTTCCACTTCTTCCAAACTTGGCCCAAATCTCGCAATGTCTGCCTGCAGTGTCACCAGCCTACTGATAGAGTTCATCGTGAAAGGCTTGGTGGCTTTATCAATCCTCTTTTGCACCATCAGAAGAGAACCCCTCCAGGGAATCATGCACCTCGTTAGAAACAATCCGCACGTATGAAGTAATACCTCCATCCACTCTTTCCTCAGTGAAAGAAATAATACTGTCCGGCAAATCTGATGTTCTACTCTCAAGCGCCTGCATCCTCTTCAGCAAAACTCTGCAGATCTCCAAACGGAAAGATACTGCAAACTCTAGCTGCTTCCCCTTCTCGACTGATCCATCCGGCACAATTTGTTCTGCAACCAATACATCTCCCGGCAGCTTGTTGATCTCGGCCAAAATACTCAGGTTACTCTCTGCAACTGTATTTATTCCTTCTATGCTTTCTATCAGTTGCTTTAGTTGATTTTCTGCATCGTTCATAACCTTTAGGCGGGCTGGCACTTCCCCAAGTTGCACAGAAGCCTGACAAATAATCAGATCCTTCCATTCGTCAATAGCCTTTACTTGATTGCTTGCATCTTCCATTTCCTGCATAAGATGATCACTCACCTGCGCTGAACGGAAGGTTTAGCAACCTTGGCTATGATCTCACATAATTGAGATATTTGCTTCTGCAGCTCTTCTTTCTCCGCCTTTTCACTGTCAAGCCTAAGGAACAAAGCATCCAACAACGTCTGCGTGTCCTGCTTCAATCCTTCAGTGGTAGCTTGACCAAGTGGTATTTTGGTCACCGTCACATCTTCTGCCGTGAGTTCCTCTTCTACCTTTCCTTCCGCCGGGATTAATATCTCAGCAAACTTCTCTCCCGAATCCTCGATGATCAACCTAGAAGTTGCTTTAGCAACTTTAGGCCTTCTGTCTCTTCTGCTCAGATCCTGAAGTAGCTGTAAGTCATGTTCCTCTAAGTTCATCTCTACTCTTGCTTCCGGAACCAACTACAAAGCTAACCATTCCGAGAAATTACTTCTCGGAGAGTGAGAAGTCACTGAGTGCACTACCATTTCCCGCTCTGCATCCTCTCCATCAGAAAGTGTCACAGTATCATGGCTGCCATCCTTTGAAACATCCAAGGACAAAGCTCTTTCGAACTCCGTCATCTGCAGCTTCAACATCTCCTCTGGAACGGGTGCTGAACGAAGTGGCTGCGGAGAGAAGATGAACGTTGCTGGTTTTAATGAAGGCATGGAAGCATCCTGCTGCTGTGGTGCGATAGTTGGTGATCCACTAGGTACTGGAGAAGTCGGAGTCAAAGCTATGGTCGTAGAAGTGGTCTTTTCTTTCTCTTGAGATCTTCTGCGTACTTTCAACTTCTCGGACCTTCTGCTGCTCTCTCCTTCATGCTTTCGCTTGAGGGAATCTCCTGTGCCGAAGTTGCCTGTGATTTGGTTCATCAATACTTCATCAAGGCAGTATCCCTTCGTTAACAACCAGCTCGAAGTACTCACCAACACATCTCCAGATCTTTCTTCTATTGTGCTGCAGCCGCCATTGCTATCCTACAGTAGAGCTTTATCTCATCCCATTTGATGGTAAGTGTCAAGTACCACGTTCCCATCATCTTTAAGATCCGCAGGTATCCGCGCTAGTCCAAAGTCAAATACTTGCTTCGCCGACAGCCTGCTGAAATCTTTCTTTCTAACCTCGTACTCACTTCTGCACTTCATCCAGAAATCTTCTAACAAAGGCACATGTGCGTACTCCTGGGAGATTGTCTTCCTGGCTATTCCAAATGGATCGAAATTAAGCCGCGCAAGGAAGAACTCTTGCTCATACTCGGACAACATCTGTGCTTCCATCCCTCGAGCTCTATGAATGCTGATGCAACTGTAATATCCCACAGTGAGTGGGAAGAAGCCCGTAGACTTGTGCCGCTTCGACTGAAGGTCGTGTAACTCCACAAGTTACATGCTTAGCTCCATGGCAATCAATCTGTCACTCGGGTACCTTGGCATCTTTGTTGGTTCACCTGAAAAGCTCGTAACCCTGAGGTATGTGAAATCTGCAAACTGGATGAATACACTGCCAATCTTGGACACTGCTTCCCATGCTTCCTTGCTTACCCTGTGAGTCTTCAAGTCTTTGTCTAACCTGCAGATGAAATCGTAGAAGAAACCATCGTTGATCACTTTGAAGTCCTTCTCGCACACAGGTGCAGTAAGCTGTGGGTAGCACTTGAAAATGGGATCCTTGGAAAGAATACCACATCTATCCAGCTTGGAAAAGATACCCTGTGAAGCTGCAGCATATACCAAGTATGAAGTCATCTTGAAGCTGAAGGTACGCTTTACGTTCCGCAGTTGCTCACCGATGTTGCTGCTAATAATTTCTGACCAACTGATTATAGAATCAACCTTATTGATTTCAATGGTCTTGATGAAAGCATACATCCATGTCCGGAAAGTGTAGGCATTTGCTTCACCATTCAACCTGCATAGTAATTTGACAATATCATCCGCCTCCTGCACCAAATTGGATCGTGGAAGAGTTCTCGGGAACTTGGAAGGGGATCTAGGCTTCTTCATGAACCGGCTATTCATGATGCTCACACAGTCAGCTCTATGCTTTTCCCACCTACTGTCAGCATCCTGAATGCTAATAGAAGTCACTACCTTTCGTACTAGAATCTTCAAACAATAATAAAAGAATTCCGCATCCAAACGAATTATTGTCTTTCCCGCAACATCACGCATTGATCTGGATGAAGGATGATAAGATCTAGCACACTCCATCACAAACTCTGGCAATTGGGTTGTACATGGGAAAGCTGCAGCTCGAATAATTCCACTGCTTTTAATCTGCACGCATGAGTGAAGTTTCCCTTACACTGGATCTGTCTATCAATTCAGCAAGAGGTTCCGAGCCTAGATCCGTGTCTCCAATATCTGTAAATTTAGAAGTGATGCATGACTCCATTGTGCTTTCTTTTTCATCTCCTTTTGCCATGGCTTTATCAATCTTTGTCTGAATAATTCTTTTTCTTCTAATTTGGCCGGGTTTCTTCAATACTGGTGCAGATCTGGACAATTCTTCAGATTCGGAGGATATTTGCAATGTATTGGACATTTGATAAAAACTCCTTTTCTTTTATAAAGCACCTGTAATGAGTTCCTGCAATTTATTCAGACAAAAAATGGCCACCGGAGCTTGAATAGTGGAATTTAAATTATAAAAATCTGCACTTTTCAAGCCTGCTGCCCCAAAAATTGGTGTTTAATTTGCACATAAAGAGAGCATGAATCCTTTCAATCAACACTTGAGCTCTTGTAACACCTGTGAAAACAACTATCTCGACGTTCAGATCAACCTTCTCCAAAGCATGCGCCAAATCTGGAAGCTTTTAGCCTTTGTTAGTACTTTGTCTGTGCAAAATCCTTCCTCTAATGGGGGCGCACTTTTTCTCCTTGCTGCAATTCTTAACCTGTGAATTAAATAATTTATCCATATGGCTGTCCATGCTTATATAACCTTCACAATTCTATAATTAATAATTGCCATAACAATTAAAGGCAATTAATTAATTAAAAATCATGCTTTTCTCTTTTAAAAATAGCATGTTTAAGGATAGCCATCCAATAAATTAAATTAATCCAATTTAATCCTTCACACAACACTTCACTCAAGTCTCACAGTGTGCTTTGACCATAGCCACTGAAAATAGAAATTAATTTAATGATTTAATGCTTCAAAAATCATTAAATAATGCCCAAATGGGGCGCACTTTTTGAGAGAAGGGGGCAGCCACTAAATAAATTTAATTTAATTAATTTAATTTATTTCTTTTATTCCTCCTTTGACTTTTTTGACCTCCTCAAGCTTGGGTGCACTTTTTGAAGGAAGAAAGATTATTTAAAATAATCAATTTAATCACTTCAATCCATCACCAAAGGGGGCGCACTTTTTTGCACATGTAATTCTATTTTTAAGAATTTTTCCATAATGGGATTCTTTACCCTGCCAGGCAGGCACCCAAAATCCCATGATCCACTTAAGTGATTTGACTTTGACAATGGGATTCTTTACCCCTGTAAGGCAGGCACTAAAATCCCATGATTTCACTTAAGTCACTTTCCTTTTATTATATCATGGGAATTTTTACCCTGCAAGGCAGGCAATAAATTCCCACCTGCCTGCAGCCTCTATTTTTCCCACTGCAGCTTAAGTGACTTTTATAACACGGGAAAAAGTACCCTGCCAGGCAGGTATACAATTCCCATCCTGCCTGCGGCTTATATTTTTCCCATCGCAGCTTAAATCCTTTGTTTTCCAAAAATGCGCCCATCCCCGCAAGGGCTTTTCTGTGCACGACTTCACTTTTTCCCAGTGATCCAGACCTCCGATGACGACTTCCTCCGGACAAAATGTGCGTGTATGTTTTCCAGCTGCTCCAGGCCAAAAATCGGGCTTACCCGGCGAAGGAGTTGTTCTAGAGAAATTTTACAGAAAACAGAACGGGACACCACAAAAACACGAAAAATTGCCAAAAGTTACAAATAAAGCCCAAAACTTAAAATAAGTTAAAATCCTTCTAGTACATAGGAATAATAACATATCCGTTTATAACAGAGTTGAAACGGAGCGCAAATAGCCTCATACGGGGCTCAAAATAATTAAATACAAATTTCCCGCAGACAAATCCCGATGACAGAATAAAACAATTTTGGGCATCTGGGTATTTGGCGAAAGGGGCTAATATGGCTCTTTGGGATTATCTTGACGCAATACAAGAACTTTCAGGCAATAAAAACAACAAATGACCCACTATTTTAAAAGTACGAAATTTTTTCAAATTGGGTAGTCACAGATTTCAGGGTGAAATCTGAGTGACACCAAAAAGAAAGGCAAGTTTGAACCTCATTGGTTAGGACCCTATGTCATTGTGGCCAAATTTGGGTTGGGAGCATACAAGTTGGCTTATCCTGATGGATATTATATCTGTAAACCCATGAACGCCATGCACCTCAAGTGGTTCTATGCTTGAACATGGCACAAAAATCAGAAAACAAATTACAAATTAAAAAAAACATGAAAAAGAAAAAAAGAAAAAAAATAAAAAATAAAAAGAGAAAACATGTCATCCAAAGAGTGACAAACCAACGCAATTGTGGCACTTTGGATAGAGTCCCTTGGTGAAAACTAGTTTCCGGTGCCTTGGGGGTATTCGTTGTTCACAGAGCTCTATTGCGATCTCCAGGGGGTACACTACTACCTTAGCCTTGAGCTAGTTCCGCACCTACATCTGAGATAACTTGGTGAGCCTACATCCTATTAAAGCCTTTATCCGATTAGCTCTCCCCTTGTTTTTCTGTGAAGAGATTGCCTTCAAATGGGTATCATTTTGAAACCATCTAACTGTTGCACCAAGAAGGGCATCTTCCATCAGCTTCATCTTCTTGTAGCATAACACAGAAGACAATCTGCCTTTGTATATTCTAGATCTAACATTGGATCAAGAATACAACATGATTTCTTGGATCTACAATGTACATAGTCTCACCAATATGTTAGAAAATCTACAATACAACATCTCACAACAATATGTTAGAAAATCTACAAGAAGACAACCATACTATGCTTTGGAAACTCATGCAAAACATTCAAATATGTTAGACTAAATCACCAAAAAAATTGAAATAGGAGTAGAAGAAATTACCCAAAACATCTCAGAAAACGGGAAAATACACAAATAATAGAAAATCGTTTCACAAAACTCCACAAAACATATTGAAAACAGTCTTGCACGTAAACATAGTGGTAGTTTACTTGCTTCCATGTTTGTTCATCTTGCTTTACCAAGGATTCCACATGTAATCATAATCAATTACATGTAATAGATTTTGCTTGCTTGTACATTTGTCATTGCTGTGTATACTTGTATACATACCTTTTAGATTGATCTTTTCTATGCATTTACAACCTTTAGATTCATTCTTATTTGTAAATCATGAAGTGTTGGATCTAATCTACATGCTTGTAATATAAACATGTCATGCATAGTAACTGATGTCGATTCCCTGTGTTGTTGACCGTTATTTAGACTGTGTCGGCTCCTTTGGTGAGATTTGTTAACTTTTGTTTGTGTTTGTTTGTTACTGTGTACTTATAACATTGTTTGTTATCACATGCTATCATCTGAAGCAATTCAGCTCCACAACCTAACAATCATCCCACTTGGACATCATATTACTCAATATACTTGTACCTGCTACATCTACATCCTCTACATACCATGAATACCAGATAATCTTTACTTCAACATACTGTATCATCAATGGGGCAAGAGGGGTCCAAAAATATCTAAAATATAGAACCCCACACACCATTACTCATCAATATCATCAAGTGGACTAATCAAAAGCATCTCGATGTACAATACAAATGATATCATACATCAAGAATCCCACTGAATCATAAATAAAACAAATGTGATGCATACTACAACCATGACTAATCATACATAAAAGAGAGTCCAACTCAAACTAAAGCGCATAGGATGTCAATCATAACCATAGCCATACCTTTATAAAACTAACCATGTTCTCAAACCATCTATCCATGTCTCCATACAACTACCAATGCAACTGACCAAAGACAATGTCATACTAGAATATGTGTAAGAAATAAACATCATCCTGGGTAAGACAACCCAAATGAGTTCTACATCAACTAATGAGCCTGATCAATCCACATGACTTGCATAATCAAAAAATCCATACATCATATACATGAAAATCCAACCCTATATGAGCAACTTCATCCAAGAGGCATACCATCCATAGAAAGTACATACATCATGGTGTATACATAAAAAAATGAGGTCATGTCTAACTCGATCCTACTCATGGGGACTCAAGTGCCCTAAACAATCTCGAGGAGGCATCCATAACCTATGAACCGTGTTGGCCTGACTGCTGCACAAAACATAATCGGATGGCCTCGCGGTATTGCTCAACTGATCTACCTCCATACCATATCACCAGGCTCTATGAGAAGCATATCTACTCAACTCTAGCATAGTCTCTCACCGAATAACTTACAAATAGCTATAGTATGAATCTCTTGGTCCTCATCAATGTCATGCGCAAAAACAACCATGAAGCTATCTAACCATGCTCTCCCCTTACTAATAACTAGTGCAAATACCAATTCTGGCAAAAAATCCGCTCATCTCGGAGCTGCATCTCACATCTGCAATGATGAACTTGTACTTGTGCCCCTAAGGCACTCAATCTGGTCCCTCTCTGTAGTGGACTGTCTGTCACATTGTAGCCTGGGCCTGGTCCTCTTTGCATACCTTCAACTATTAAACATTGTTATCTCTTCGTAGAGCTGAAATGTAATCAAGGGTCATCCCATTTGTGCCATCTGAGCCGCTAACTATTGGATCTAGAAGTGAACCACACTGGCACTAAATACAAAATACCTGCAAAACCGTGATCTCTTCCTCCAAAACAGACTTGTGCCTCATGCTACTCAGTGAATAATAAACATTCTCCAACTCACTGCTGCACATGCATATGTGTCTAACCTGCAATGCCAATAACCTATGGCTCTCCCACTCAACGTGAACTCCTTGCACTGCCTCTAATCATTAAGCTCAAGCTCCAATATATGTGTGTGTGTGTGTGTGTGTGTGTGTGTGTGTGTGTGTGTGTGTGTGTGTGTGTGTGTATGTGTGTGTGTGTATGTGAGGCATGTATATGTTAGTGAGAAATAAAACAAATGAAAGAAAATATGGAATTGATTCCCTAACGGTCTGTATCAAATGCCCAATAATTCTACATCACAATCAATCTGTGTTGTTTGGACCTCTTCCTATGAAGTAGGCTGAACCACCTTTCTTTTGATCCATGACTGTACTCAACATCTCTCGTTACATGCATCTATCTTCATCATCGTCATTTTCATTGAGGATCTCATCCTCAGGAGGTAGACCTAACCCTTGCATCCCATACAGCCTAAGGAATGGTAGAGATGACGAGGTAACAGTGTCAGGTATCCAAGGTGCAAATTTTACTCTGTTGTACATTCTAGGGTCCAAACATAATACCAGTTGTTTTCAAACGAAAGAACCCAAGCCTGTGGCACCATCTAGTCAGAAACTAGAATTGGGCCCTAGTCTCATTGGACTCATTGAGCCCCAACTCTATCCTCTTAGCTGATTCAAACATTCAGTGATCTACTCCATTTCTACCTGTACACACTGTCAAGAAATCTGATCCTCCAAAACTGGACACTAAACCTTCCATGCCCTCTTCTGCTGTAAGAAACCATGTGACAAGGTAACTTGCACTGCACCATAGACTAACATCGGTCTACTCTATGACTCATCGGTAGCCCGACTGCCAATCAAGAAGTATTCAACCATGACCTATACGTTGATACCTCGGCCCACCTGATAATGGTGTCAGGGTTCCACTGACTATCAGTTGGTGTTGTTGAACTATCACAAACCAAAAATGTGTAGCATAGGTATCCCCAAACTGCATCTTTAACCGGTGCCCACATACTATCATTTTTTCCAAATCTAAGATACCCATCCCATCACTGATGGCTCATTTCAAGAAGCACCGAAACTCTTGCACAAAAACTTGGGGTGACCAATAATACATGCAATAAAATCACCAAGATGAAACACTATCATCTTACCAACACAAAGACACTCAACCACATCTTCAACCGAAGTACTGTAATCTGATAGAAATCCTCAATCTTCATTTTGTGCTATTATATTCCACTGGCTCTAACGAATCCTGTGCATCTAACTGCACCAAGGATGCATAAATTACTCCTTGTATCTCTTTCTCAGATCTAGATCTGCAATCCCAAACATGCATGTGCAATCAAAATATACAAGCACTACAATACCAATATAAAAAAACCATACCTTTGAATAATCAGTAAACAGATCTTCAATTTGACCAACATGCATGTGATGTCCAAGAACTAGGACACCTCAGTAAATGCAAGATACATTCAAGTATCTTCTCTAATTCCTCAGATATGTGATTTTCTATTTAACTAGGTTGCCCAGTCGACCACGGTCCAAAAACCTGACCAATGTCAGGAAGTCTGTAATCACAACATTATCGACATTGATATACTCAACCGACCACTGTCACTAATTTTCAGAACCTCGCATTTTCTATGATCCCACGTGAGATCCAAATCTCGGTCATGTCTTTCACATTAGGAAGTCGGAAACCTACTGGTTCATACACTCAGTAATACCACTAACAAAAGGTTGTAAGTAAATCCTTGCTTGAAAAATAAATCCATCGATCTGCAGAACCACTTGTCTTAGGTATTATTCACGGAATAATGATTTAATAACAAACAAAATCATGCACACATTGATGCAAAAATAAACAATTCCCCAAAATCTACAGCAGTGGAAGTATAAACTAGAATAATCCAAATTAAAACAAATTACACACACATAACACAACATGTACCATGGTTCACCCAATGTGGGCTACATCCACCAAAGATAGATATCTCATATATATAATGAACAAGAGTACAAACAAACAAGAGTACAATGCATCTCTCCAAGAGTATCTCCTCTCCTCCAAATATCTAAATGGATCTCCATGAGTGCACTACAACTGTGCCTCCAAACACCACCAACAAATCTCACATAACTCAGGAACTACTGCATCTCTGAAACTGCTACCAAGTTCTCTGTGGATCTGTAAACAAGACCTCTCAACATGGTCTACCATATGTGCAACCATAACTGTGCACCAAGAAGTAAGTCTATCTCTCCATCACTGCATGCATAACCTGTGCAAACATGAAGACAACCTCCTCTACAATATCTAGATCTACATGGATCAACAATACAATATTATCTCGTGGATATACAATACAAGACTAGATCTACATGGATCTATAATACAAGATCTCACCAACATGTGGATCTACATGGAATCTATAATACAAGATCTCACTAACATGTGGATCTACAAGAAGAAAATATATGTGCTTTGCATACTATGCAAGCCATTACAATGAGACAATAAACAATATAAAGAAAATACAATAGAAGATGTTACCCTCTTCTCATCATTGAGATGTACCTGTCTATTTCCTTCTATCCAGCTCCTCTCCATGGAAGCTTTGTCTTCATATAACCTTGTTATTTCTTTCTTCTTCTTCTTCGTCCTCTCAATCTAAGGATTCCGCATCATAGGATCATAATTCAATCCTTCATACTTAATATCACCTTCTAACCATAGCTTTCATGCTTATATAGGCATATATAAACTTAGGGCATACCTTAGACTATGTAATTACATCCTTTAAATCAGCTTTACAACAAAATTTTAGATCTAAATTCTCATGAGTTAAATATAAACTATTCTTACACAGGTAACTGATGCGAAAGTTACCCTAACCGATGTCGGCTCGATTGCCTAACTGGCGATGGTTATCCCTAACTGAGGGAAGTTAGTTACTTTGCTGACCGACGACGATTACCATGTATTCCGGTGACAAGGTGTACCTTGACCGATGATGGTCTCCTGACCAGCAACGGTTAGCTCCTAATCGGCTAACGGTTACCCTGACCGGAGACGGTAATGCCATAAGAACCGGCGATGGTGTACCCTAGACTAGCGCCAGTTACCATTGTAAACTAGCAAGGTGTAAAACATTCTCTAACTGTGAAGCACATGTCAGCTCCACAACCTAACATTGTGTATCATAATTTTCAACCTAATGAACTCTACTCACCAGAATATACGTCATGAAGTCACTATCAAAAAGAAATTTTTGCCTCATGAGAGATAATAATATTGAAGAAGAGACTTCAATCGAGGGATCAACAATTAATGTAAGTCATGGAGCTTTTTGACAGGTTCTATTTTCACATCCGATTGCAATGAAATCAATTCCATTGGGATAGGTTTTTCATTTGAGTTTGTGTGCAAAATTCTATCTTGATCCGACTGCCAGATTGACAGAAAATCTAATGAATGAGAGCCAGGGCACAAGATGGAGTTATTATTATAGCAAATAATATATGGAATCATTTGATATTATTTGAAATATTCCTTCACTTTTTATTGGCCTCTGACAATTTTAGGAATTTCCCCTGCTTTCCAAAATCATTCTCATATTCCGTATCTCCGGACTTGTGAGATTATGACTCGATTTCACTGTTATGTTTGACTACGAGGGTTTTTGGCACTCACATTTAGCCACTGGTCCTTTGGTTAATGAAAAGATCCATTTTTTTTTGTTGCAGCAGTGAGGGAATATGGAAATGGAGTAGAGATGCAATGGAAAAGGAATAGAAGCAGAAGCAATAGAGGAAGAGAGAAAATCAGACAATGGAGGTCTTTATGGGTGCATTCATGGGATATTAAGCAGCTAAAGTAGCAATAAGATATCCGGACAAAAATTTCTCTAGAAATTTGACCATGTCATCATTAAGTGCTTGCATGGGATTGTACAAACGTTTTTGTCCCAAGTCATCCCAAAAATCTTGGCCAACGGTTGGTGTAAAAAATCTATGTCCCCTGTCCCATTGGTCCACATGTCACTCTCGTTAATTTGAATATCTGGTAGGATTTGAGAGAGGGTGGGCTAGGAAAATCTTGACCTTATACCTAACTTCTGGGGGCAACATGGGTGAGCAAAAGTAATTAAATATAGAGGGTTGGGGACTTTTTGTGTCCCAACCATTCCCAAGAGGTCATTGGGAAATGACTGTGCACAAAGAGATGTGCCCGTCACCCTGGCTTGACAAGTGGCAGAGTGATCCAATCTAAGAGCGACCACACTGGGTAGTTAAGGAGTGGTGCACAGGGTGCACTAACTGTGGCTAAATGCTTAGGCTTCACAGTAGGTCATATGAGGGTCCAGATGATATCTAAAATGAGGTCTAAGGCCTAAAACAAAGCCATTGATAGGTCATCTTGCAACAAATATTTGGGAAATTTGAGTGCAATAAATTACGCTTTGATAAAGCCTAGGAGTGACATGAAATCCACCCAAGAAAATTGGCCAACAAACTAGAGTGTACCTTGGAGAGCAACTTGTCGAAGTCTATAACAATGAGTGACCAACAACGAGGAGTACATTAAAAATTATAGAAAATATATTGTATATGAAACATTTACGTAAAAATGTCCTTCTGAACACAATTTTTGCATACTCCTCATACCTTGATCCTATCTAAAATTGACTGAGAAATAGGCTTTGTCTCTCAGATTGAAGGTTGTGAAATGCTCAACAAGAATAGGTCATGTGGACAAAACTGCACTATGAGTGACCCAGACGAGAAATAAGTGAGATCCACTACCTCCAAAATAAGGGCTTTCAAGTGTAGATTTCTAGAATATATTTTGTCTAGTATTCTAACTCCTTGTGGAACTCCCAGTAATTTCTTCGTAAAGCTGGTAGGTCATTGGTTGTAGTTTGCATCAAGTGCACTATACTTTGACACCATCCAGGACCCACATTTTTTGAAACTGGTCTAGAACTATCTAAAACATCCCAAATTCTTCTAAAACCAATTTCACTACATTATTATATCTTGGGATACACCTCCATGATGAGTTTGAGTCCTTCATTTTACTTTGGGGGTGTGAATGCCAAGGGATAGAATGACGGTAGATGAAGAAGGCCATAGTGATCTAAAAACAGGCTAATATCACAAAGAGCAATGCCTTGATGGTATCATAATGTGACAAGTGGACATACCTGGGTGCGCTTTATTTCCCTAAATCACATATGGACATCTTGACACAACATATTGGACTTATCAGATATGCGTGCTATGAATGACACATGGATTTAGGTGATATGAAGGAGGACTCAAAATGACCCTTGAGAAAAACAAATTGAGTAGGGTATGACTGTCGTGTTTTAAAGTGTGAAATTTTCCCTTGCAAAAACTCATGACAACACTAGCTTGTGTGGAGGATGGTGGATGTATTTATAAGAAAATGGATGGTAGAGATTATGTCGCATACTTGAGATCATCGTGTGTCACAATAGTGGAAGACGAGATGAATGTTAGAGTGGAAAGATATCTACGCAGAGACGAAATAATTTCCATGAATTAAAATGTTCATAGGAAGGTGGTAGAATTCGAGATGTTCTAAAGAAGTTAGAGATATTATATGAAAAGTGGTACCGAGAATCTTGGACTTAGTATTAGAATTTTTTATATATGATTAATGTTTAATAAGGGATTAACTGATTGGTAATCATATATTGGGGAGGCTAAAGTTAGTACACTAGAAGTTAGGTGGCAATGGTGTCCCTGAGATTTCACACCTGAAATATGAGGTCATGTGACCCCTTTTTTAAAAAATCAGGTCTTTTCAAAGTAATGGGTCGTTTTGTGTAATTTTTGCCTGCAGTTGTTTGCATATTCTCTAAGGTATCCCAAGAGAGTCATAAAAGGTGCCAGATTTGAACACAATATCCACATGCCAAAGCTCACTCAATGGCCTTTCGCAGAGACCTATAAGCTACCAAAGTATTTTATTTATTTATTTATGGCCATAAATACCCAAATGGGAATTTTAAAGCCAATAGGATTGAACTTAAAATTGGAGGATAAGAGGTTGATAAAAAGCATTTCACCCCATCATTTATTACCATGGAAGGAACATTCATTTAGAAGTGGAAGAATTTTTTTAGATCAAGCGTAATTGGAGAAATTTTTGAGAAAGTGGGATTTGGTAGGTTCATTGAATATGTGGCCCTCATGTGTTTTTATTTCTTTTTGTACTGTGAACTTGGTTTGCCTTTTCTCCAGATAAGGACACCGTAGCCTATTCATTGGACTTCATGTCAGACCTTCTTCCCAGGCCTAGGGTTTTTAAAATATACTCCAGTATTTTTAGGTTACTAATATGTCTAAAGGTGATCAGAGCTCAGGATTCTTTCAGGAGATTGCTTGGTAAGTCGCTTGGTCCAAAAAGGTGCAAAAATAGATTTTATGAAAATAAGAAAATATTGCCATCAATACATAGGAAATCGAGAAAATATGCACTTTTAGAGAAACGACACCTGAATAACGTTAGCCACGAAGTGAAAGTTCCATGGCACTTGCAAGATTTTTGCAAAAGCTACATCTTCAAGTGGAAGGAATACTCCAAAAATGGAACAATTGATAAAGGGGTTGCCCTTGTGTTTTTTCACTGAAAATGATGATGAGTTTTTACTCGAATTTAAAAGCAGAAGTCATGCAAGTCGCACTTTTTGGGAAGAACAATTCCTTCATGCAAGTCGCACTTTTGGAAAGAAGCTTTCTTCCATGCAAGTCACATTTTTTTAAAGGATATTATTGGAAGATTCGACCTATCTGTTACAATAAGAATGATAAGCAGTTTGAGAATTTGTTCTTGATTTTGAATTTTTAAAAGAGTTTTTAAATTTATTTGCATTCAAAAATCCCACCATTGTCAAAAATTATTATGTGAGGAATTCCAAAGAGATAACTGATTTGGTTGATGAAATTGGAAGTGGTAAGGCCTGTCATATTGGTAAGAGGCATGACTTTAACCCACTTGGTGAAATATTCAATGGTTTAAATGATGAAAAATATGTCCATCTTGAGAATGAAGATGTTCACCAATACAATGCAATCTCCACATATTGAAGGGATAAGGACCTGTGAGGAAGTGAAGCTCAATTGGTGGAGAACATTAGATTCTAAGGTAGACCAATTATAGCCCATATGTAGGCATTTTTGGATTGTGGCACTGTTGTCCACTCAAAATTCCCTGCTCTGATAAAAGTAAAATTTCAAAATTTTGAGTTATGAGTGTTTTCTCTAAAGTGCCTAAGCCGTGAAAATTGAGAAAATCTGTGTTTTGGGTCATTTTGTATGTATTTCGGGCCTGTCGGACATTTTTGTCCCGCCTGTCCCAAGTACGAAAGTGCATTTTGTTCCCCGGTCGGCCGAAATCCCCGAAGTTGTTCCATTTTCGGGCCCGTCGGAACTTTTTGTCCCAAGTGTCCCAAAACTTTTTGTGCGAACTGTTCCAATTTCGGCCGAATCACCCGAACCGCGTACTTCGCACTTTCTTGTTCCAAACGTCCCAAATCAAAAGTGCGAGTTGTTCCATTTTCACCCGAACCGGCCGAGCCGCGTACTCCGGAAATTTTTGTCTCAAATGTCCCAAGTCCAAACGGGCCTTTTGTTCCATTTTCGGCCGATTCGCCCGAACCGCGCTTTCATGTCCCAAATGTCCCAAAGTTAATCGGGCCTTCTGTTCCATTTTCGGCCGATTCGCCCGAACCGCGTCCTTCGGAACTTTTTGTCCCGAATGTCCCAAAGTTAAAAAGTGCATGCTGTCCCGTTTTCGGCCGAAACTCCCGAGTCACGTACTTCAGAGCTCTTTGTCCCAAATCAAAAAATGCAAACTGTTCCATTTTCGGCCGGTTCGCCCGGACCACGTCCTTCGCGCATTTTCATCCCAAATGTCCCAAAATGAATTTGTGCGTCTTCTCCCTGTTTCGTCTGAATCGGCCGAGCCTCGTGTTTCACGCATTCGCGTCTCATATGTCCCAAGTGAACCTAATACAATTCATACTTAGTTTTTCCTGCTCTACCCGAATATGCTAAATATGAATTTAAGTTGCGGATCTGATACTATCAATCCGAAGATCAAATTCCAAGGACAGCTGGCAGAAAGACGAAGCTTTCAAGACGCCGGTTATATCAGCTTTCAAAGATATCCATTGTCATCTTCAAAATGAAAATTCTTGTGTGTCCCTCGTGGCAAAGACATAGCTGAGACGTGGAAGAAATTCAAGCAGCGGTTTCTGAAGTTGATGGGTCCCTCTCAGTGACCGGCCACCTGTCTTCTTCCCCATACGTTTCTCTTCTTCCCTTTCTTTTTCAGTTTTCTTTGTAATAGGTTGAGGTACTGCGATTTGGCGGTCCTTAACTATTCTTTAGTTAAAAGAAATGGTTACGAAGAGTAACTGAATTGTAAGCTATATAATGGTATTTTCCACGCCATTCCAAAAGGAGGAAGAACTTGGTATATTTTCTGAAAGTGTAAATAGATCTTAAAGAAATCAATACAAAAGGGCTTTCTATTCATTGTCTATCTGATCTCTGCTATTTCTGTGTTTTCCATTTAATATTGTGAAGATCATTTTGTCTCTAATTTGTTAGTTTCTCTGATTGCATACTGTCCGGTTTTACAAATACAACGATCTTGTATAACCAAGAAGGAACTTTGTGTCCTTGATTACTGAATCTGAAGAAGGTTATTTACAGAACTTTGTGTCTTTAAATTTAATCCTATTCAGCCAATGCAAATGATCTTGTCTTAAATTCCTTGAAACTTCGCATACATAAAGAATTATTCTGCTATCTATAATTCTGAATGTTGCTATTCTGCTCATCCTCTTATTCCCTTTCCTCAGTCCTTTTGTAACTGATGATCCTTATGGAAAACATTTTCGTAATATCCAAGTTCAACCATAAAATAATATTTTGTACATTTGTAAATAAGTTCGTTTCAGAATAAGGGAACCTCTCCCATTAAAGAGGAGGGACTTCTTGTCCCTTGACTGTTGCTCTTCTTAAAAGTCCTATTTGAAAACCAACAGTTTTTGGCGACTCCGATGGGGAAAATCACATTCCAGTTCAGTAATTTTTTGATCATCTTTTGATCTGGCGACTCCGCGTTTCACTCGAGGGAGAAGGGTCCTTGGTATCGAAGATTCTCAGTTTCAGCTTTTAGAACAACAAGGTTTTCCTTTCCCTTCAAATTCAACAAAAAATAGAAGGACCCGTTCGACAAGCACTCCACCTGTTCAAGATAGAAGTCCTACAGGTGGTATTCCTTCAGAGCCTGCTAGTCCCAATCTACGAGCTTTGATCCTTGCCGGTGTTACAGTTCCTCTCCAAGCCGTTTTTCCAAGAATGGCAGCGCCATTACCATAGGGTCATCGTGTCGGGCCCCTGGCCCTTGCTCAGCCGTTGCATGAGTTACCCAGAGGTAACCGGAAGAACTTCCCCAAATTCAAAGGCGATGGCAAAGTGCACCCTGACGAACACATTGCAGCCTTCGTTGTTGCATGTGGAGTTCTGGGAGTCGAATATGAAGACGTCTCCGTAAGGCTGTTTGTTGAGACGTTACAAGCTAATGCTGTTGATTGGTTCTATCACCTTCCGGCCGGTGCTATAACCGACTGGGACACAATGAGAACTCAGTTCGAGAACCGTTTCAAGCCGGCAGAAGATGTGCATGCCTTGCTTGCCCAGGTCTCTCAGATAAAGAAAGATTCACAAGAGCCCATGAGGGAATTTGTGGCCCGGTTCAACAGGTTGGTAAATAAAATTCCAACGCCTACCCGACCTGTCAACCAAATTCAAAAGTGTTTCTTCCTAAATGCCCAATCGCCCAAAGTTAGTTATGCACTAAGAAGGGCTAATCTCGGAACACTAGCTCTGGATCAAGAACTAGCTGTTAGTATCGAAGATGACTTGATCATGTCAGGGAAGTTGAGAAGAGACCCTCCCAAATCTAAGTCTGCTTCTTCCTCTTCCACCCCTGGACCTAGTACTGATCCATTAGTCCAGAAACTTGCAAATGAACTCGTCGCTATAAAGAAACAGTTGGCTCAGCATGCCCCATATGCAGATGTTCCAAGAAGAAATTTTCAGCCCAGAAATCGTTTGCCTGCTCCTCACACAAGACTAGCACTTGAAGGACCTCCTGTTAAGGTTCCTGTGAACGCAACCTGTGAAGTTGAAGAGCCAGATGATGATGAAGCTTGCGAGGAGTTTGTGGAGGAATTTGATGATGAAGCAGAGGAACTTGAGGGATCTCGGGTTAATTTCTTTACCACTGAGGGGCATTGATGATTATGATGAAGTGGTAGCAGAAATGAACAACGAATCTTTTGCTGTCATGACTCGAGAACAGACAAAGCAGAGGGAGAAGGTGACCCAGCCACCTAAGAAATCCGAGGAGCAGTCGGTAACTATCCCTGTAATTGCAAGAAGAGGGTCTCCTATCCCTACTTCGTCTACACAGAAGGTGAGTCCTATCAATCCAGTTACCAAGTTGCTTCTTCTTCCTTTTTCTCCTAAAGTTGATAAGCCTAGAATTCCAAATGATGATGGCCCGTCCACTCTTGGATCCTTTGATATTGTTGATCACCTGAAAAAGACCAAGGTACAAATCTCAGAAGCTGAGTACTATCAAACCCATCCCAAAGCTTTTGCCAAGATGATTCAATTTGTTATTCCCATTCCAAGACCCACCTAAAGGTCTATGGCCCTCCTTCTTCTGCACCACGCCAGTCTGGTAGCTGAGGTCACCTCGCCTGGTGACAAAATTCAAACCAATTTTATTGACGCTCCAATAGCTGGCATCGGGCTCAGTAATTGTGTCATAGATCAAGGCCTTCAGATAAAGTAATGCCTGCTAAAGTAGATCATGCTTTAGGGCATGACCCTCAATCGCCACTTATGGACCTGTTACTCATGCGAAAAGTAAAGAAGTTGCCCTGGTCGGGGGATTAAAAAGGATGAAAGATGCACAAGTGGCTTTTGCTGCTGGCTGAAAAAAAGTGTTGGCTACTCTCTAGTAGCGTACCCTACTTCATACGGGATGTGCTAAGTAGGAAACTTCTGCAAAGATGGGGTGGGGAGGAATCCGAGATGGACTTGTCGCATCATCGTGCTGTTCAATGGACACATGAAGAAGTTGTAAAGTGTTGCCTGATGAAAAAGCAGTATGCGCCAGTCCTGAGTATATGGCAGAAAACCGGATGATCCTAGAGCACAAATACTCTTCTGAGGATATGGGTCATGGCAACTACATGATATGTCCCCTGACGAAAATCCCACCCCCAAAGTGTATCCTAGAGACTAGAGATCCTAACGGGGTTTGGATTTTAGATTTGATGGAAAGTTGTCCTAAGCGGTTCTGGAGCTGGGTGTCCTGTAGTGTCAATAAAGGATGCCTACACCCTTCTCATGTAAGTTTGCAGTTTGAAACCATCAATAATTTACAGGCAGGAGTTGAGGCTCTCATTCTTGGATGCAGAGTGGCCAAAAGAATGAGGTGTGAAGAACTTCTGCTCGTGGTTGATGAAGAAGTTGATTGTGATGAAGCAGGTCAGAAACCTCTTGCAGGTAAAAAATGGGAGGATGTTGAAGCATTACCGGATCAGGTTTGGGATTCCATTGAATTCCTTGATGCTTTCTCATTGAAGCAATTACCTAGAGAAAGAACAGCAGGGGTTGATTCCCCTGGCTTTGTCTTAGGGTCACTACTGATTCCCCATCTAAATTCTCTCGGAGGGGATCGTTCACTATTGAAATGGTCACGGCCTAGTGTACCTGACAATCCAATAACTGGCAAGTTTTCAATTATGACCGCATTGCTTGCCTTCATGGAATCAAGGGCAATTCGAACAACTATCTGTTGAGGGAATGGGACAGTGCAACCTGCTCGTGAGGTGAGAGTGTTGTCTTGACCAAGCCGTTCACCAAGGGACAAGAAACAGATCAAGATGGAGCATCCATTCAAGGAACAAGATTCATAAGGTGTTGGTGTGGTGAGTTGGAGGAACTATTTGGATAAGCATGACAGGTATGTGAAATATTAAAGCTTTATGGACCTCGCACCATCAAGACTGAGTATAGATAAGATTGATATCTGGGAGCTTCATAATGACCCTAAGCGGTAAATATTGGAATAATGTTGTTACATGCAGATGAGAGGAGAGAGAAAAGAAATTGAATTTCTAAAAACGGTATAAAGATCATCTCATTTACTCTATGAAGATTGAAGCTTTCAAACCAAATAGATATGCAACACTATATTCCCCCCTCAAGCCTGGAATAATTAAGCCTTTCAAGCAGAACAGAAGAAACAAAAGACAATTACAACCCAAAGTAGATTGACACCATCCTTCAGAGGATACAGAAGTTGTTGTGGAAAGCTAAAATTCATCTTTCTATTCACCATTCAAGCATTGGATTGCAAATATTGTGCCTGTCAGAAAAAAGAAGGTGAGAATCCGCATCATGTGTTGATTTCCGGAAGCTGAATCAGGCTTCTCTAGAAAGATAATTACTCCTTTGCAAAGATGGATCAAATTATGCAAGCAGTAACAGGCTCTGAAAGGTTATCTATGCTTGAGGGATTTTGGATACAATAGGTAGAGGTTGATACTGAAGATCAACAAGAAAGCCTTCAACCACTCCTTGGGTACCTTTGCCTACAAGAGAATGCCTTTTGGGTCTATTAATGCTTAGGTGCCACTTTTAGAAGGAGCTATGGATCGCTTTTGGAAGCTTGAACAGGGAAGTGTATTGTCATATACCTTGATGACCTGTGACATGTTTTCCAAGAAAAGAGAGGAGCATTTGATACTGGAGAAGTTCTGCTGAGATGCCGAGAGCATGGAATCTCATGAACCCTAAAAAATCGTCTCTGTGTTAAGGAGGGAAAATATAGGGGACATTGTCTCCAAGGATGGTATTAGATGATCCTGAACGAGTTCAAGACCATCCGGCAAATTCCTCTCCCAACTAGACTAGCATCTCTGAAGGACCTATGTGAAGGTTCCTGGTGAACGCAACTGTCGAAGTTGAAGAGCCAGAGTGATGATTGAAGCTTTGCGAGGAGTTTGGGAGGAATTTGATGAATGTATGAAGCAGAGGGGAACTTGAGGGATCTCGGGTTAATTTTCCCTTTCTACCACTGGGGCATTGATGCTATGATGAAGTGGTAGAGAAATGAACGAATCTTTTTGCCTTGTTGCGACATTCTGACTCTCCTTCCCTTTTTTTTTTCTTTCTCTCCTCTTTTTTGGATATAAGGGTGCACTACAAAGCAGAGGCCTATGTTTTTAAAGGTGACCCTTCTACTGTTCTCCCCACACATAAGAACCCTATTTTGGAGACCTAGTCCCTTTTCTTCGGTGTAAAATTATCCCTGTAAATTGCAGAAGAGGGTTCTCCTATCCCACTTCGTCTACACAAGAAGGTGGAGTCCTATCAATTCCACGTTACCAACGTTGCTTCTTCTTGTTCTCCTAAGTTGATAAGCCTAGAATTCCAATGATTGATGGCCCGTTTCCACTCTTGGATTTCCTTTGATATTGGTTGATCCACTGAAAAGGACCCAAGGTACAAATCTCAGAAGTGCAGCTAGAGGTACTAGCTCAAACCCATTCCCAAAGCTTTTGCCAAGATGATCCAATTTGTAAATTCCCATTCCAAGACCACCTCCAAAGGCCTTTTTACCCACACCTCCTTCTGCACCACAGCCCAGTCTAGTAGCTGCTGTCACCCTCACCTGGTGACAAAGATTCAAGCATTTCTATGTAACACTTCCTTCATAGCTGGCCACAGACTCAGTAACTGTGTCATAGATTCCAAGAGCCTTGGACAATGTCATGCCAGCCAAAGTAGCTCATGCTTTAGGCTTAACCCTTACTCGTACTTATGGATCTTGCTACTCTATGGAGATTAAGGAAGTACCTTTGGTTGGAAGGATTAAAGATGCACAAGTGGCTTTTGCTGCTTTACTTGAGAAGAAGGTTTTGGCTACCATACTTAGTAGCAAACATTCCCTCCTTCCTACGGAATGTTGCTAAGCAGGAAACTTTTGTAAAGATGTGGGTGGAGAGATTCAAATGGACTGGTCACATGCCCTCATACCAGTTAATGGACAAATGAAGAAGCTGCTGCCTGAGAAACAATCCGAGTACATTGTGAAGAAGACAGATGATCCTAAAGCACAAATAATCTATGAGGACAGGGGCCATGGTAATTACATGATTTTGTCCCCTGATGAAATCTGACCCTGCAAAATATCACCTAAGAGATCCTAACAGTGTCTTGGATCTTAGAATTTGATGGCAGTTGTTCCTCGGCTGGTTCAGGAGCTGGTGTTCTGTTAATATCACCTGAGGGAAGCCTGTACACCCCTTTTCATTCAAATTACAGTTCGAGAATACTAACAACACGGCAGAGTACGAAGCTCTCATCCTCGGATTGTAGGTGGCCAAAGAACAAGGAGTAAAAAAGTCTCCTGGCTCGAGGTGATGTAGAGCTGATTGTAAAGCAAGTCAGAAGCCTGTTTCAGGTAAAAAATGGGAGGCTGAAGCACTATCAGAATTAGGTTTGGGATTCAATTGAATTCCTTGATGCCTTCTCCATTGAAGCAATTCCCTAGGGAAAATAATAGCAGAGGCTGATTCCCTAGCTGTCTCAGGGTCACTATTGATTCCTCATCCTGATTTCTCTCAGGACAAATTCACCATTGAGATGGTCCATCGACCTAGTGTCCCTGACAACACTAATAACTGGCAGGTCTTCAATAACGACCAGCATTTTGCTTTCCTTCTTAGAGCTCAAAGGAAATTTTGAGCAACTGTATTTCGAAGGAAGTGACAACCTGCCTCGTGAAAGTGTGTCATTCGGACCAAGCTGCCACCCAAGGAGAAGAAAAATGATCAGGAAGGGTGCATTAAACTCAAAGGAAACAAGATTATGAAAGGCTTGGTGATTTTGGAGGAATTGTTTGTTAAACATGACAGATACGTGAGATCTAGAGCTTCCTCTGGGCCTCAACAATCAGCTGAACATGAAAAAATCAATATTGGAAGTTCTGAGGACCCCAAGCTCGTGAATATCGGGAAGTGTTGCACATCAGATGAAAGGAGAAGAGCAATTGACCTTCTAAGGAAAGGTATAAGGATGTTGCTTGCTTATTCTTATGAGGATCTAAAAGCCTTCAAGCCGAAAGAAATGCATCACTCTATTCCTTCTTAAGCCTGGAATCAAGCCTTTTAAGCAGAAGCAGAGGCAGTATAATCCCAAAGATAGCTGACACCCATATTTCAGGAGATTCAGAAGTTGTGCTGAAGGCTAAAATCATCTTTCCCATTCACCATTCGACTTGGATTGCAAACATTGTACCTGTTAGGAAGAAGAATGGTGAGATCCGCATCTGTGTTGATTTTAGGAACCTGAATCAGGCCTCTCTGAAAGATAACTACCCTCTGCCTATGATGGATCAAGTTTTGCAAGTGGTAATAGGATCTGGAGATGTTATCTATGCTTGATGGCTTTTCTAGATATAATCAGGTAGAGGTTGATACTGCTGATCAACATAAGACAACCTTCAACTACTCCTTTGGGGCACCTTTGCTTACAAGAGGATGCCTTTTGGGCTCATGAACGCCGGTGCCACCTTTCAGAGAGCCATGGATCTGGATTTCAGAAGCTTGAAAGGGAAAATGTATAGTCATATATCTTGATGACCTGACAGTGTTCTCAAAGACAAGAGCGGATCACTTCGACCACTTGGAAGACAGTTCTGCTAAGATGCCGAGAGCATGGGATTTCCTTTAAATCCTAAAAAATCTGTTTTTTGTGTCACAGAGGGAAAGCTATTAGGGAACATCGTCTCAAAGGATGGCATCAAGATTGACCCTGAGTGAGTAAAAGCTATCCAACAGATTCCTCTCCCTACCATTAAACAGGGTGTGCATTCCTTTTTCGGTAAGATCAATTTTTCTAAGAAGATTCATCCCTGATTTTACAGAATTAACTTTGAATATTTCTCAAATGATGAAAGGAAAGAAAGCATTTTTTTGGTCTTCTGGAGGAAAAGAATCCTTTAAGGGTATCAGGAAAGCTATTGCTAAAACTCCAATTTTGGCCTGTCCTCGATTTCAGCAAGGATTTCATTATCTACTGCTACGCTATAGATAGTACCTCTGGCTACTGTCTTAACCCAGGAAGATTCTAATAAACATGAACTCCCAATTTCATTCATGAGTTATATTCTAAAGAACCACGAGCTGAAGTACACCATGATGGAGAAGCATGCCTTTGCAGTAGTCAAAGCTGTGAAGCAGTTCCATTTTTATATCCTCAACTCTCACTCTACGGTGCTGGTCCCAGATACGACTGTAAAGTCAATTCACACGCAATAAGAATTTGGATTTAAGAGAGGAAACTGGGTTGCTAAGGTCCAGGAGTACGACCTTGATATCAAGCCGACCAAGCTGGTCCGGGGAAAAGGTCTTTGCGAGCTTATTGCTGAAGGAGCCCAACATGAGTTATTGGAGAAGAAAGCTGATATTCCTACTGTTCTGTTCCTTAGCTCAGTCGATGAATGGTATGCTTACATCGCTCATTTTCTCACTTACGGGGAATGCCCCTCTCATTTAACTGCTAAGGAAAAGAGGACTGTTAAATTGAGGCCAGTGTAATATGTATTATGGGAAAATGCTTTGTTCAAGCGTGGCTTGGATGGGAGATTTCTGAAGTGTGTAGACAAGGAACAACAGAGAAAATTACTCTCAGCTTTTCATGATCAGGAATGTGGAGGGCACTATTCATGAACAGTCACAGCTCATAAGATACTCCGTGGAGGATATTACTGGCCTTCTTTGTTCAAAGATGCATCCAAGTGGGTGGATAAATGTGAGGCCTGTCAGACTTTCGTAGGAAGACCTAAATTGGCTTCTTTACCTCTCAAGCTAGTTGTGATTGAGGAACCATTTCCAACAGTGGGGTCTAGACTTCATTGGTACACTTAATCACTGTTTCTAGCGCTGGACACACTCATGTGCTAACTGCTACTGACTACTTCACCAAATGGGTGGAAGCTATTCCAGTCAAGAGCACCACTTCTGAAGTAGTATGCAGCTTCATTAAAGAGAACATCTTGGTTAGGTATGGTGTACCTAACAAGATTGTAACAGACAATGCCTCGAACCTCTCTTCAGCTGAGATAATGGACTTCTACTACGGGTGTGGTATTTCTTTAGCTCACTCTTCAGATTACTATCCTTAGGGCAATGGACAAGCAGAATCTACTAACAAAAATCTGGTGACTATCATAAGGAAGTTGGTCAATGAATCTCAGATGAAACTGGCATAAAAAACTCTACGATGCTCTTTGGGCAGACAGGATTACACCTAAAGAGAGCTATTGGAATGTCCCCCTTTCAAATAGTATATGGAGTAGAGGCTCAATTGCCAGTGACAGTGGAACTACCAGCCTTGCATCTAATGAAGGCCATTGAGGACACTAGTTTCAGAGATGCCCTGGACAAGAGAATTATGTACCTGCACAAACTAAACGAGGACAGATTAGAGGTTACTGACAGAATATATGCCCACCAGCAAAAGGTGAAGATTCTATTTGATAAGAAAGCTAGGAGCAGAGAGTTCCAAGTTGGTGATACCGTGCTGTTGTGGGATAAAAGACACGAACCTCGTGGTAGCCATGGAAAGTTTGATTCTCTTTGGCTTGGGCCTTTAAAGATAAGGCACTTTGCTGGTAAGAACTCTTTCTATCTTGATTACATGGATGGTTCTCCCCTCCCACTTCCTTATAGTGGGCAGTATTTGAAGTTGTTCAAGTCCTAGGTGACTATGAAGTCCTTTGTATTTTATGTACAGTGTTTCTGCTTCTCTGCTTTTGGTGTGTTTCCCTTCTGTTGTTGTGGTGTGTTGACCTCTGTATTGGTTTGTCTTTCTGACTCCTTTTGCCGAATGGATAAGGTACCTGGTCTGCTTCCACCAATTTTGTCTAAGTTCTTGCCTTGTCTCATTCCATGAATTTACACCAAGTCATCCCCAGAAGGAGCCAGCCGTTGTCCACTCAAAATTCCCCGCTCTGGTGCAAGTAGGTAAATTTTCAAAATTTTGAGTCTACAACTCTTTCTCTGTGAAGCTACCGAAGGTGTGGAAAAAGTCTCGGAAGTCTAAAAAATCTAAGTTTTGGGTCCTTTTGTAAGTATTTTCGGGCCTGTCGGATATTTTTGTCCCGATGTGTCCCAAGTTCCAAAGTGCAAGCTCTGTTCCCCCGACCGGCCGAAATCCCTGAAATTGTTCCTATCTTTGCGCCCGTCGGAAGTTTTCATTCTAACCGTCCCGAAAGTCATTTTGTGCGAGTTCATTCCATTTTCGGCCAAAACATCCGAACTGCATATTTCGCTCTTTGCATGTCCCAAATAACCCAAGTCAAAAAGTGCAAGTCGTTCCATTTTCGCCCGAACTGGCCGAGTCGCGTACTCCGGAACTTTTTGTCCCAAATGTCCCAAGTTCAAATGGGCCTTTTGTTCCACTTTCGGCCGAAACACCCGAACCGCGTACTTCGCGCATTTTCGTCCCGAGTGTCCCAAAAAATTCTCCAGACACTATTGAAACATTTTCAGCCAAAATTCACCTGAATCACGTACTTCGCACTTTTCATGTTCCAACTGTCCTAATTTCAAAAGTGCGCCCTATCCCCCAATTTCGCCCGATGACCGTGCCGAACCGCGTACTTTGGAACTTTTTGTCCCTAACTGTCCCAAAGATCAAATTGTGCAGGTCTGTCCCATTTTCGGCCGAAAACTCCCGAGTCACGTCACTTCACACTTTTTCATCCCGAGTGTCCCAAAATGCATTTGTGCGTCCTCTCCCCGTTTCACCCGAATCGGCTGAGCCGCGTGTTTCTCACATTCGCGTCTCACATGTCCCTAGCGAACCAAAATCCATTCATACTTAGTTTTTCCTGCCCTACCCGAATATGCTGTTTTTTTTTTTTCAAAACTGGTATGAAGATCAAGTTTCAGGAACAAGAAAAAATTTCGCAAGCTCGAGTCAGTTATTGAAGAAGCCAATTTCAATGATTATCAGTACTAACGTTGAGTTTGATCAGAGAGATAGATTGAACATCTTCAAGATTTTGGACGCAGTCTTCGTGCCAACACGTCAGACCTCGTGGTAGGGACATGGCTCAGGCGTTAGAAGAGATTCTGAGAAGCGGTTTCTGAAGTCAGTAGGTCCTTCTCAGTGACTGTCCACCTGTCACCTTCTTCTTGTTATTTTCTCCTCTTCCCTATTCTTTTCCGTATTCCTTGTAATTAGGTTAAGGTATTGCGGTTGGCATTCCTTAACGGTTCTTGAGTTAAAAGAAATGGTTACAAAAACGTAACTGAAACTTGTAATCTATATAATGGTATTTTCTACGCCATTTCGCAAAAGGAGGAAGAACTTGGTTGTTAGATTCCATGCACACACGTGGAAATAGATCTTGATGAAATCATTATTGGAGGGCTTTCATAAAGAGTCTATCTGAAAAAGTTATCTGTGAGGAGTCCTAGTTAAGTGAACAAGAGGATTTTGCACTAACTCGTGAGGATCTATGTGAACATGGAAACTTCAAGCAATGGAGTGGAGTGATCTTGTACAACCAAGAAGTTACATGTGTGTCCTGGGAGTACCATATCTGAAGAAGGTTAAATAGAAGAGGACTTTGTTTCTCTGAAGGTAATCCATTCAGCAAAGCAACCCATAAAGGAGTCTAATATATTGCACCAAGGAAAAGGGATATTGCATAGAGGTATCAAGGAATTATTCATGCTATCTAGAAATGTGAATGTTGAGAAGAAGCTCAACAAGGAGAAATTCCTCAGTAAAGAAGTAACTAAATGATCCTTGTGGAAGGAACACTTTAGGAGGTATCCAAGGTCAAAACAGGAGACTTCAAGAGTAGTGTATTTGTAAATAGGTGCGTTTAGGATAAGGGAACATCTCAAATGAGGAAGAGGTGTGAAAATATTGTGGAGCCTCTCTGAGGATGTTGAAGTCTTCCTTAAAAGTCCTATTAGAGAAAGGAGAGGAGCATTGTGAAGAGGATCCTTGAAAGAGTATTAAAAATCGTAGTGTAATGTTTTTGAGTTGTTATCTCAAGATGAGATTTTGGCCAAGATTATAAAGAAGGAGAGTTGTTAAGAAATTTACATAGTAAGAGGGAGATGTGTCTCATATCCACTGAAGAAGGTGGTATGGTGAAGAAGTAAGAGTACCTGGTATAACAGAGGCCAAGAGGAGAAAGGAGAAAGAATCCTTTGAGGATACATCAGGCATGAAGAAGAAGACTAGGTAGATAAATTACGTAAGGCAAAGTGTGATTTGCAGGAAGAATATTCACAATGGAGAAAATCTACCAAGAATAAAAGGGTGAAGGTGGATGGAAAGGACCGAGAAATGGATGGTTCTGTAGTGGTTCTAAACCCAAACATGTGTAAGAACATAGATGCATAAAGGAAAGGAGTTTGTGTGGGGGAATACATTAGATCCGCTTTTACACAAAGGAGATGCAGTGTGCAATGAAAAACACAACCCATAAGTGTACATAAACCCTTTAGAGTGACCAATCCATAGGCGGTGAGAAGATTAGTTGCACAAAGGATGCAAAGTGTAAAAGGTAAGTTGATTTAAAGTCTTATTAACATGCAAGGAGAAGAGGATTCTTGTTAAAGAGGAAATAAAATAATAGGATAAGAAGAGAGTATAATCATGGAGAAGAGGGGTATCTGTGTGATAGGAGGTCATGCATAAAATTAAGATGAAGATAATTTATAATAAATTAAATGAGTAAGATACTAAAAGAATCACCATCTCACTTTTGTAAGTAAATGAAGGTGGATGGAAAATTTGGAACACATACTCATGCATATGAGAGTCTGAGGATGAGTGCAAACTCATAAAGTATTAATTCTCATAGGAGAAGCCTTAGGAGGAGGAGGTCAAATTATGATAGGCTTAACTTAAATCTCACAAGGGTGCACAATATAGAGCTGGAAAGGTCACAGAGAAGTTGTGAAGGATTGTAGAGATGCTAGAAGAAGTGTTGATGCCAAATATAGGCTTATTGGATAAATAAGGTGAGATCATATCCTCATCTAGTAAAAATTTTGGTTCAATAACTCACTTATCTACTTGAGGTGAAACTCACGTTTTAATTACCTTGGGTAATTTGATGTATAGGAGCATCCATCAAGTATGTGTAAGAAAATCCTACTTAATTTTTCCTACGTATGGTTTCACGCAAGAATGGAACCATGAGGAGTGAAGAGGAAGGGCATAACATAGTATAGGGGAGATTATGCGGAAGTGCACAAAGGCTTAGAAGGAATGCACTCGCATGTGTGGAAGAATTGGTAAGGCACTCAGATGAGGGTGAATTACACGATATTTTTGTGAAGGAGAGAAGCTCTGTAAGAAGCATTAAAGTGCAAAATAAGGTCTAGGCTCCATTTTAAGAGTGTGCAAAGATATTTTTGGCATATGAAATGATTTAGCTAGGGGCATGGAAGGATCCGTGAAAGAGTTACAAAATAACATGGATTTTATAAGGGCCACACAAAAGTTTTTGGAGAAGGCCTCAAATCCCATAGATAGTGTGCAAGAGAAAGTTGGAGATGGAACTCAGGTAAATTAGTGTGCAATAGAAGATCTTCCTTTTGAGGTGTGGTAAATGAGTGCGAGAAAACTGTGTACTGGCCGAATGGGTACTTGGTACTTAGACATGGCATTCTTTTAAAAGTGGTTCCTAGATAGATTGTTCAAATTTAATAGAATGTTGATTATGGAATGGTTTGAAGATCCAACAATCATCAAATCAACATGACACATCACGTTGAATGTGTAGATAGATATAGATAAGGAAATTAAAGGATATTTAAATTTGCATTCTATAAAGGAAGGATGAGATTTCACCACTTTAGGGAATGATGGTTAGTGTGGTCAAGTTGGAAGAAGTTGTTAAATTAGTTTTTGAGAACACAATCTAGTCTAGGATATGTCTTAGGGAGACACCATAGAAGTTTTATAATACTTCATTAGTCCTAGTTGTAAGATCTTAGAGAGCATATGCATGTGGATTTCATTAAGGACATTAATATAAATAGATGAAACATTACAAGATGAAAAATCATCCAGCCTTGTATGATTTATTTATAAGAATTGGGGAGTCCCCATCCAACACAGTCAACATGGTGGAAACCATTGTGAAAAAATACAAAAACAACCATATAAACAAAAGTAAAAATACTAATGATAACAAAAATAACTACAGTAATAGAAACAACCTAGATATAATAGAATTAGAACTAAGACTAAACAACAATCAAGTGAGTAGACACAACCAAAAGCATATAAAGTATAGTCACATCAAGGAATAGAGCTACAAACATGGGACACTCACGGTGTCACAAGACAATCAAGACACTTAGGCCACATACAAGATAATAAATGACACATCAACCAGAAGGCATAGATCCATAAACATGGGACACTATCATGGGGGTTACCATATAGTTTACAAGCAAGGTACTCAAGCTACATATAAGGAGATAGTTAAGTAGTAACACAAGCAACTAGAAAACATGGATTAAAAAGTGGTAATCCCACGTCAAATGGTGATAAAAAAACATTTGTAAGTAGTAAGAGAGCACATTTTCAACATTTCATAAAACACATGGGTTAGTCATGTAATATAGTGTTCAAAGAACAACATATACACAATATATTGTAATCAATTGTTGTGAGAAAGTATAAAATAATTATAATGAAACCTGTAACACATGTATAGTGTGGAGGGATGCCTCCAAGAGAAGAATGTAAGGAATCATATTAGCTCCTATTATCATGTAATGATCCTGTGTGTCTTGCATCAAGCTCAATATACCTCATGAACACATGTGTGTAAAAAATAGAAAGGATATGTCATCAATAAAACCAAAGTGAGTAACACCATATGTAATATAAAGTGTTATCATAATGCAAGCTATGTCTACAGGTCCTAGTTTTGTATGTTTTGTAAATGTATGAATATTTTTTTAGTATGGAATATAACTACATACAAGAGAGATAGGGATCTTCATAATAATGCTACATGATTGAGGGCCTTGTGAAGAGGAGAAAATGGGTCAAGGGAAATGATAGGTTTTTACCTCAAGTTTTCCAATGAATATTTTCCACGTGCAAGTGGTTCCATATGAGTATCATGTACACCAGAAAAACCCAAGTAATCTGAGAGCAAGGTAGACTAGATCCATGAGAGAGAGTGTGTGATGGGGTATATTAGTGACGATGTCTCAAAGAGAGAGAACCAAAAGATGAGTTGTACACTATACTTATGAGGAATTGTGGTGAAGGTGAGAGCTACTAGGTGTAGGATGTGTGTAGCGGAGAATTGTTAGAATGAATTAGGAGGTTGCGAGGGATGCAATATCATAAGATATGTTTGCTATGAGGGTCTATTAGGAGAGTTAAGAGGACTAGATCCGTGAGATATAGCATGTGTACATAGATTCGTTGGATAGCTAGAAGGGTGTGTAATGAGGGGATACCTAAATTCATTTCATATATGTAGACACAAAATATATGCACTTGGGTATATTTCTAGGTCCTAAATCCATACAAATGTATACATGATTCCTAGCAAAGTAAAACTAGTGGCCGATTGACAACTCATTTTGGCATTCTGGTTGCTTTATCTCTTGCACTTTAATGTTTTTGAGCTTGACTGAGAATCCTTTTAGCTTTACACATCTTAGACTTCTTCCAGCACTCTATTGCTTTACCTTTTGATGGCTTTGGACACTCTTCACCTAGCTAGGACAGAAGCACCTAGGTGCTCTTGTCCCTCCTAGGCACTCTTTTCGTATGGTGAATCTCTTTCTTCTTTTTACTCTTTTGGCTCCATTTCACTTTCTGGTCACCTTTTAATACTTTAGTTCAGAATTTCATTTGTCAATTACGACTCAATTCAAAGAATTACATTATATATTTAGTTACTTATTTCAATAAAGGAACAAGCAATATAAGCATTATTTATAACCACCTAAGCTTTGCACAAACAACACAAGAGCACTGTACAAGTACATATCTAGCATATACATACAAGGGTCAAGGGATGTATTAATCTACATACATTGCATAGGAGGGGATTTAATTATATTCCATTACATGCATTTTTGCATATTCGAGACAATCTAGATCTAGCTCACTACCATCATGCAACTTACACAAGGGAAACCTAGGGCATGGGACACCACAAATACACACACATAGAGATCAATTAATACATGGATTCTTAGATGTAGTGCAATGCTCAATTGTAAGTTCACTATTTGGGTGACCGTCGGGGTCATTCTGACTCCAAAATTCTGAATTATTTTTTATTAGATTTGATGTCCTCACTGGGCAGGTGCAATTATTCATCTATGTTTTGTAGGTCACGAGTACGAACGTAACCCTAATTGCAAATTCAAATGTGATCACCCACCATATTAGAGTGGAGTCCCCACTCACCTAGAAATCCTCAGAACTTAATGAATCTAAGTAGACATTAGTGCCCATATCAAATCCTAGTGCCTACCCTGCTCGTGGTCCCCACTGTGGGCATTAAAATCCTGCATACTTATGTAATTAAAAATAGAATTCATCAAGCCCTTACGACATTCTTGGTGGCCTATTCCACTAGATACTACAGTCCAGATCACTCCCACATTTTCACAGAATCAACTAACTCACCTTAATCTCTGCCCACATTGATTAGGGTTTTACAATAATGATTACTTAAATTAATCTAAGTTAATCAATCCCCCAGGCTATAAATACCAACCTTACATCCTCCCCTCTACAGTAGTTACTCTGAAATAAGATTTAATTCCATATAGATTCGATCACATGGTGGTTTATAAAACCCCACAGGTGTTTTATTTCCAAAACTACAACTATGTACTACTGGTATACATTAGGAAGTGAATCTCTCAGGTATTTTACACCTACAACTATTGCAGTACCTTAGGACTTCAATATTTACATCCATCGGTACCTTCGTTATTTATAGTAAAATCTAATGCTTATTGTAGACTATAGGCACTCAATTCTTTTTCTATCACAATTTCATGTATATTTTAGCCCCATTAACATACATCGTTAATTTTTGGACATAAATGTCGTTCTTTTGTTTTTTCATGTATATTTTAACTATGTGCATTCCCTAGATAAAATTTTGCTTATTTTATATTCAATATACACATTTATGAAGAAACTTACTAGATACACATGCTTCACAATTTTACACCTTATATTCCTTTAACATCCCTGCTAATGTACTTTATGAATCAAGTGTAATCACTAGATATTTTTGAAGCTCGCTAAAATGAAATGAAAAGATATAAGAACACAAATTGAAATTAAAATAATTTTAATGATAGACAACAAAGCGAAAAAAAATGAAATGAAAATTACTTTATTGATAAACAATAAAGTGAAAAGAATATTACACAATAAAGTGATTTTTTACATTGTGTATTAATGAATAATAACTTTTTAGTGAGGGAAATTTGTCTTTGTCATTATTGTCATCATCCTCATTATAGGAAGATTCTCTTTTAATATATGGGTATAGAATTTGAGAGTGGAAATTTTAATGTACTTCACAAAATTTCAATCTATTTCTTCAATGCGTGTTTTTGGACAAATTTTTAAGATATTTATCATTATTTAATATATATTTTGTGGTTGAATACATTTTTCACTACTTTGGCCATATGTTTTACCTAGGAGAAATTGTTAGTCTTATTTTCACCATTTAAATGTGTATGAAAAGTCAACTTATTAAAGTTTATATGTTCTAGTTTTTTACTATAATTTATGCCCTAAAATATAGAAAAAGGTCCTATGCTCTTAAATTAAGAAGCATCCATCCAACCATCAGAATGACCCAACCCATAACATGTGCATATATTCTCCCATCGAGCAAAGTGTCAAGTAGAGAATGAACATTCTTAATCTTGATGGCATGGAATGATATTTTGATATTCATATATTGAAGAAATTTTCTAGATTTGAAAATTCAACAAATTGTGGTGAAATATAATTTTCTTTGAAGAGAAAAATGGAGTTGCGCATTCATCAACATTTGCATAGATATCTATAATATATTCATTTCATTCCTTGTGACCACAAACTAATGTCTATAGTTTTGAATACAAATAAAAATCCACTCTCGATATTTCTAGACATCTCATTTCTAAAAGCATTTTCAATACTTATTTTTTAGCAAATAAAATAAAGCAGAAGTTTACACTGTACACTTATGAATACTTATTTTCTATAGTAGAAAGTAAGTCCTTGAAGTCATACATATCTAAACATAAATAACATATTCAAGTTGCATATTTCTTATGTTGGTCATCACATTTAGAATTTTATCATTATATATATATATATATATATATATATATATATATAATATATATATATATATATAAAAATAAAAAATATTACCAACTTCTTTATATCTCAAAGATTCTTATGGTTAGTTAGATTTTGTACAGGTGATTCATGATAACATCATATTAGTCCATTTAGAACAAATACATGCATTCTTGGGGGAACCAAACTCGATAAAGGAACTTAACACTTAATTTATATATTGAAAGGGAACATCTAACAACTTAACACCAAATGAATATCACTTCTCAACATTTGTGACATTTTTTCAGGCTTACCATGTATTTGCCCCACACAATAACTATAGATAACAAACATCTAAATGAATATAGATAAAAAATGCCTTCCATATTAGATACATATGTATACCCATTTTACATGGTATTTACAACCCAATAGCAAAGTTTTAGAGAAATTAAAAACCATACTCCATTTTTATTCTTTAATTGATGTTCACACCATGTTTCAAAACTTCTATATAAACCATAATCCAATAAAAGATATAGATGCTCATGATTGTAAAATCTTTTCAAGTATGTAATGACATATATTCATCTTTGTCTCATAATTATTTTTAGTTGTTCACATTTCTATGTCATATTTAATTATAGTTTTTTTTGCTTAGCTAAACATTTGTATTTGTTAGTTAGAGTGTGATTTAATATGAAAATAATAAATATATATAAAGGAAGTAGGTAAGGGTGAGGGTTTATTTACTTATTTAAATGTAGGTTGAGTTTATAATAAGATTTTTATTCTTTTCTCAACATACAAATAAAGTATTGAGAGATAGGTCATCTAGAAAACGTGCTAAATATACTAAAACATAAGAAGATGAGTGCACTTAGCTCTTTGATTGGTCTAGAGGTTGATAAGGGTGTGATAGAGGGATCAAATGGACATAAATATCTCGTAGATGGTACATTTTGATTTTGGTACTGCACTATCCATAGGGATGAAACTATTTTCCTTGGACCAAACCATTAGATGTGTTTTTCCTATTGGAAGGTCTAGTATGGTTACAAATGGGGCATTGTGACATTCATAACCTCTACAAACAATTGATATATTCTTTTGTATGAAATATTAGGTATTAACAATGTGTAAAATTCTCTAAATTCAAACAACTTGGCCCAAAAACCTAACCTAGGGTAAAATCCCTACAAAAAGTTTAATGGTCAAGTTGAATTACAATTCATACACTGGGCCTATGTTGGAACTAATTTGAATACACCTCAAACTTCTTGTAGTTCTCCATCTAGACATGCGACATAATACTACATGGATGCAATTATATCTGATATTTTGAACACTTGATAACCGCTTTGTATTGACTTGGTTTGCTTGTGTTTGACTTGGATTTGAGGGCTCTTGATTTGGGAAACTTGAATCGTAAGCATGGGTTGGAGTGCTTCAAACTTGTGGGGGGTTGCTCCCAATGTTTAGTATTGCTTTAGGTAAATTTAGGAGAGCTTTTTATGCCTTTTGAGTGATTTGTGTAACGTGAGTGCCAAGATTTTCCAGGCCCATTTTGATGTGGATAAACAAGTGTATTAGACTTGTTTATTTAGGGTTTGTGGATATACAATTGATGCAAAATCATAGTAGAAATACCAAACTATAAAAAAAGAAGAGCTTATCTTGCTAGTGCATTCTGTTTTGCACATATTTTGAGACAGCTCGAAATATATATAGTCGAGAATCAATTTTAACACTTGCGTGTGTGTGAGTGCAGGCGGTCAATGTAAAAGCCTTAGAACAGGCAGGTTGCAAGTTTAAAATTTTGGACTTGCCGGTACAACACCACACTAGAAAGTTACACTCAACTTATAAAAGATACCCAAATTGAGAAATTGACTATTGGGGGGCTTTGGGTAAGAATATTTTCCCTAAAACTGAACCACTAGACAATTTAGTCTAGATGTGGATGATGGTATAGTGAAGTTATGTACACTATAATAAGGAGTAATATACTACTTGTGACTGATATGAACATTCTTGTAAGTGACTGAGTATTGTAATGAGAAGACCAATTCTTTCAATTAGACTAAGGATAGACTAGGATATGACAATTAAACTTGGAATAGGAGCACAAATCATGATTTAAGATATTAAGTCAATACTAAAATTATCAAGTGATAAATTACCAAATTTAGGTGTCTATATTTGACCCCTTTAAGCTAGGAAATGAAAAATTACTTGCTTAAAGGAAAATGCACCTGATTGTGTAATTTTTTTTTGTCTTTACTCAACATGTTTAATTGATTGAGTGGCTGCAACATCCCCAAAGTGAAATCTACAACATAGAATGTAGTCACTTTCCATATACACAGAAATGAACTTTAACTCTAAATTGAAATTAAACTTGAAAATTAAAATCAAACAAAACATGGAAGGTGTACACCTATTTGCATTGCGAATGTATGAGCTTCCCATTGAAGCACTTGGAGAGAGAGATTAAAATTACACCAATGGAGGATTGAAGGTGATTAATACCTAATTTATAAGAGTATTGTGAAGCAAATGAGGTTGCGTGTAACTATACCTAACATAAAGGTAAATAAAAAAATATTGGGGGTTACCCAACATTGAATAAAAAAATAAATTGAGTGTCACTAGATCTAACTATTCTCAAAAGAGAGTAAAGGAATGATGTCCTGAGGTGTCACTAGACCCATACGTACTAAGGGTGTCAGTAGACCCAAACTAAAAACATCCACCCATAGAATCACACTACTAAAAATAGATCTAAATTCCAAATATGCAAAGTTGAAAAGGAATGAACCTCATTGTGCATTGTATTAGTGCTTTTGGAACTTTGCAAATGTAAGAAAAATGATGCTCATGCTCATGCACTTGCCATGGAAAATTGAAAAGGTGTATGTATGTAAAATAAAAGTGTGTAGCCTGATGCTAGATTGAAACTATCATTATGCCCCATAGTCTCTATCAAAATGTATTGAATACTAAAATTGTGTATCTATCCCTGAATTTGAACCAGAGACCTGTTAAAATATGTATTTTCCCAAAAATTATTAAATTGGATGTCAAAATATTCCCAAGACAATATCGTTATTAGGACAGTAATGTTTGACAATTTCATTCTCTATTGGATTGTTTTGTCTAAATTAAAGTTATGTGAATAGGAGCCATACAAAAATCCTGAGCCATTAGAGGCATCCATCTAGATACAACACTCTCTCGGACTTGATAAAATATTTCCAAGGAAAAATGGGCTCTAAATTCTATCGCATGGCTAAGATATTACATTTATTCATTTACTTATTCAAGTAAAAGAGAAAAACATTCTCAAGTAATGGTCAAATGGATGCGAAATTTAAAGTTGATATTGCCATGTGATGATCAAAGGACGTCAAATTTAAGGCTGGACATAAAAGTAAAGAATTCACTACATTACACTCCACCTCGCTACCATTGTAGAACGTCTATTAGTATAATAAGTGGTAGTAGATTAATGGAACACACTATTCTCCCAACAAACCAATGCCCATACATACCATACATAAACTAACAACCTGTTCGGAACCAAATTAGTCAAAAAGTCAAAAATTGATTTGTCTTCAAATATCTAACATGAGCTTGGATTAGATGCATATATGTTCATGCAACTCAACATGTAAGGTTTTGTAGTTACAAAAAGATGTTGCAAGTTCGATTTGCGACTGAAATTCCATTGATTTGTTGAAAAATAAAGTTTCTTTTTTGAATTTTTTCTAAGTTCTATGTTTCATGTAGTTGTGGGGGCCACATAGGAGGAGGATGTTGTAAAATGGATGGGCATATGTGTATTTTGATGGGAGGCACAATGTCTTTTCTGAATTTTTTTTAAGTTTTATGTTTTGTGTGCTTGTAGGGGCCTTATAAAAGGATGTTGATGTATAACATTTATGTATAGGAACATTTTGATAATAAAATAGCCACTTATATAGATTAATCATGTTGTCAATGTGGCATGTGGGGGGCATGATGATATGATGGCATGAGATGAGGGGAGACATCAAACATGCAATCATAAAAATTGTATATATTTTCCGTAGAAACTAAAGTTTAAATTGGATGTTTATTTATGTGTTTTTTGTATTTTTAGATATAAAATACTTACAATGTTTTGAAATAATTATCTCTTCCAAATTAAATATTTAAAATATGTCTTTACTTATTTTTATATAAATTTATATACAAATTATAATAATAAACATAAACATATTAAAAACTAACAAGTAAGATTATCTTTTTCTATTTTTATTAATAATACTCTTTGACATTTTAAAAGATAAAAAATGTTTTGATTCCTTGAATTATAATCTAATTTTATTTCCTTTTGTGTTGAAAGTACTTTTATTTGCCTGTAGGTGTCCACCTTTGAAGATGCCCCTGCTGGAAAGTGTCAAGTTCTGACGGTCTTAATTTTACAGGTTATCAGATTTTAGACATTTTTCTATAGTCCTAGATATTTACTATCTTAGATATTTCAAATATTTGTTCTTTAATGTTTTTAGATTGTTTGAGAAGAAATTAGACATGAATATGAGGCTAAATACTGCGAATGCTAGCTGTTTTATTTTTCCTGCAATGATTTAGATTACTTTTCATGAAAAATTACAGAAAACTTTGGCTGAGAGTGTTTGTAGCAACGAACATGATGAGAAAATATCTAGTGAACATGTCCCTGTGAAGAAGTCTCAAGTTGTTGCGGCTCCTTCTGTATAAGATGAAAGCGTGAATACAAATATTAGAGGAACTCAAGAGCAAGACAAATAATCATTCATGAAATTGAGAATGAAGTTCATATTATTGTGCCTTAATCTCTCCATTCTAGAACCCCTAAGATCGTCAGTCCATGACGAATATTTACAGGAAGATCAGTTGATGACATAAAGTTTAGTAATTGACGACGATATGCTTGGCACCATACATGCTTATAGTTTTGCACTGGCAAATGTTTCAGCGGTAACAAATGAAAATGTTGTTGTGAGCAGAAAGAAGGCAGATCTGGAGACCTTAATCACGGAAGTGGAGTCTGAAGCTTGGATTTTCCACACTGAGAGCAACAAATAAACGGTAGTGAGATGATATTTTTTTGTTTGAATTCATTAAATTTTAAGTTTTATGAGCTAGAACCCAGAAATTGTTACCTGCAGGTGGATAAAGGAAATGGATTTAGTGAAGAAATAATTATTCTGAGCAATGTGGAGCTTGTAGTTGCCATTATTAGGCTATGGAATGTGGAATCTGGTGTAGTCGAGTCCCGCAAAAACACACCACTAGGTCACAGGTGTCATTTAGGCTGGGGAACGTGTAAGTATTATATTTATATGGCGGTGTTCCTAAATTTTATGGAGCTTAACAAATGTTTTTGTTTTGTTTTCCAACATTCCAACAAAAAATGGAGCAAAATGGAAAAGCCCAAGAATTCAAGCACTTGTTCCAATGAATATCGAATCATCCCCGGGACTCCATGTAACACTCTGCATATATACACAACTACCAAGTTCTTGTTCATACTTATACTCCATTATTTTTTTGTGTTATGTTTTAGATTACTCTATTGTCTTTTTGTGTCCTGTTTCAAACTCGAACTCCATTGTTCTTTTTTTACTTTTCAGAAGATGGAACAGATGATGAAAAATGGTGAGGATTTCAGGTGGGGAAATGCATTTGGCATGTGGATTCTCCCCATTGTAGTGAAGCATCAGAACAAGTTTTTGGAGTATTGCAGAGTGGCAAAGGCTTATACCCACCAGAAGGCATCTTTCGAAGCACAATTTACTTATGCGTTTGTAGACTTTCTGTTAAGCTCATTGAGATGACATGCACATGCAAAACTCACATTAAGAATGCTCTCCAACACCACATTGGTATTTTAAAATGAATTAGGCCTAGTGGAACAAGTTCAATTCATGTGTAATCCTATTTCACATATAGTGACCACAGTCTTTGGTTTGACCCAGGTGGGTCTTTGAACACCAACTGTTTCTGTTTCTATCTTGATGTGTTTGTAATGATGATTTGTTATGGTAGGGCCTGGTGGTACATTTTTAAAGCTATGCAAGAAAAGCCAAGCTGGTAGCAATGGTGGCTGAAGATGTGTTTTTGGAGGTTGATCAGCTGTGCATGGATTGTGCTCATGCTCTCTCTTAGATGAAACAAGAGGATCTTCTTACTGACGATTCAACTGTATTGAGAAGCTTGTTTCCTTATAAACAACTTGATTGTAACTATGTCAATATTTGTTTATAGATGAGGCCATGGTCAAAATTTTAATTGCCATTAAATTTCCACTGCACATAATTAAAACTATTTCATGCAAGATATATAGAATATCACTTACTTTTCTTTGGCTTTCAATTTGGTTGGATTTTTATTTTTTTATTTGTTTATTTTATATTTTATATTTTATTTAATGTTATTATTGTAGGCAATTTTAGTGGCGGGGTCAACGGTTAAATAGATAGCTTTTACGTTTTATAAAAGTCTAATTTTTAGGTTAAATTGATATCTAATTTTTTCCTTCCACTTTTTTAAAAAGTCTGTTTATAATAAGAATAAGTAAGATTTTATAATCCCACGATTCCAAGTGAGATATTTGATTTTTGAGTTGGTATTTTTTCTTTTGTAATAATAACAAGTTATAGAGAACTCATTTTAACATATAAATATAGTAAATACTTCAACCAAATTGTTTGTGGAGGTCAAATAACTTGACAATATTATCACTATTATTATTATGATGGATCTCAAAACCTAACCTCAACTTATATGGATGTATTATCACATTACCTTATCAACAATTAACAAACATTTGACACAAAATGTGTAACATTGGGCAACACGTTTTGTCAACAAGGATTCACCACAAACCAATTGCAATTCAAACGTTTGCTATCCAACATTAGAAGCACAAAACCAACAATAGAGCACTGATATTTTCTCATGTCAAGAACAAACGCACACATGTCACTAGAAGAACAAGCGAGCTTTAAAGGCCTCAAACATCTATGCAACAAACAATATGGCTACAATACATAACAAAGAGATGTTCAAGGTGTTGCATGTTATTGTTACAATAAGCATAACCAAACAAAGCTCTAATCTCTAAAACAAGTAACTATATGAATAGAGATGTTCAAGGTGTTGCATGTTATTGTTGCATTTTATGTTATTTCTATGTATCCGCAAAAAAACGAAGAGAGATGCTTGCATTCAAAAGTCTTTCCTCCTGATCTCTAAAACAAGTAATTATATGAATATATTGAGAATGTCTTCTCCTAAACTCTTTACTATTTTTTGTATCCTTCCATTCACAATTGTTTTCATCCAACCTTATCACAAACACATAAAACTGACAGCACTATGAACAAAGTTTTGTATCACCTACTACATGACAATGCATTTCCATAGAAACTTTACATCTACCTCCCTTCCCAGTTTCTTGCACTCAAATGCAATTGCTAGTTATATTTATAAGTATTATACAACCTTGACTTTACTCTAGATACGTGTTATTTTAATCTAGATTTTATTCTTTAAGGCTTTTAGGCCTTTTAAGTTTGGCGTGACTTACATTCAGGCCCGTTTGTCATAAATAAAAATATGCTTTTTTTCAAATAAAAAAAGAAGAAAAAGCTTTTGACGGGCATATCTGACCGTCAAATTAAATACCCTCCTGAGAACCTTAAACGGGCGTTCGGAAATCAAGTACATAGGTAAAGAGAAAAGTAATCCTACGGACAGATTCGCCGTGTAGGACCCACATGACCGGCACGCATTGAAATTATAAAAGCAACATTCCCCGAGGCTGCATATCTCACATTTGTCTCTTTTATACTCGTGGGTGCCAGATGGCCACTGGCCCCCGCCACTCTCTACAGACAACAATCCTCTTTTTTAATTTTATTTCTGATGACCCCGTTCTGTTCAACTTTCAGCTTTGTTTGAACAGAAAACTGGAAAACAGAAAATAAATCATAACCTGTTCCTTCAAAATGAAGTCTGCAAAGGAAATGGTTGCGTTACACTCGAGTTAGGCGCGATTCTTCCAGCTGAAATATCTTTGCTTCGAGATCTGGTAATCGATATTTATATGTTTTTTTTTCAAAAGTGTTTCAGTGAAATGAAATGAAATTTATAGATTATTTGTATATCTAAATTTACAGTTAACATGAAATCTGAGCTCACGGAGATAAAGCATCTGGTGTTGAAGTATTATTCAGTCTATTCAATATTTTTTTGTATGCTTTTTCTTTTTCTTTTGAAGTTTTTTATCTTTCCCAAGCTCGGCTCGGCTTGTTTTATGTTATTTATTCCTGAGCTCGAATTTTGTGTGCAGCATATTTTTTTGTATGCTTTTTCTTTTTCTTTTGAAGTTTTTTATCTTTCCATAGCTCGGCTCGGCTTGTTTTATGTTATTTATTCCTGAGCTCGAATTTTGTGTGCAGCATATTTTTTGGCTGCAGCATTCTTTTTTAATTTATTACAACCTATTTTGAGCAGTGTTTGCTTTTTTCTTTTGTTAAAAGTAGGTTTTGAGTGAAGATCGCACAGACATAATTTAATGTTTATTTTAAAATATTCTAAGCAATTCCTTTAATTTTTTATTTTCAAGATTGTTTTTTCAAGAGGTGGCTACTGCTCTCTGTTATCGATCGTTTTCATAATTCATCTTTACTTCGCAGATAGGTATATTTAAGTTTTGCATTCATTGTTCGGGAAAATCCTGCTATTTGAATTGTGTAGATAGGTACACGATTGAGATTTCTGTCTAGGGTTTTATTGCTCCAGTGCAGTATTAAGGTAAACTGAGGGAAATCTTCTAGAGTATTAAGAATTGTAGCTTTCATAACCTTCAATACATTGCCACCTTGCAAATTTACATTTTATTTTATCTGGTTATTCGTGATCTCCATTGAAGAGAGTTCTGCTTGTAATTATTTTTATCCTGTCATTCATGAAGTCAGTCAAGCTAAGAATCGCTTGAATGTGTAAGAAGGTATTGTTTATTTGTGTGCATATTGATAACATAAAATTTCCTTACGGAACAATTTCAATTTTTGATATACTTGTATCAAGATGATTGTTTATATTCTTGGAACTGAGACAGATTAATCAGTGTGGGTTAACATCCAAGCCCTGGGCTTCACCACATCAGAATCAAATATTTTTTTTCATGTTTCTTTTATCAGCCATGGCTCTGGAAGAACGTCCCCAGTTTATTTCTAGCTCAAGTATTTCCCGCGAAAGCACTGGAAACAGATTGCTCAATGGGGAGAATGTCGAGACGGCACAAATTATTGTCCCAGAAGTAAGTGCTTCTTCCAAATTCTGCTTAATTGAATTTAGTTCTCTATTCTGCCAAAAACACTTTCAAATCCTTTATATTTGCAGATATGCTATTTTTTTTGTGTTTAATGGCCCTTGAAATGCATTTGTGTGTTCTTCGATGAATTATTTTATAAATACTTTTTGATATTATTTGTATCTTGGAATTTTTTAATACTATTTGTATCTTTGAAATTTTTGGTTCATGTAAGGGTAAAAATTGCCAGGCTATTGAAAGGGTTGTATTCTAATTGGTATGGATGATGGTACAGTGCATTGTCGTGCCATCCACCAAGGTACAAGTCCAAATACTATAAAGGGACGAGGCTGGGTTTGGGTCCCAGGAAAATTTGGCAGAATGGATACCCCTTGGTCCTTGGCACTAAGCTGAAGAAGGTAGATTATTCGTGCATCGCTACCTGAATGATGGATCACGATGTTTATCCTTCAATCTGAAAAAAATATTGCCGTGCTAGGTAGAATTTGGTAGGTCTGTTGGGCTGGGCCAATTGTTAGATACTTGGAATCTCTAGGATAAAGGCCCAAGTACAAAGCCTGGCTGGTGGAGAGCCCCTTAATTACCCACAGGTTTAAAAAGAAATTGGTAAAGATGAGCTGTTAGTAGCATTAAAATGTCATTTTACTAAAGAAGATGAATGAAAATAAAATTTTGGATATACAATTAGTTAAAATTTATTTCCGCAAGATATATAGCAATAAACCGGTACATGGAAAGATGTAGACCATTACAACTAGCCTCGATGGACACAGAAGCACACCCAACTCTAATGTCCCCAAACGGACACTTTGCACCCCCAAAGGGATTTTAGGCGAATCCCACACACCCAATGCAGATTTTAGAAGATATAGGAATTATATTAGGAAAATGCGACTAGGGCTGAGACTGAAGCTTATAGAAATCAGGAGATAAATCAAGCCATTTGCATTGTAAGCTGATCCATTTGATTTAGGAAGCCAAAATAGAGAGAATAAACCAGATTTGGAACCCAAAAGAGGCTGAAAATAATTAATAAAAATTATGCAGAAACTTGCCTTAGACACAGTTGAAAGTGGTCCTTTCTCCACACCAAAAATTATGCAATCTAGATGCTCTGATTTATAAAAATCAGAAGTAATAACAACAGCTAGAACAGCCCTAAAAGAAGCCACAAAACACCAAATAGTAACTCCTAGAGTGGTCGCTCCACCTGGAACAGGGCATAGAATGTACTAGCAGTTTTTCTCTTCAAACCCTTGACAAAAATCTGTACTTTATTGCCTTCTAACCACTGGAAAATACTGAAAATATATTGCAAACAATGATCCTCAATGGAAACTCCAGGGTGGACAATCCTCTCAACTAGAGGAAGGGTTTTGCTCCTCTAGATCTCTTGGAGGGTTTTCGTCCTCAAGGGTGAAGAAACAAGCAAAATGTTCAACATACAAGTCTGAATTTAGAAGGTAAACAAATGATGCCCTCCTCAAGCAAGTCGACTTGCTTATATAGAGAAGATGGGCCAACTAACCTCCCTCAACACCCAATCAAAATTTTCCTCGTTTAATGCTTTCCCCACTTGTTTTTATCTCCTAGGGAGGTCGCATTTTCCCTTGAATAAATAAAACATTTCCAAATGCTTTTCCCTTTTTCTATTTTTAATTTATCATTCAGTTCATAATACTTTATTATAAGTGCTTATAATATTTTCTTTTTTTTGTATTTGCACCTTATAATAAATTAGTATAACTTAACTTCCCCTTGTGTTTATTCCTTAGCCGTCAGGGAGACAAAATGGGCTAAGGGTCTTCGACTGGGGAGGGGATATTATAATCATCGCTTACCAAAATTGCTTGCCCTCAAGCAATTGTAACTCATCAGTTCAAGTGCCAAGTGCACGAGATAGAACATGCTAAAGTGATCCAAAATCCTTGCACCTGTACCTTTCAAATGAGATAATTCTTGCCACCATCTACCTCTCGCAAGATGATTATATGTACAATGTTGCATCAAATGTATTACATACTTTATATTGCATATTTCATCCTCTAATTCAACATTTTTCTCAAGAGGAAAACAAATCTGAATATGCATCAATAGATATGACATTATCTCACTTATTCCATACCTTTCAATGCCATCAAGATCCTTTGAGTGTTCATCCTTCCTTGATGGATAGACATATGTTCAGCTGCCCCCAACACTGCTGTCTATGTGCTTGTTAGATGTATCTGAAAGCTGATCAAAGGCTGCTGTTTTGGTAACTACAACAGGCTGCAATTTCACACGAGTGTCCATGGAAGGCTCCTCCTCATGTGTAAGTCGCTCCATAAAGTCTCCTTTGACTTCTTCACTTGGATGTGGGTCTGATTTGTCTTTATGCTCCCTTTGAATTGTTGTTCCGGAATGGACAACAAGTTGAAAATCAACATCCACCTTCGTAATTTGGCCTTCAACCACAAAGCTCTCTTCCTTCACATGTAGATATGAACTTTCCTTCTTCATGGGATGATTAGACTCCATGGTTTCACTTCCTTGCTCATTCTTACCATCCTGCACATCAAATCTTTCTAGAAACCTTTGTGAGAAATCAACAAGTGAAGCAAAGGATTCAACCCCTTGGGTCTTCAACGTTTGGCGCCACTATTTGTGTGCTACTCCATCCATGTATCTAGAGATGAGCATGAGGGCATCGTCCTGACATGTAAGATTCCTTAGCAAATATCTCTCAAACTCCTTCAATCAAGACCTAACAGATATTTCATTAGTGCCATCAAAAAAGGGAAGTTGGATCCACTTCATTTTTTCATGGTTGCATTCATATCTGATTTCTCTGTTCTTTCTTCACAGGCTGGGAGGATACATAGTTCTGATACCACTGTAAAGTCCCCAAAAGGACACTTTGCACCCCTAAAGGGATTTTAGGCAAATCCCACACACCTAATGCAAATTATAGAAGATGTAGGAATTAATTAAGATGCAGATCTGATTTATATTAGGAAAATTTTGCCGAGGGATGAGAATGAAGCTTATAGAAATCAGGAGATAAATAAAGCCATTTGCATCGTAAGCTGATCCATTAGATTTAGGAAGCCAAAATACAGAGAATAAACCGGATTCGGAACCCAAAAGAGGCTGAAAATAATTAATAAAAATTATGCAGAAACTTGCCTTAGACACAGCTGAAAGTGGTCCTTTCTCCACACCAAAAATTATGCAATCTAGATGATCTGATTTATAAAAATCAGAAGTAATAACAGCAGCAGCTAGAACCCCTAAAAGAAGCCAACAAACTAAAATTTTGGCCTGGTTGAGTGGATTGCCAAATATACAATGTGATATAATTCAACATGGGCTCTACTGTTCTATCGAAACATTAAGATTTAGCTAGTGAATGTTCAAAGTAGGGAATTTATTGGAGGTTTCTATGCCCTTCATTGCCTCTCAAAATGTTGTTATTTTCAGCCAACGTAAAGGAAATTATCCTTAGCGGAATGCCCATTAATAAGTGGTTATCTAATTTCACAAGGCATCAGAATTTTGAGGGCTTCATGTTGGGCAGCCTTTAGTCCCTATAGATAGTCCAGAACACCAAATGTTAATACATTGAGTAAAGGGGCAGGTAGACTCCTCAAGGAATTGACTTAAGAAGGCTAATTTCATCGTTCTTAGCCCCATTGACTGTAAGTTTGTAACGCATGCTTTTATATTAGAGAATAAACTCCATAACTTTGATGCATAATGAACCAACCTCAAGAGCTCATGGATAACATAAATGGGCATTCATATCTGTCTTAAGCTTTCTCAAAATCAATCTTATGAAAAATTGCATTTTTCCCAAATATTCTCATCCTTCTCATGCCTTCTTGGTCTGCAATAATCTTGATAGGTTCTTAAACAAACTTGTTTTTCTTTGAATTGAACGATTATACGAAACACATGTTTAACTTTGAGGTCAGGGCTTTTGGTCAATATTTTTTATTAACATTAAGAGATTTGATTGGTTACTAATGGGAAATGATCATTAGGATATTTGTTTTGAGTAGGCCTGATGTGATATTTATAAATGGTGCCTTCTCATGATCAATTCCCATCAAACCTTGGAGTCTCCAAAAGGGAATTGGTAAGAGGTTGGCTTTCCATTACGATTTTCAAGGTTTCCTACAAAATTCTTGTAAAAGTCTTGGAGAGCAGGATTAAGTTGCTAGTTTCTAAGAAAGTTAGAAAGGAGAAAATTAGTTTTATTGAAGAAAGATTTATCCTTGAGAAATTTATTGCCACTTGGGAAGGTCTCGAGTGGGAGTGAGTCGAGGCAAAATATCTTATGTCGAAATAAGGCCTATGACACGATTGAATGTGAATTCCTTCTAAACATGTTAGATTGTTTAGGATTTGGATCCTTTTTACACCAGTAGAGACTTTATTTTCACAAGTCTCTGCAAAAGTTAGTGTTCTCCAACACCCTTCGTAGATGTGATTGTAGAAAATGCCCTTGGTTATATGTTAAGAAGCAACCATTGTCTTACAGTGATCTATCTGACAGGTTGTTCTCTTTGCCCCTTCCTAGATGTGATTGTGGAAAAAGCACAGGGTTATATGTTGGAGGAAGCTATGATGCAAGAAAAATTATAAGTATCTCCTTGCTAGGAGGCAATCAATTATCCAATGTTCATTTTTCTGACGATTCAGCTTTAACAGCTGAATTGACTTGGTAGTTTGTGAAAGGATCTCTTTTTTCTCTAGACACTTCCGCAAACACTGTTTGTGCCGTAGTAAGTGAGGAGAAACGAAAGATTTTTCTGATTGGGAAGGAGGAACCTTTAGTCTGGTTGAATCTGAAAATAGAAGTTGATAAAACTGAGGGAACTGGTTCGCTACTTGTATTCTTTTGGTGCAGACTCGTGTATTGCTGATCAACGGAAATGGATTATGGCTGGGTTTGAAAACAATTTCAGGCTTGAAGCAACCATGATCTCCATTTTCCAGAAAGGTCATGGCTGTAGACAGAAAGAAAGAATCATAACACCAGGACAATCTATTAATTTTCTTTTCACTTTCTGTCTTTGACGATGCATAATGTATTGGAAAAGTGCTTCGAATATTCCTTCAGTGTAATTCATAGTCACTTGGAGATGTGGGAGTATTGGTATGGGTTCAAGGACAGGGGTGCCATTTTAATCAGGGTCCACTGACACATACATCATTTATTTCTCTACAACTGAAAAAGTAGGGGGTGAAGGAACTTGAAGTGTGATGGAAAAAGTGGTGCCAATCTATTTGGAATGCAAGGGACTCCTTCAAGCATAAGGTGTTGGGATGTTTGATGCTCCATTAGGGGTTGTTAGTTAAGGAAAATAGTTAGGAGGTTCAGTATTATAGATTCTATATTTAGGTGATGTGGCAAAGAAGAAATCATTGTTCATGCATTTTTGAGATGCCTAGCAGCCAAGTCCTTTTGGGTTTGATTTCAAGATGAATTTAATCTGATTCTTACAGCTGCTTTTACTTGGAGGGGTCCCCTACTTGGGGATACTAGGATGATCAACGATAGCTGCAAACTATTATAGTGCTCGATGTAGTTGATGTCTATAGGATTTTGTTAATTCAAGATGTAAGCTGATGTTTGAAGAAGACTCCTCCCTGCTCTAGGGGAGTTGAAATTGATATTGCCTAACAAAGGTAAATCGAAGAGAACCAATAAGGATGGCCAGCCAATTCCTCTTGGGAAAAAGGAACACATGTTAGTTGCATTGGCATTTATTGGAATAGACCTTCCATGAAACCCTATTTTAAGATTGATACAACATTCCTGTTCTTTGAAGTAATATAATATAGTTACCATTTATGTTGATGATTATTTTTCAATTCTTCTCTTTAGGACGGAAATAGAGTAATGAACCTGAAACTCCTTGTATCTCTTCATCAAACCTTAACCATTTTTAATGAATTTGGTCCGTCTACACCTTAGTTGGCCTGGTCACTCTCATTTCTTTGTCACTCAGATCCATCACACATGACTGTCCCTACTTTTAAATCAGCAGTCCCCATGGACAGTCCTATCTTTGGTAAAGAGGTAATACAATTTTTTTGCAATGCCATTCCCACTGTACCATCACTCAGCCATTGTTTCCTGTAAAAACAACTAATGGATGTTATCTCAAGAGGCAGATTGCATCAATAATGTTATTTTCCATTGATGAAATGGAAAATAGACTTTGGCTTTTAAAGGAAAAAGCTCTTATTTGTAGATTTATGGGAACTTTTCCAAGACTGAAAACTATAAATTTACAGATACAAGCTAACTGGAAGGCCTCAGGTTCTGTGGAATTTCTCATGATGACCAAAGGATACTTCATGCCCATTTTCAGCTCAACACTGGAGAGAGACAGACTTTCAGGGAGGACCTTGGTTCTTTAATAAATCAGGTCTTTTTATGAAACACTTATCTCATGCTTTTAATCCCACTGAAGATCATCTGATAATTGCACCTGCATGGGTTAGGCTTCAATTATTACGAAGTGTATATTGGCTTGAATCTAGTCTCTACAAGATATGATCTGCCATTGGAGAATATATCACAGCATTTATATCCTCAAGGAATCCAGGTGTCTTTACTGATGCTTAAATTCACATCAATATCGATCTTGATCAGCTGTTGCTGGACAAATAGTTTCTGATATGGAAGGGGATTGAATGGGAACAACCTCTGGATTATGAAAACATCCCATTCAGGTGCTGTCTTTTTCATGAACATGGTCATTTAGCAATGATCTGTCCCAAATAGGATGATCAAAGTCCACCACAATTTTCTGATACTAAGACTCCCAGCCCGGAAAAATCATACACAAATAAGTCTGCAAATGCAACCACAAATCAGTCAAGTAAGCAATCAAATGACACTAAAAAATTAAACAAATGCATATTTTAAATTGTCTACACCTGGAAAGGAAAATCACAATCCAACACACTAGCTTCCCTTCCCCTACATAGTCCCTTTGTAGCATTAGTTGAATCAGAATCACATGACATCTAAACCCTACCATCTAATGAGGCCAACCCACCGCATAAAATATTAGAAAATGCTACCAGCAACAAGGAAGTCTCTGAGATGAAATTTGCTTCTACACCGACAAATATGGTGACTTGTAATGGGAGGGAAGCCAATAGATTCCCCCGCAAAGGATCTCATCCCAATCAACCTCAAACTATGGGAATCGGAAAATATTCAAGACACCTCAAAAAAGAGGAAAGCCTCCAAGGAACATATTGGCACCGAGGAAGATCAATGTATCACCATAACAGCTGAAAGGATGCTACAAATACGGACACCCTCCGCAACAGCTATCCCAGAAAACTCCGTAGGCGTGCCCATCCCCATGATGGATTCTTGAACATCCTGGAGACATCCCCTTCGTTTCCCTCCCTTTCAGAAAGGTGGGGGAATGTTTCCTTCTGTCCTACCATTCCTAGGATGTTTGGGACGTTCGGACACCTGGTTTTCAGGGGGGATGCGTTCCCATGTAGCATTTCTTTGAACACTGGAGTAATGATGGAGATAATGTATTTTGCATTAGCCCAAAAAATGTCACTCTTCACCCCCTTTTCACCCTCTTCCCGTGCTCTGATGCAAAGTCGGGCCACGAATTCCACTCTCTTGTCATGACCATTACTTGTGATGCCTCTTGCAACTCAAGCACTCTCTCCAAGAGAATGAAGTACGATGCATATCTAGTCTCTATATGTTTTAAAAATTGCTTCTTGAAGAAGATCTTGAAGAGTGCACGTGAAGTGTAGTGGTTGCAAATAAACATTTGCACATTTTTAGCATCATTAACACCCTCTTTGATCCAACTTATTTTTCCTATGTCCTTGAGTGAATTATTCATCGCATGCACACAATAGAGTCCACAACATATATTTATAGGCTAGGTCACCTTAATCAACTTCCCTGTAGCTCTGCACATTTGGGCCGCATCTATCACTACTTGCACCATATTCTCTAGTCCAACCTCCTCAATAGTATCTCCAAGGATTTGGAGCTGAAAATCGGCATCCTTGTGGCACCCTAAACAATCAATAAGCTTAAGGAAGTAAGGGTCATCTGTACATGTGACCATGATGCTGATGAATGGATGATGCCTAATGTTTGTCCACCCATCCATGACTATGTTGCATCCACTAGTGACCCAAATAGCCTTCCTTTCTCCATTAGAATATATATCTTGGAATAGTTCTTATCCAAGATTGTTGTCCTCAATTTTGTCTCCCTTCGTGGCAAATATGATGGCCTTGCTCTTATTATCTTTGCCACAACCTCTTTATAATAAGGAGAGTGAGCCACATGGAATGGAATGCCATTGGCAAAGACGAATTTGCCAATGGCATCATTTGCTTCATCCTTATATTGCACATTGAATAAATATGTCACCATGTTTGCAATATCATTGCTATTGGTCATTCTATGTTTTCCCTTAAGCTTTGTTACCCCTGAACTAGATGGCCAAGCATGAAGTCGTGCCTATTGGGAAATTCTAGTAATAGGAATAGGGCCCCTTGATGGAATAGTAGCAGCTGCAAGCGTTTATTCTTCATGACAACGTGTCCCCCAGATTTCATCCTGAAATCTGCGACTACCCTATCCGAAATTTTTTCGTACTTTTAAAATAATGGGTCGTTTTGTGTTTTTATTGCCTGAAAGTTCTTGTATTGCGTCAAGATATTCCCAAAGAGCCATATTAGCCTTTTTCGCCAAATACCCAGATGCCCAAAATTGTTATATTCTGTCGTCGGGATTTGTCTGCGGAAATTTGTATTTAATTATTTTGAGCCCCGTTTGAGGCAATTTGCGCTCCGTTTTAACCCTGTTGTGATCGAACATATCATTATTCCTATATACCAGAAGGGTTTTAACTAGGAATAAGTTTTGGGCTTTATTTGTGACTTTTGGCAATTTTTGTGTTTTTGTGTTTTCCCGTTTCGTTTTCTGTGAAATTTCTCTAGATCAATTCCTTTGCCGGGTTAGCCCGATTCTTGGCCTGGAGTATTCGGAGATCACATACGCACATTGTGCCAGAAGGAAGTCGCCATCGGAGGTCCGGTTCACTGGGAAAAGGCGAAGTCGTGCACTAAAAAGCCCCTGCGGGGTTGGGCGCATTTTTGGAAAACAAAGGATTTAAGTGGATCATGGGAAAAATAGAAGCAGCAGGCAGGTGGGATTTTATTGCCTGCCTTGCAGGGTACTTTTTCCCATGATGGAAAAGTCACTTAAGCTGCAGTGGGAAAATTAGAGGCAGCAGGCAGGCGGGAATTTATTGCCTGCCTTGCAGGGTAAAAATTCCCATGGTGAAATAAAAGAAAAGTGACTTAAGTGAAATCATGGGATTTTATTGCCTGCCTTGCAGGGTAAATAATCCCATTGTCAAAGTCAAATCACTTAAGTGGATCATGGGATTTCCGGGGCTGCCTTGCAGGGTAAAGAATCCCATTGTCATAAATTCTTAAAAATAGAATTCTATTATGCTAAAAAGTGCGACCCCTTTAGGGAGAACATGGCAGCCTTTAAGTGGATTAAATTAATTATTTCTTCTTCTAATTTTGGCGCCTAGGTATGGATAAAAGTCAACAAAGCAAAGGGGAATAAAAGAGATATGAAAATAGATTGATTAAATTAATTAAATCTAATTTATTTAAAGGCTGCCCCCTTCATGAAGAAAAGTGCGCCCCTTTTGGGAAGGATATAATGCTTTTTAAAGCATTAAATGATTAAATTAAATTCTATTTTCAGTGGCTATGGTCAAAGCACACTGTGAAGCTTAAGTGAAGTGAAGAGTGGATGATTAAATTGATTAAATTTAATTTAATTGGATGGCTGTCCTTAAACATGCAATTTTAGCACACCAGTTAAAGAGAAGAGCATGATTTTTAATTAATTAATTGCCAGGAATAGGAAGGGCAATTATTAATTATAGAATTATGAGGGTTATATAAGCATGGGCTGCCATAAGGGTGAATTAATTAATTCACAGGTGAAGAAGTGCAGCCCAGAGGAAAAGTGCGCCCCATATTGAAGAGGATTTTGCTCAGAAAGAAGATCAAATCAAGGCTAAAAGCTTCCAATTTTGGCGCATGCATTGAAGGAGGTTGATTTGTGTTTGCATAATTGTTTGCATAAGTGATACAGGTGCTCAGGTGAAGTTGGAAAAATTCATGCTCTCTTTGCATGCAAATAAAACATCAATTTTTAGGGCAGCAGGCTTGAAAAGTGTAGATTTTTACAATTAAAATTCACTATTCATGCTCCGGTTGCCATCTTTGTCTGAATTAATTGCAGGAATTCATTACAGGTGCTTTACAAAAGAAAAGGAGCTCTAATCAATGTCCAATACATTGAATATATCCTCCGAATCTGAAGAATTATCCAGATCTGCACCAGTTTTGAAGAAATCCGGCCAAATAAGAAGAAAAGAATTATTCAGACAAAGATAGACAAAGCCATGGCAAAGAGGGATGAAAAAGAAAGCACAACGGAGTCATGCATCACTTCCAAATTTGCAGACATAGGAGACACAGATCTAGGTCCGGAACCTCTTTCCGAATTGATTGATAGATCCAGAGCGGGAAAGACTTCACTCATGCGTGCGGTTAAAAGCAGTGGAATTATTCGAGCTGCAGCCTTTCCATACACAGCCCAGTTGCCAGAGTTTGTTATGGAGTGCACTAGATCTTACCATCCTTCATCCAGATCAGTGCGAGATGCTACGGGGAAAACAATAATTCGATTGGACGCAGAGTTCATCAATTATTGTTTGAAGATTCCGGTGCGAAAGGTGGTGACTTCCATTAGCCTTCAGGATGCCGGCAGCAGGTGGGAGAAGCATAGAGTTGACTGCGTGAGCATAATGAACAACAGATACATGAAGAAGCCTAGATCTCCTTCTAAGTTCCCAAGAACTCTTCCGCGGTCCAATTTGGTGCAGGAGGTCGATGATATTGTCAAATTGTTATGCAGGATTAATGGCGAGGCGAATGCTTACACTTTCCGTACATGGATGTATGCTTTCATCAGGACCATTGAAGTCAACAAGGTTGATTCCATAATCAATTGGTCGGAAATTATTAGCGACAACATTGGTGAGCAACTCCGGAACGTGAAGCGTACTTTCAGCTTCAAAATGACTTCCTACTTGGTGTACGCTGCAGCTTCACAAGGCATCTTCTCCAAGCTGGATAGATGTGGCGTTCTTTCTAAGGACCCCATTTTCGAGTGCTACCCACAGCTTACTGTACCTGCGTGCGAGAAGGATTTCAAAGTGGTCAATGATGGATTCTTCTACGATTTCATTTGCAGGCTAGACAAGGACCTAAAGGCCAACAGGGTAAGCAAAGAAGCGTGGGAAGCTGTATCCAGGATTGGCAGTCTATTCATTCAGTTTGCAGATTTCACATACCTCAGGGTTACTGGCTTTTCTGGAGAACCAATAAAGATGCCCAGATATCCGAATGATAGATTGATCGCCATGGAGCTGAGCAGACAACTTGTGGAGATACACGACCTTCAGTCGAAACGGCACAAGTCTACGGGCTTCTTTCCGATCACTGTCGGACATTATAGCTGCCAGAGCATTCATAGAGCTCGAGGGATGGAGACGCAGATGTTATCCGAGTATGAGCAAGAGTTCTTCACGGCACGGCTGAACTTCGATCCATTTGGAGTAGCCGGGAAGACGATCTCCCAGGAGTACGCACATGTGCCTTCATTGGAGGATTTCTGGATGAAGTGCAAAAGTGAGTACGAGGTTAGAAAGAGGGATTTCAGCAGGCTATCAGCAAAGCAAGTGTTCGACTTTGGACTAGCGCGGATACCTGCGGATCTTAAAGATTATGGGAATGTGTTACTTGACACTTACCATCAAATGGGAGGAGATAGAGCCGCACTTCAGGATAACGTAGGAGGCTGCCATACAATTGAAGAAAGGTCTGGCGCTGTTTTGGTGAATACTTCAAACTGGTTGCTGACGAAGGGATATTGCCTTGATGAAGCATTGATGAATCAAGTCACGGGCAACTTTGGCGCAGGAGATTCCCTCAAGAGGAAGCACGGAGGAGAAAGCAGCAGAAGGTCCGAGAAGTTGAAAGTACACAGAAGATCTCAATCAAAGGAGAAGATCACTTCCACGGCCATGACTTTAGTTCCGGCTTCTCCAGCATCCAGTACTTCACCAACTGTTGCACCTCAGCAGGACACTTCCATGCCTCCACTGAATCCGGCAACATTCATCTTCTCTCCTCAGCCACTCCGTTCATCACCTGTTCCAGAAGAGACGTTGAAGCTGCAGATGGCGGAGTTCGAAAGAGCTTTGTCCTTGGATGATTCAGAAGATGGCAGCCATAACACTGTAGCACTTTCTGATGGAGAGGAAACAGAGCGGGAGATAGTAGTGCACTCAGCGACTTCTCATTCTCCGAGAAGTAACTTCTCAGAATGGTTGGCTTCGCAGTTGGTTCCAGAAGCGAGAGTGGAGATGAACTTGGAAGAACACGACTTGCAGCTACTCCAGAGTCTAGGCGGAAAAGACAGAAGACCTAAAGTTGCTAAGGTAACTTCAAGGTTGATCATCGAGGAGTCGGGGCAGAAGTTTGCTGAGATGTCAGTTCCGGCGGAAGGGAAGAAGGAGGATGAGCTCACGGCAGAAGATGTAACAGTAACCAGAGTACCCCTCGGTCAAGCCACCACAGAAGGATTGAAGCAGGATACACAGACATTGATAGATGCTCTATTCCTTAGGCTTGACAGAGAAAAGGCGGAGAAAGACGAGCTTCAGAAGCAAGTATCTCAATTGTGCGAGATCATAGCCAAGGTTGCTAAACCTTCCATTCAGCCCATTTCAGAGCAGGTGAGTGATCATCTTATGCAGGAGATGGAGGATGCAAGCAATCAAGTGAAAGCTATTGACGAATGGAAGAATCTGATTATTCGTCAAGCTTCTGTACAACTTGGAGAGGTGCCAGCCCACCTGAAGGTTATGGATGATGTAGCAAATCAGCTGAAGCAACTGGTGACGAGCATAGTAGACATGAACATAGTTGCTGAGAGTAACCTAAGTACTTTGGCCAAAATCAACAAGCTGCCGGGAGATGTATTGGTTGCAGAGCAGATTGTACCGGACGGATCAGTTGAGAAGGGGAAGCAGCTGGAGTTTGCAGTATCTTTCCGTTTGGAGATCTGCAGAGTTTTGCTGAAGAGGATGCAGGCACTTGAGAGTAGGACATCATCCTTACCAGACAGTATCATTTCTTTCACTGAGGAGGACGTGGTCGGAGATGTTACTTCATACGTACGGATTGTTCCGACCAAAGTGCCTAATTCCCTGGAAGGGTCTCTTCTGATGGTACAAAAGAGAATTGATAAAGCTACTAAACCTTTCACGATGAATTCCATTAGCAGACTGGTGGCACTGCAGGCAGATATTGCGAGGTTTGGGCCGAGCTTGGAAGATGTGGAAGCGTGCATCAAGGTGTTGAATGAAGGATTGCTGCAGTTCAGGACAGAGAAGGAAGCAGTGGCTAAAACAGATGGGAAGATGTTGAATCACATGTTCGACAAGTATATCCAATATCAGAACAAAAAGAAGACATAAATGTTACAGCTGGCTTGACTTCTTCTTCTATTCTTTCTTCTTCTATTTTCCATGTTCCCGGATGAAATTGTAAGACTTTTAAGTTATTGGTTTTGAAACCATTACTTAAAGTCATGTGGAACAATTCTATTAGTTAAGTGATACATGTGTCACTTAAGGAGAAGTTAGTGGAGGATGATTGCCAAATGTCATCTTTACTTGTTGTTTGTGTTTCAGTTCAGTTAGATTTCCCATTTGTACTTTCCCTCCTACATTCTATAAGTAGGAGAAGAACCTCCGGGTTAATGATCAGAATTTGTAAGCAGCAACCTTGTGTTCCAGACTTTGTGCTGAAACCCTTGAGAGCCACTTGAAGCAAAGGAATATACAGGAGCAGATTTCCGGAGAACTTTGTGTCACGGTGTATTGTGTTTCTTGCTTTTTATCTTAGATCTTTTAATAGACTTTGTGTTATTTCAGATCTAGATCTAGAGCTACCTTTGCTTAGAATTCTGTGTTTATATCTATTGGTTTCTTCTATGTGCATGCAATCAACTCTGCTATCTATTGATTGGGATGCACATCTTCTCCATTTCTTCTCTGTGTTTATATAATTCCCTTTCCCTTCTTCTATAAATATTTCCTTTCTTTAAACAACTGCTTACTTGCTGCAGAACTGTTCAGTTATGGTTCATGAACTGAGTAGTTAAAGTAAAACCCCATTTAGATATTAGCATACTTTAATTGACAAATCTGACACGGGAGCCTCACCGGTAAATGAGGGAGATTTATCTCATGACTGCCTAGGTTTTGTGCTATGCTAAAACTAGTTATAAATTTATAATCACATACAATTCTATGAACAATTTATTTTAAATGATTTATAAATTTAAAATAAAAAAATTAAAATGCAAGTCCAATAATTGAAATTAACAAAATGACAAAAGATGAAGGGCCACGGGCCAGGGCTACCTTGAAGGCGTGAGGGCCTCCGGCTTGATGAATGTGTTGAAACTTGAATGGTTGATCAATGAAGACTTGGCACTTCCTCTTCTGCATGCTGTTGCTGTCCCTCTTGCTAATGCTCTCAACTTCTCACTCTTGCAGCTAAATAACAATTAATCCTATAACAAAACTCAGACTCTGGTATTGTAATAACTAGACTTATCAAAAGACTACCTTAACAAATACAAGTCTCCTAAATGTATCAGGACTGGAATAAATATTAATTGCACAGGCTGATCCATCAAGTTCTGTGCTGAACTTCTTTATTTTGATTTGACTTTTATCAAATAGGAGCAATTAAGGGTCTGCAGGCAGGGGGAGGCAGTTATTTTCATATTCTCTCTTTCTTTCCCGCATGTTTCCAAGCTTTGACCGAGTATGTGGTTATAACTTGCAAAAGCCAGTTATTCCTAATCAGAGGGAATTAGATGTCGGAATGTACCTAATTTTAAAGTAGACATAAATGTTGTGCTTGTAAATGTTGTGCTTCAATGGATTTCATAAGACAAGATAATTTCTGCCTTAATTCTGATAATTTTACAATCATTTTTCTGCAGAGGCGTAGTTGGAAGAATTTGTTTGCATATATCGGTCCTGGGTTTCTTGTTTCAATAGCATATATTGATCCTGGCAACTGTAAGATTATTATTTTGTACTGACAAACTCAATAAATTGTAGTATTCAACTTTGAGGAAAATTGGGTGTTTTAATGTTGTTTGCTTTATGTCTTTCAGTTGAGACTGACTTACGGGCAGGGGCACAGTACAAGTATGAGGTGGGCTTGCAAATCCTTGGTTAACAAGAGTGTGACTGAATGACAGAATAATCTACTTTAACATTGCTTGCTATTTTAGACTAACTATTGCTATAGAAATCTTCCTTAGTGGCGCATAACCTTATAAAGTTAGGACCATCTATTAAATCCTATAGCATTATTTCCTTCTATTGTTTCAACTGAACATGATAGGTTTCCATGTTTTGTGTTGTTGAGGTAGTATAATAACATGTTTAATGAAATATATATTTTAATTTTTAAAATGGAGGAACTCTTCTCTCAAGCGATTCTTATGGAATTACATTCTTCTGTGTTAGTTACTTTGGATCATTTTGGTTGCCTCTTGTGCTGCTCTGGTGATTCAGTCCCTGGCAGCCAATTTGGGAGTTGTGACAGGTCACTTCTCTTAATATGTCAGATCCATTTCAAAATGTCATTAAAGCTTCAAGGATATGTTTGGATTGTATTAAGACAACTGTAATCGTTATCAACTGTTTTAACAAACTATTTCTATACTTTCTATACTAGATTTCCCATAGGTCTTAGACTGAATGTAATTTCTTAATGGACCATGGTTTTCCCTGTAGGAAAGCATCTTGCGGAACACTGCAGAATGGAGTATCCAAGAAAAACAAATTTTTTGTTATGGGTGATTGCTGAAGTTGCCATTGTGGCATGTGATATTCCAGAAGGTATTCACTATTATCTCAGTTGAAACTAGTTCATTGAAAAATTATTATTGAATGCTTTTCTTGAGATGGTCGACAATGGATATGGAAAATGTGATTTTTATACCCTGATCTCTTTTTGGGCTTTTATACTCAGTAAGAAACCCTGTTTCTTTATAATTAGAAATCTGTACCTAATAATGGACTGGTTAAAATTAGAAATACACCACTTGAAGAGATGAGGCGGAAATGTGCATTTTCAAAGATTGTACACAAACTATTAGATTTAGCTTTACAAACTATTTCTGTTCAGCAGCTCTGTGGTTATTGGAATCAGAGTTCTGTAAATGGCTACATGATATAGACTAAAATTTCCATGGTCAACAAGAGAGTATGATTGAATGACGACATTTCTTATAACATTTTCTAACAATCTTCTTACTCTTACAATCAATTCAAACTTTAATGTGGTGTGGGATTAGCTTGGACCATATGGGCGACCCTTGAATGTGTCCCATAACCTCACCACATGTCCCTGGATTTATAGAATGTCTTATTACATGCAATGGAGGAGTTTGAACTTGGGTCATACTCTTACAAGTTTTCCTCTTAACCATTACGTGAAAACCCCTTTGACAAAGACACAACTAATTGCAAATGTCAATGTAGAAACATTAACAATGAAACTAATGACTTTTAAGAAAAATATCTTTCTTCATGCTAGGATCATGTCCAGTTGTGTGTGTCTTCATGCCAAAGAATTTTTCTATGCTAAATTGATGTTGAAAATATGTGTAAGAACCCTGCCGTACGTCCACTAGAAAACATTCAAAAACTTTTTAGTTTAACACACAATGTGTCTAGGATGCTAGAGAACACGAAGGTTGGTCCTTACATGACTGACGCGGGCCCTATAAACTAAGTGTTGGCTAGATTTTATGCATAGTTAAAACCTAGGCAGTCATGAGATAAATCTCCCTCATTTACCGGTGAGGCTCCCGTGTAAGATTTCTGTCAATTATGTATTCTAATAACTATTTGTGAGTTTTACTTTAACTGCGAAGCTCATGAACCATAGCTAAACAATTCTACAACAAGTAAGCAATTGTAAAGAAATATTTGCAGAAGGTGGAATAGTTGAATATGGGAAGAAATAAAAGAAGATGTGTAATCCAACCAATAGTTTACAGAGTTGGTCTCATACACATAGATAAAATGAATAGATCTCACAATACAAATTTAAAAGAAAGGAAAGTTTCTAATCTAAATCTTAGACAATGCAAAGTTTATCTAAAGATTTACACAGAAGTAAGAAGCAAATGCACCGTTGACACGAAGTTCTCCGGAAATCCACCTCTGTTTAATTCCTCATCTTTTAGAAAAGATATCAAGGGTTTCAACACAAAGTTTGGAACTCAAGAATGCTGATTACAAATTCTGATCCTCTAACCCGTAGGTTCTTCCTCTATTTATAGTGTATAGAAAGAAATTACAAATAAGAAAACAATAATTGAACTGACACATATAGCTAAACAATTCTGCAGCAAGTAAGCAACTATAAAGAAATATTTGCAGAAGGGGGAATAGTTGAATACGGGAAGAAAGAAAAGATGTGTAATCCAACCAATAGTTTACAAAGTTGGTCTCATACACATAGATAAAACAAATAGATCTCACAATACAGAATTAAAAGAAAGGAAAGTTTCTAATCTAAATCTTAAACAATGCAAAGTTTATCTAAAGATCTACACAGAAGTAACAAGAAAATGCACCGTTGACACGAAGTTCTCTAGAAATCCACCTTTTAATTCCCCAGCTTTCAGAAAATATATCAAGGGTTTCAACACAAAGTCTGGAACTCAAGAATGCTGATTACAAATTTTGATCCTGTAACTCGTAGGTTCTTCCTCTATTTATAATGTATAGAAGGAAATTACAAATAGGAAAACAATAACTAAATTGACACATGCGGAAGCTATAAGGAAAACAATTGACAATCTTTCCCCTGGAATTCCTCTCTACATGACATGCATCTAAAGACTAAATCAAAGCTTTGCATGTCTGCCACCTATTCTTAATTAAGGACCTTTTCAGATAACTAAAAGTAATGGCTTTTAACCAATTACTTTAGTTTTACAATTTTGTCCGAGAAAATAAGAGTAAGAGAGGAAAGAGAGGCAGAAAGAAAATATGTCGGCTGCCATACTTTACGCTTTCCCTTTGTTCTGATACTGAATATACTTGTCAAACATGTGACTCAATGTCTTCCCATCTGCCTTAGCAACAACTTCTTTGTCAGTTTTAAACCGCAACAATCCTCTCGACAAATTAGCAGTGTTGGCCCTCACCTTCTCCAAACTAGGCCCATACCCCTCAATATTTGCATGAAGCTTCATGAGTCTGCCAATTGAATCTAACGTGAAAGGCATGACGACTTCATCAATCTTCTTTTGCACAACCAGAATAAATTCCTCACGGGAAGCAAGCAACTCGTCTGGAATGTTCTCTGGTACTTCCCTCATTTCGTTTTCTAGCAACTGCATCCTTTTCAGCATAAGCTTCAGGATCTCCATGCGGAAGGAAACTGCTATCTTTAACTGCTTCCCCTTTTCTATCAATTCGCCAGGTACAATTTGCTCTGCAATTAGTACATCCTCTGGCAATGAATGTATCTTAGCTAAGGTATCCAGTTGACTTTCCGCAACTATGTTCTTATCTTCTATCCCTGTCATTAGTTCCTTTAGCTGAGATAATGCCCTGTGCATATTCTCCAGGCTAGCTAGTATTTCCTCGAACTGCTCTGAAGCTTGGTGAATGATTTGCTCTTTACATTAAGCAATAACTTTGACCTGGTTTCCTGCATCTTCAATCTCTTCAACCAAATGATCGCATACTTGTTCTTGCACTAATACGGGCTGAGAAGAAGGTTTGGCAACCTTAGTGATGATCTCACATAACTGGGAGATCTACATCTGAAGTCTGTCTTTTTCTCTCTTTTCCTTGTCAAGCTTGAGGAATAAAGCGTCTATCAATGTCCGTGTATCTTGCTTTAATCCTTTTGTGGTGATTTGACCTAACGATACTTTGGTTATTGATGTTTGTTGCCGTTAGCTCTTCCTTTTGCTTCCCTTCAGTTGGAATTGATAATTCAACTAACTTTTGACCCGATTCTTCAATAACCAACCTTGAAGTTATTTTAGCAACTTTAGACCTTTTGCCTCTACCTCCCAAGCTCATAAGCAGTTGCAAGTCTTCCTCTTCCAAGTTGATTTCTTCTCTAGCCTCTCGAATTGTCTGTAGAGCCAACCAAGATGAGAAATTACTCTTCAGGGAATGAGAAACCTCAGTATGTACTACCATTTCCTGCCTAGGCTCTGCTGCATTTGAATTTACCTCCATATTATAGCTGCCTTCTCCCATGTCATCCAAGGATAATGCCCGTTCAAATTCCTTCATTTGTGCCTTTAATTCCTCCATGGGAGGAGGGGGAGACAGAGAAATGGGTAGCGGAAGAGGAGAAGTATATACGAATGATGCCGGTCTCAATGCTTGACTAGTCATGACTTCTGGTGCCACTGGAACTGCTGAAGTACTGTGGGTTGACTCGGGAGAAGCTTCGTCTGAGAGTAACACTGGTGAAGTGGATGCAAACTTAACTTTTTCTGATGTCCGAACCTTCTTCTGCACCTTTAGCTTTTCTGGCCTTCGGCTGCTTTCATCTCCATGCTTCCTTTTGCTGTTGATATTCCTTGCACCAAAATTCCTTGTGATTTGGTTCATCAGGGCCTCATCCAAACAATAACCTTTTGTCAACAACCAATTGGAAGTATTGACTAAAACTGCTGAAGATCTCTCCTCAATTGTGTGACTACCACCCACATTCGCTTGAAGCGCAACCTTGTCTTCCCCCATCTGACGATATGAATCAAGCACTACATGCCCATCATCTGGAAGGTCTACAGGTATTCTTGCCAAATCATATTTAGAAATCTGCTGAAATCTCTTTTTCTGACTTCGTGTTCATTCTTGCATTTCATCCAGAAATCCTCCAGCGAAGGAATATGTGCACATTCTAGGCAAATTGTTTTCTTTGCTATTTCATAACGATCGAAATTAATTTGAGTTGGGAAGAACTCATGATCATAACCAAGAAACATCTCTGCTTCAACTCCTCTAGCTCTATGGATGTTATGACAACTGGAAGGTCTGCAGGCATCCTTGCCAAATCATAGTCAGAAATTTGCTGAAATCTTTTTTTTTTGATTTCGTGTTCATTCCTGCATTTCATCCAGAAATCCTCTAGCGAAGGAATATGTGCACATTCTAGGGAAATTGTTTTCTTTGCTATTTCATAAGGATCGAAATTAATTCGAGCTGGGAAGAACTCGTGATCATAACCAAGAAACATCTCTGTGTCAACTCCTCTAGCTCTGTGGATGTTATGACAACTATAATTACCCACTACGACCGGGAAAATAACCGTAGATTTATGATGCCTTATTTGCAAGTCGTGCAACTCTATGAGCTGCCTACATAACTCCATGATAATCCACTTATCATTTGGATATCTCGGCAGCTTGACTGGTTCTCCTAAGAAACCAGTAATCCTAAGATATGTGAAGTCGGCGAACTGGATGAAGATACAACCATGCTGGGAGACAGTTTCCCAGGCTTCCTTGCTTACTTTGTTGCTCTTTAGATCACTGTTCAACGTGCAAATGAATCCATAGAAGAAACCATCATTCACAGCCTTATAATCCTTATAGCATTCAGGGATTGCCAGCTGCGGGAAACACTCATAAATAGGATCTTTTAAAAGTATGCCCTATCTATCTAGCTTGGAAAATATCCCTTGTGAGGTTGCAACATATACTAGGTACAAAGTCATTTTGAAATTGAAAGTCCGCCTCACACTTCTGAGTTGCTCACTGATGTTGTTATTGATGATTTCCAACCAATTGATTATCGAATCAACTTTGTTGATTTCAATTGTTCTGATAAAGACATACATCCATGAGTGGAAATTATGGGCATTGGCTTCCCCATTTATCTTGCAAAGCAACTGGGTAATATCATCAACTTCTTGCACCAGAAATGACCATAGAAGGCTCCTTGGGAATTTTGATGGTGATCTTGGCTTCTTCATATATCTACTGTTCATTATACCCACGCAGTTTGCTTTATTCTTTTCCCATCTGTCACAGGCTTCCTGCATACCAATTGTGATCACCACGGGCCGTGCCGGAATCTTAAGGCAAAAATCAATGAATTTCGGTTCCACTCTGATCACCGTCTTTCCTGTTGCATCCCAGATTGTCCTAAAAAGAGGATGATAAAACTTCACACATTCCTGAACAGATTCAGGCAACTGGACTGTAGCCGGAAATGCTGTAGCTTGAATAATTCCATTGCTCTTCATTGCCCACATAAGAGATGATCTACCAATGGCTTTGGATCTGTCAATCAAATCAGAGATAGGTTCAAGCATAGTTCAAAAAATTGTTATCGACAATTAATCGACAGGGCAAATTTTGACTCAGAAATTGGGAATTGGCAATTTATCGGTATTAATCGGCAACTTTATCGCTACTTTTAAAAACATTTAAATTCATAAAAGAAACTTAATGTAAAAATATTGTTAAATGATATGAGAAGTGACTCTATGAATTTTTTTATCTATAAAAATACTTAGAAGTTACAATTAAATACATAGAGTCGCTATTACAAGTCAGAATTTAACAACTAAATATTTAATAGAGTCACTTAATATTAAATACTTACAACTAAATTAATATTACAAGTTACAATATTAATCTATTAAATAGTATACAACTAAATTAATATTACAACTTATAATTAAATACATAGAGTTAATATTAGAAAATTCATTATAAGTTAATATTACAAGTTACAATTAAATTCTAGTTATATATTAAAAAAATTAAATAGAAGTTTCAAGTTAAAAGAGCACAAATTTGCAAATGATTGTGAATAAACATTTACGATTGGAGATGGCACAAATTTTCGATTCGAGAGGGTTGGGATTTGGAAAATTGTTGCTATTTATTCGATTCAGGCCCCCACGTTCTTGCTTTTCTCTTGGCAATTGGAGGTCTGTGGAATCCCTGCGACCTCGTTTTCCCCATTCGCGAGCCCTTGGTTGACTTTATTTCCAATGATAATGGAAACTAAACAAGCTGGCAATGAAAATATGAGTAAGCCTGGTCTTTTCAGAATGGAAAAAAGCCATGAGATGCTTCCAAAGGGGCACGATTTTTTCGCTTTGGTCGTTATACCTAATCCGCACGATTTTGGTCGCCTTTTGCATTTAAACCCTTACCCAAACGATTTTCCATGATTTTCAAGCGAGTTTCCATAATTTATCAGGGCATTTATCGCCAGAAAAATCACAATTTTTTGGAAGTTTAATCGTTTTGCTCAGGGTAAACGATAAATCACGATTATTGGGTGATTTATCACGAGTTTTGATACTATGGGTTCAAGCCCTATATCTGTATCACTGATCTCGGCAAGCCTGGAAACTATGCATGATTCTATTGAATCCTCTCTTTCATCATGCTAGATCGTGCTTGAAACAATCTTTTCCTAAGATTTTTTTCTTTTATTTTTGACAGAAGATCTTGCAATTGGATCAATTTGTGCAGAACCGGCAATTCCTCCTGATTCAGAAGATATGTTCAATGTATTTGACATTGACTTTTCTTTCTTTTCACCAATATGAGCACCTGTGAAGTATACCTGCAAATGATTCAGAAAAACATGGAATCCATGGCATGAATGCCTAATTTCTTCACCAAAATCTGATTATAAAGCCTGCTGCCCTAAATTTTTAGACCTTGCTTGCATGCCAAACAAGCTACAAATATTATTTTATTCACTTGTGCACTCACATCAATATGCGGATAGTTAAAAAAACAAAAAGAAAGCACTTCCAACGTTGGGCGCCAAAACTAGCTGCTTTCCAACAATAAAAAATATTAAATTACTGCTCACAACTCCAACCTTGGGCGCAAAAATCCTCCAGGGAAGCATGCTCCACCAAAAAGAATTAATTGCTCTCTCCTTATGACATCCATTGTTTATATAAGCAGCTGCATGCTAATTTTATCCATTACCTTTTCTTATTTTTAGCAATTCCTAATAATAGGATGTGCTTTCTCTCCTTATTTGGGCGCCCAAGTTTGCCTGATTAGCTTGCTTTTCCATGCAATTCTTTCATTTATTTTTAGCATGCTTCCTTGTCTTGTTTTTAGCTTTCCTTCTTGCTTTGACTTTCCTCCTATTTTTGGCACCAACCTTAGCTAGAAATAAATAAATAAAATCAGCTTTTGGGCAATTGATAATGCAAATACAAGGAGCCAATGGAAAAATACAAGGAGCAGGCAAGTAAGATTTATACCTGCTTGCTGGGGTACACTTTTCTGTTTTTCACTTAAGTCATCATGTTAAATATTAGCTTGCTAGGCAGCTTTCAAAAAGTGTGACTTGCATGGGTGAATTTGACTTGCTTTAAGGGAAAAACATGGGGGGCAGGTAGGTAAGATTTTAACCTGTCTGTTGGGGTACACTTTTCTGCTTTTCACTTAAGTCACCATGTTAAATATTAGCTTGCTAGGCAACTTTCAAAAAGTGCGACTTGCATGGGTGAATTTGACTTGCTTCAAGGGAAAAACATGGGGGGCAGGCAGGTAAAATTTTAACTTGCCTGCTGGGGTACAGTTTTCCGCTTTTCACTTAAGTCACCATGTTAAATATTAGCTTGCTAGGCAACTTTCAAAAAGTGCGACTTGCATTAATAAACCATCATTCCCAAAAAGTGCAACTTGCTTCCATACTGCTGCTTCGAAAACCGACACTTCATAACTAACTTCAAATTTGTCTGAAGGTATGGATGACTTTTGGAAACTCTGTGCAATTGAACTGGCTAAATAGAACGAACAGAAAGATTACTAGACAAATCTACGGAGAAAAACCGAAAAAAAACACAAAAGGGACAAATAAAAAAGAAAAACACTGCCAGAAGTTGCAGACAATTGCTTTGAAAATAACCTGCCGAATAGTCGGTTAGTAAAAACTCTTCCTTGGCGAATACTCTACTGAGAGGTGGGAATACTAGTGTGAAAATCTTCAGTAGGGTTTAATTGCAGCACAATTTATTTTAAACATAACTTTATTTATTTAATAAATAAATAAATAAAATTCTCAGAGACAAAATTTGGTGAAGAGATAAAATGAATTTTAGCACGTGGGTATTTGACGAAATTGGCTTATATGATTATCTGGGAATACCTTAAAGCGATGGAGACAACTGCAAGCAAAAAAAACACAATACGACCCGTTACTTTGAAAAGAACGAAAATTTTAAAAAGGGGTAGTCCAAGATTTCAAGGTGAAATCTTGGGGACACCACTAAGTAACTAAAGAACTAATACAAAAGTAGAAACAAAAGAAAACATACTAACTAAAGATTTGAAATTTCATTCAACTCACATTTAAACTCAGCATATAAGCAAAGTACAACTACATGAAGTTCACAATTTCATTCACCGTTTACTAAAGCATTTACATAAACAAAGAGGAAGTACCTCATCATTTATCACTCATACATGTCAAAATATTGCAACTAGAAAGAAGCACATGTCCATAGATAAATATAGATCCCCACAAGCATCTGAAAGTACAATCATGATAATAATTTCCATACTGCAAAAAGTGTTCAGTTGTGTGTAAAATTATCCTACCCCACTGGCTAGTGCATATACCACCAAGTGTTTATAAAGAATACACAGTTAAGCTTGCTAAGCATGATACTATGAAGGAAAGTACAATATCTATGTCAACTCTGAGCAGGTAGTTCTGGTACAACAACTATGTAGTTGTGAGGGAGAACATCTTCTGGGCATTTTACCTCCAACCACAGACTATAGAGTCCCCAAAACACCTTCCTAACTGGGGGTGGCCCTAACCTTTCAACAAGGGTGGCAGATAAAGGAATCCATTTTCAAACATAACCAATCAAAGAACCATGAGCAATATCCTTCCAACCACTATCACATACAGTCACTCGAGTAGAACAAGGTCAAGATACCCCTACTATCTAATGACTCTATATGACAAGTATGTGACTCGAGGAAGTACAATGGATGAACAAATGAATAGAACAATATCATTACTTTGGCCAAAGAATTTTGATTTTTTTACCTTGGTGTCCCCAGATTTCACCCTGAAATCTGAGACTACCCCATGTAAAAAATTTCGTACTTTTAAAATAATGGGTCATTTTGTGTTTTAATTGCCAGAAAGTGTTTGTATTGTGTCAAGATATTCCCAGAGAGTCATATAAGCCAATTTCGACAAATACCCAGATGCCCAAAATCGTTATATTCTGTGCTGGGGTTTACCTGCGAGCAATTTTTATTTAATTATTCTGAGCCCCGTTTGAGGCAAATTGTGCTCTGGTTTAACCTGTTGTGGTCGTACATGTTAATATTCCCATATACCAGTAGGGCTTTAACCAGGAATGAATCTTGGGCTTTATCTGTGACTTCTGGCAACGTTTTGCGTTTTTGGTGTTTTCCCGCTTTGTTTTCTGTGAAATTTCTCTAGGTCAATTCCTTTGCTGATTTAGTCTGATTTTTTGCCTGGAGTATCTGGAGATCACCTATGGACGTTATGCCAGAAGGAATTTGTCACAGGAGGTTTGGTTATTTCTAAAAAGACGAAGTCATGCACAGAAAAGGCCTCTTCTGGGCAGGTCGCATTTTTGGGAAAGGAAGGTTTTAAAGCTACAATGGGATTTTTGGTAGCAGCAGGCAGGTGGGAATTTTGTACCTGCCTAGCAGGGTACTTTTTCCCATGGAAGCAACGCCACTTAAGTCACAATGGGAAAATTAGAGGCAGCAGGCAGGCGGGAATTTTTTACCTGCCTTGCAGGGTGAAAATTCCTATTGTGAAATAAAAGAAAGGTACTTTTTCCCATGGAAGCAATGCCACTTAAGTCACAATGGGAAAATTAAAGGCAGCAGATAGGCGGGAATTTCTTACCTGCCTTGCACGATAAAAAATCCCATTATGAAAGTCAAATAGCTTAAGTGGATCATGGGATTTTTGGAGCTGCGGTGCACAGGGTGAATAATCCCATTGAAAATTGACTTTTAAAAATAGAAATGGTTATGTTAAAAAGTGCGACCCCTTTTGGAATGGAGGGACAACTTTAATTGCATTCATTAATTACTTCTATTTCCAATTGGGCACCCAAGCATAAGGAAAAGTCAACAAGGAAGAAGGGGATAAGGGAAATTAGAAATAGAATTCTAAAATTAAATAAATATAATTTATTTAATGCAGCCCCCTCTCATGTCAAAAAGTGCGACCCATATTGAAGAGAAATAATACTTTTTAAAGTATTAATTGATGGAATTAATTCTTATTTCTAGTGCATGAGGTCAAAGCACACTGTGAAGTCAAAGTGGACTGGAAGTAGAGATCTAAAATTAAATAAATTTAATTTATTTAATGGCAACCATGAGCATGCACAAAATAGGCGCTCAAATTGAAGAGAAAAACATGTTAATTAATTAATTAATTGCCAGGAATAAGAGAGACAATTATTAATTATAGAATGGTGAAGGTTATATAAGAAGGGGTTGCCATAATGATGAATTAATTAATTCTTTAGCAAGGAAGTGCAGCCCAGACAATTTTGGCTCCCAATTAAGGAGGAATTTTGCACATAAGGTGTTTTCATTGCCGGAAAGCTTCAAAGTTTGGCGCCTAGGTTTGAAGGAGCTTGAATTAAGTCTGATTAATTGTCTGCATAGTGGTACAAGTGCTCAGGTGAAGTTGACAAAATTCATGCTTGCTTTGCATGCAAACAAAACATCAAATTTTGGGGCAGCAGGCTTGATATATGCAGATTTTTATAATTAAAATCAAGTGTTCATGTTCTGGTTGCCATCTTTGTCTGAATTAAGTGCAGGAATTCATTACAGGTGCTTTTATAAGAGAAAGGGAGCTTAAATCAATGTCTAATACATTGAACATATCCTCCGAATCTGAAGAAATCTCCAGATCTGCACCAGTTGTAAAGAATTCCGGCCGGATAAAGAGAAAAAGAATTGCTCGGACAAAGACAAATACGGCCATGGCAAAGGGGGATGAAAAAGAAAGCTCAGCAGAGTCATGCATTACTTCCAGGTTTGCTGACATTGGAGATACAAATCTCGGTCCAGAACCTCTTTCCGAATTGATTGACAAATTCAGAGCTGGAAAGACTTCCCTCATGCGTGCAGTCAAAAGCAGTGGAATCATTCAAGCTTCAACATTTCCATTCACAACTCAGTTGCCAAAATTCATCATGGAGTGTGCTAGGTCTTACCACCCATTATCTAGATCAGTCTGAGATGCTGCGAAAGACAATAATCCGGCTGGATGCACAGTTCATCAATTATTGTCTGAAGATTCGAGCACGACAGGTGGTGACTACTATTAGCATACAGGATGCCGACAACAGATGGGAAAAACATAAAGTTGACTGTGTGGGCATAATGGACAGCAGATACATGAAGAAGCCTAGATCTCCATCCAAGTTCCCGAGAACTCTTCCACGATCCAATCTGGTACAAGAAGTGGATGACATTGCCAAATTGTTATGCAGGATAAATGGCGAAGCTAACGCTCACAACTTCCGCACATGGATGTATGCTTTCATCAGGACCATTGAAATCAACAAAGCAGATTCAATAATCAATTGGTCGAAAATCATTAGTGACAACATCGGTGAGCAACTCCGGAATGTGAGGCGTACTTACAGCTTCAAAATGATTTCGTATTTGGTATATGCAACAGCTTCACAGGGTGTCTTCTCCAAGCTGGATAGACGTGGCGTTCTTTCCAAGGATCCTACTTTTTGAGTGCTATCCACAGCTTACTGTGCCCGCATGCAATAAAGATTACAAGGTGGTCAACGATAGATTCTTCTACGGATTCATTTGCAAGCTGGACGGTGGTCTAAAGGCCAACAGGGTAAACAAGGAAGCGTGGGACGTTGTGTCCAAGATTGATAGTATCTTCATTCAGTTTGTGGACTTTACATACCTTAGGGTCACCGGCTTTTCAAGAGAACCAGTTAAGTTGCCCAGATATCCAAGTGACAGATTGGTCATCATGGAGTTGAGTAGACAACTCATGGAGATGCATGACCTACAGTCAAAACGACACAAGTCTACAGGCTTCTTCCTGATCACAGTGGGCTATTACAGCTGCCAGAGTATTCATAAAGTCCGAGGAATTGAAGCGGAGATGTTCTTTGAGTACGAGCAAGAGTTCTTCCCAGCACGACTGAACTTCGATCCATTTGCACTGGTAAGGAAGACAATCTCTTAGGAGTATGCGCACATGCCTTCATCGGAAGCTTTATGGATGAAGTGCAGAAGCGAGTACGAAGTTAGAAAGAAAATTTCAGCATGTTATCAACTCAGCAAGTGTTTGACTTTGGTTTAATACGGATATCTGCGGATCTTAAAGATGATGGGCCTGTGTTACTTGACGCATACCATCTGATGGGAGGAGATAGAGCTGTACTTCAAGAGAACATAGGTGGCTGCCATACGATCGAGGAAAGGTCTGCCGCCGTTCTGGTCAATACTTCAAACTGGTTGCTGATGAAGGGATATTGCCTTGATGAAGCATTGATGAATCAGATCACAGACAACTTCGGCACAGGAGATTCCCTCAAAAGGAAGCACGAAGGAGAGAGCAGCAGAAGGCCTGAAAAGATTAAAGTGCACAGAAGGTCTCATTCGAGGGAGAAGATCACTTCTATTGCTATGGTGTTAGTTCCGGCTTCTCCAGCATCAAGTACTTCACCGACTATTGCACCCTAGCAAGATACTGCCATTCCTCCTTTGAATCCGGCAACATTCGTCTTTTCTCCTTAGCCACTCCGTTCAGCACCTCGTCTTGAAGAAACGTTGAAGCTGCAGATGGCAAAATTTGAAAGAGATTTGTCTTTGGATAATTTAGAGGATGGCAGCCACAACATTGTAGCAGTTTTAGATGGAGAAGAATCAGAGCGCGAGATGGTGGTACACTCGGCAACTTCTCATTCTCCGAGAAGTAATTTCTTAGAATGGTTGGCTTCGCAGTTGGTTCTAGAGGCTAAAGAGGAAATCAACTTGGAGGAACATGACTTGCAGCTGCTCCTGAATCTAGGCGGAAAAGACAAAAAACCTAAAGTTGCTAAGGTAACTTCAAGGTTGATCATTGAAGATTCGGGTCAGAAGTTTGCCGAGGTGTCAGTTCCATCAGAAGGAAAGAAGGATGAGCTCACGACAAAAGATATAACAGTAACCAGAGTACCCATAGGTCAAGCCACCACATAAGGATTGAAGCAGGACACACAGACATTGATAGATGCTCTATTCCTTAGGCTTGACAAAGAAAAGGTGGAGAAAGTTGAACTTCAGAAGCAAGTATCTCAGTTGTGCGAAATCATTGCCAAGGTTGCTAAATTTTCCACTTAGCCCATTTCAGCACAAAAGCAGGTGAGTGATCATCTGATGCAGGAAGTGGAAGATGCAAGTAACTAGGTTAAAGCTATCGACGAATGAAAAGGTTTAATCATTCGCTAGGCTTCTGTACAACTCGGAGAGGTGCTAGTCCGTTTAAAGGTTATGAAAGATGCATCAAATCAGTTGAAGCAATTGGTGACAAACATGATAGATATGAACATAGTTGTTGAGAGTAACTTGAGTACTTTGGCCGAAATAAATAAGTTGCCGAGAGAGGTGTTGATTGCAAAACGAATTGTGCCCGACGGATCAGTTGAGAAGGGGAAACAACTTGAGCTTGCAGTATTTTTCCATTTTGAGATCTACAAAATTATGCTGAAAAGGATGCAGGCACTTGAGAGTATGGCATCATCTTTACCAGACAATGTCATTGATTTCACTAACGAGGAGTGGTCGGGAACGTTTTTTCATACATAAGGACCATTCCTAGCAAAGTGCCTGATTCCTTGGAGGGATCTCTTTTGATGGTGCGAGGGAGAATTGATGGAGCTGTTAGACCTTTCACGATGAATTCCATTAGTAAGCTAGTGGTGCTGTAGTCAGATATTGAGAAGTTCGGGCCTAGCTTGGAGGATGTTGAAGGATGCATCATGGTATTGAACGGATGCTTGTTGCAATTCATGACAGAAAAAGAAGTTGTGGCTAAGACAGATGGGAAGATGCTGAATTACATGTTCGACAAGTATATTCAGTATCAAAACAAAAAGAAGATGTAGATGTTACAACTAGCGAATCTTTCTTCTTCTATTTTCCCGTTCTCGAATATAATTGTAAGACTTTAAAGTTATTGGTTTTGAAACCATTACTTTAAGTTAAGTGACAGATGTGTATAAGTTTGACTATGGATCCGGATGCATGTCACTTGAAGAGAAATTAGAGGAAGATGATTGCTAGATGTTATTTTTATTTCTTGTTTATGTTCTAGTTCAGTTGAGTTTCCCATTTGTATTTTCCCTTCTACATTCTATAAGTAGAGGAAAAACCTTCGGGTTGATGATGATAATTTGTAAGCAACATTCTTGTGTTCCAGACTTTGTGTTGAAATCCCTGATAACTATTTGAAGCAAAGGAATAGAAAGGAGCAGATTTCCGGAGAACTTTGTGTCACGGTCTCAGATCTACTTATAAACTTTGGGTTATTTTAGATTTAGATCTGAAAGCTACCTTTGCTTATAATTTTGTATGTTAATATCTATTGGTTCTGTCTATGTGCATGCAATTAACTCTGTAATCTATTGATTGGGTTGCACATCTTCCCTATTTTTTCCCTGTGTTTTTATTATTTCCTTCTTTTTTAGATATTTCCTTTTCTTTAACAGCTGCTTGCTGCAAAACTATACAGCTATGGTTCATGAGCTGCATGGTTAAAGTAAAACCTCTAAATCGATACTAGCATATTTTATTGACAAATCTTACACGGAAGCCTCACTGATAAATGAGGGAGATTTATATCATGACTACCTAGGTTTTCAGCTATGCAGAAAATCTAGCCAACATACATGCACATTAGGGGGTAATGGTTTCAATTTGCACAATAGACGAGACAAGGTTTAACTATCCATTGGCACAACTATCCCAACACCATACTCCATGCACATAGGTACAACAAAACAAGCAGATAGAAGTTTCAAGAGCAGGGAATATGGACAAGGTCAATGGATTCGAAGTCTCCATTGACCTTAGCTACATGCTCTTAGCCTTCTCACAAGATTATAAAACTCACAAAATAATTCATACAGATTAGAGTATTTTACACATTCCTCTCCAAAACTCAAGCATCAACTGTACATCAACTTTAGATAGAAGATCGTAATGTCATTCTTCTTGCCAGTTCCGAGTTTGAGTTAAAATGTTGCATAAAGAATAGTCAAGAGAGAATTGTTTCATTTGGGGTTGAAAGATACGTAGTGTCAAGCATCAAAGGGCTGCCTAAATTTCTTAAACGCATATCATGCTAGGGTCAAGCCCAATCCCATTCACAAGTATCCAATTATCTAACAACTATAACCCAACGAGGATCACCATATATTCGCAATTTAAAGTCGATATGAATGGATCGCACCTCTATAATATTCAGTCCAAGGTGTGCAATTTAGTCATGCACATGTGACTACTAGGTGAAACAACAAATCCAATCAATTTTATCTAAATCAAGTAACAGTCTTTGCATGGAATGACTGTCAGTGGATCTCAATAACAAATATAATACCCTACTATAATCCACAAAGAATGACTGCCAAGTGAATCCAAATCAAAACCAAATTACAATGTGTTAGCAAATGGATTTGCACGTATGCAAATGGATTTGCACGCATGCAAATGACACGCAACAGTCAGGGGACAAAGTCCCTCCTCAATGAAGGTGAGGTTGCCTTTATTGAAAACCAAAACTGTAATTACATCTATACATTCAAAATTGTATGTGGGGGGTGTTTTGGGACATCAAATGGAAAGAAGTGTGAATGAGGGAAGTGGAATGGAATGAAGGAAAGAAATGGAAAGGAATGGATGGAAGGCACATACAATAGTTATGTAAAAACAAAGCCTAATATTGCATAGAGAAGAATAGGAACAATGAATAACTAGCTCAAATGAAACAGAGTTTGAATCAACTAAACAAGAATAAATGAAAGGGAACACACATGAGTAAGTAGATATCAGAGCTTAATCATTGTGAACAAGAACAAAAAATTAATAATGTTGACAATGAGATCAAATATAGTATTCGCATGCAAGATTTAAACACTAACATCTATTGAACATAAGAACATCAAATGCTACAAGAGATAATGAATGGGACACAGTTCATATTTCATTAACTCTCTAAAATGTCTTCACAAAAAAACACAGTTTCTTTCTTGAAACAAAGCTTGCACAAAAGTATTCTTCTCCTCTCCTAAAGTCACCCTTACAAATGAGCCCCTAACTTCCTTTTATAACCCAAAAGTTGGTTACAAGGTATGTAGGGTTTACATGAACATTAAATTAGGGCACCTTAAGTGACTTCGACTTTTTCAACAAACTTTTAAAAAGTAACTTGAAATTAGAAATCACTTAAGTGATCAAAAGGCTACTAAAAATGAGTTTAACAAGAACATCACTTTAAAACATAAAACAAGACCGAATGCCTTATCCATTAAAGTGGGGTCCGCCTATCTCAATCGTATGAGAAATGGACTCTCCCACTTCGTTAGATACCAGAATGCTATCTCCTCACCCATTGGTGAAATTAGGATCTACCGCCTTTGCCAACTGAAAATATCTAAACCTTTCCAATGTCTTGAACATCTTCTCTTCTTCAGGATGTTCACTCGGTTGAAGCACAGCCTCGCAGAATACCTGCAATTCCAAAATCCTACCTAGCATATTATGTAGGTTGACCATTTTCGATTGACCATCCTCAAATAGGTTCCTCAATTTGATACAACGTTCCATTGAAGTAGAGGAGAAGTTGATGGCAGGAATGGACATGTCCTTAAACAATTGTGAGAATTGTTCCTCAACATGTTCTGATGAATGCCTTTGATTATGCTTGTCCACAAAATCACAAGGGATTTCAGCTATGAACTCATGAATTGAGGTGAGTGAAGTGAAAGCTTCGCTGTATATGTTTTTGTAATGAATCATGGAATCTTCGAGAAGCGTCTTCCGCGACTTGAGATGTAAACACCATAGAAAACGTGTCCCTTGGCATTCGAATTCAAGGATCCCTTCAATGGATAGAATTGTAGATTCCATGCTCATCATATCTTGCAGACTAGGCAATATCTCATCTAGATTTGATATGCTAGAAGCAAAAGATTCCTTAAAAGAAAGGATTGGATCTAGGTATGCACTAATATCTTCATGGAGCTTTATGACCGCTTTGATTGTCTTTCTCCCAAAAATGAGAATTTCGGAAAGCTAGGATTTAGTGACATGGCCCAAAGTGTTTACCTCCTTCGACAAATTGAGTGTTTCTTCGTTGGGGGCAGCCACTGCATCAGGTATTGGAAAAGTGGAGGATATTGGATTTATCTGATGTTGAACATAATTCACCAACTGATTCTTTTTGGCCTTGAGTTGAGAATTATGAGATTTATATTTCTCAAGCCTTCTTAACACAATATCCATGGAATCTCGGGCCATTGCCATGTCGCTTTCCAATGTAGACTTCCCAAGTCCAAGCCTGGATACTTCATAGTCAGTAGGGCGTCATGGCATTACGCTCCTCGACTTGTGGAATGGCAAGATCTGCAAATTTGTTTCCATCTTCATCCACCATTATTCTCGAGAACACCTTAGGATTCTTGGGGATGGAATCATTTGAAAGCTTGGAAAGGGCATCAAAGTCAATATTGATCGCTTTGACAACCCTCTTTCTTTTCTTGACTTCACAGTCAACCCAAGAAGGGGTCTCCTTAACCAATTCTGCACACAAAAGCTTGGAGTCTGAAGCAACATTCACACCGTTCTCGACATCATTAGATTCTACAAGAGTTCTTTCCACGACTTCAATCCTTGAGGAAATAACTTCAACATCGACCTCTTGAACCTCAGAGAGACCTTGAGAAACATCTTCGTGAACTAGGGGTTCAGGAGAGTTTGGTATTTGGACCACTTGCGCTTGAGTAAACTCTTGTGCATGACATGACTGCGTAGTGTTTATGATGAGCTTCCTTGAACTATCAATAACGCGAGTAGATGAGTCTCTACTCGAAGTGGAAAACCCCGAGACACGTTCTCTTCCTTCAATAGGGCCAGGACCCTTGGATGTTTCTCCTCGCGACATATTCTTTGGAGAAGTGGATTTGGGCAACCATTCTCTCCTTGCTTGATGTGTATGGGTTGATGGCATGGAAGTTGACTGAGAAGAGGTTTTAGTCAATTGGAGACCTCCTTGTGTTGGCAATTTCTGTGAATGTGGGGTATGAACTTGGATGGATGGTAACTTTACAAGTTCTCGTTCATACCAGGCTATGCTCCTTTCTAGAATTGGTTGATTCTTACCATCAAGAGAGAATTCATTTCTCTTGGTCCAATCAACTCGGGGCGATGGGGTGAAGGCAACAACATCATATGAGGGATCAATCAAATTGTCACCATCATCTACTAATGAATCTGGAGGACACTTCCAGATAAACAATGAGAAAGGACACTTCACGCATTTGCAAGAGGTAATACTGATGGAGTAGTAAGGGGTAATTTGAAAGGACACTTCCAGATAATATTGATGGAGCAGCAAGAGGTAATCTGGGTCCGGCTAGTATTGGAAGGATAGCTCATGATTCTACGGGAACTCCCTTTTTTTTCTTTGCTCATCAATTGGGTTACCTCACTAATAATGTGGCTGAAATCTGGGCAATTCAGTGAGCTCTCCAGGAAGTAACCAAATTGGAATGTCTTAGAATTATTGTGGAATCTGACTCTAAGGTAATTATCCATCTTCTATCAGCTCAAGAGCAGCATAGATCCAAAAATTGGCTAATTGCCAAGATTTAGTATAATATTCAGGTTATTGCTAGACAATTTCAGACCATCTCATATCAACATGTTCCTAGAGATTAGAACAAGGTGGCAGATGCTTTGGCATATGGGGCCTTGGATCATCATAATTTGATCAACTTTGGCCCTTTGTTTTTGACATGGTCTCCAGATTGAAAAGATCCTTCAGTTGCATTCATCGGATGGTTAAGATGTTGCTATGCTCTCTTTCTTCTTTTTTATGTTGTTGGAAGTATAAGGATAGATCATGGAGTATGAGTACCATGGCGTGGCATTGTATTTTTAATAACTTATTTCTAGTAATATAATTTTGGATTTTTTTTTTTTTAATATTTATTTAGAGATTTAAAAATTTGATTAAAAGCTGGACCACTTATGTGCATATAATTCTTAAAATTTCTCATCTAAAACTTCTCAGCACAACAAAGTTACAAATTCATGGCACTAGTAAACTGGAAAAGGCTCCTCTGCTTTCTCAGCAACACCAGTTGAGAAAATTTGGTAAGCCCACCTCCATGGGACCATAGCTTAAGGCCTTTTTTTGGCAGGTCATTACCTTTCCAAAAATTTTCCCCGTTAGGAACATTGGCTTGTTCTGTTTGGTTCCTAACTTGGTCAAAGAGTTGACTCATCATTTGAAAATTATTCATGTCTATACACAGGATTAGGAATTCTCACACATTTTTAGATTTTGGATGACTTATACTTAGTAGAAGGTTATTGGATAGCTCTATGCTGTTTTAAAGTCTTGAATAGGTTTGTAACTGTTAAGAGCTGTAAAAATCACCTTATTGGGCCTATTGATTTCGGCATAGTAGGCTATAGAGTGTTGACTCTCCCTAATGTTATTAGGAATAGTTGTATGAGTAGAAGATGATTTATGTATTAGGGGAATTTTTGGATACAAGGTTTCGTGAGTAAATGTCGCATTCCTTTTAACCTCCTCCCTAAAGAGGATTATTATAATAATGTCATATAAGAATAATGCCATTACACTAACAGTAACAGATTGGCTGTGATAAAATATAATTTAAGACAATAGTGAATACACTCAACGGATTTGGCTTTTAATTACATGGTCAGACGCGGTTGCGAGGGTTGTGAATTTAACCAAAGTATCAGGGTAATCGCATACCCTTTGTTTTTAGGTTTGTGCAATTGTTTCTTATATGCTTAACATTTTTAATTTGAATACCCAATGTAGAGCCAGCAGGTCGCTAACTATCCTCTGAGTCGTCAATTCTTTTGGTAGTATGTATATGTTAATGGATTTTCAGATATTAGTGCTTAATCTGGAGTTCAGGAGTGAGCATTATATTGGCACTTACTGAATAAGAATGGGGCTGTTGTGACCAATTAGTTACAAAAGCTTGATGATTACTTTAACATATACACTATAAAAAATTCTAGACAGTCGCACTTTAAATCTCTCACCATGGATAAATGTGTGAAAAATTCTTGAATCTTGATATGTCATAAACTGCATGGTGCCGTTGTTAAAGTTAGGGTGGTGAAATTTTGATGAGATCTCAAAATGTCTCTAGATGTGTCTTTAGTTTTAGTTGCCTTTTCTGTCCTGAAACTTAAGTATGCTTGCACCTTTACGTGGAATCCCATGTAGTTCTTGTTGAGTGCATTGCTTGCTCAGTTTTAGAATTTACTACAGTAACAGTTATTTTCTCTGTTTTGTGAACTATGTTTTGCCAGTGGTTGGAACAGCTTTTGCCCTGAATATGCTTTTCAGCATCCCTGTATGGTGTGGAGTTATTCTTACAGGATTGAGTACACTGTTTCTTCTTGCGTTGCAGCAATATGGGGTAACTCTTTATCCCTGGACATTATTATCATTAGCATTTTCAGTATATTTTCTTGATCAATTGTTTCATTTGACCCCAAAAAATTCAAAGACTAAGTGCTTTCCTTAGCATGGTTATAACACCTTCATTTGAAAACTATTTTGCAGGTGCGTAAACTTGAGCTTCTGATAGCACTTCTAGTGTTTACCATAGCTGCCTGCTTCTTTGTAGAACTAGGTTATTCCAAGCCTAATTCTGTAGAAGTGATAGAAGGCTTATTCATTCCAAAGTTGAAAGGCAATGGGGCAACTGGAGCTGCAATATCTCTTGTTGGAGCTATGGTCATGCCGTAAGTCACAGTCTTAAGTGATGTCAGTTTATTACATTTAATTTTGAAATCCAATTAATGAAATGACTCCAATGAAGCTTTTACTAATGACACCACTGAATTATTGGACATTTGTGTTGCAGTCACAATCTTTTCCTTCATTCAGCTTTGGTGTTATCAAGAAAAATCCCTCGCTCCATGTATGGTATCAATGTGAGTTCATTTTATGAATTTATCTATATGAAATGAAATAGACTATTGGTGTTAATAGCTGTGAACTCTAGGAATTTCTATTTTGGGTAGACACATTTTAACATGTTTTTACTTATGTTTCTCTGAGTTTTTGGGATGATGGGATGTGTTTCTAGATTGGAAAAAAAATTCCCAGATTTTTGGGATGCCAGAGGGATGGCCAGGGCATAACAAACTATATATATATATATATATATATATATATATATTACAAGTAAAATGTTCAAGATATTTTATAGCTTTTCATTTGTACAATTAAATTGTTAATCATTAAACATTCTAAAAAGTTAAAATTGAAAGACATTGAACAATGAACATTGACTGTTGATAATTGAATTCGAAAATTGAGCAAAACAATTAAATACAAATATGAAATTCTATGCATGAATATATGATTGTTATATTACCAGTGATCACAAAAAAAACTATTTGATGGTTTTGAAACAGTTGTTGATGCCCAACATCCTCAGGATCTCCCTCATTGTTTGGGGGGCATTAGGACATCCCTAATTACTAAAACAATAAATGTCCTTGAGAAGCCCAAAAAAATTCCGAATGTCTTGAGGAGGTGAGAAAAAAATACAGAAAAAATGAGAACGCGAGGGGGATGTCTCTCCACATCCCTGCGTCGCTGAAACGTTCAGGACAACCCTAGAGGATATGGAACACGTCCCCATGAAACGCTGGTTTTTACCCTAGTATGTTTTAGCCTCGCATAATTTTGATGTGTTTTGAGACATTCAAATGATAGAAACTACATAATAAATAAATAGAGTCGGAGGGAAGAAACATAGAGTTGTACAAGTGACCAAAGCTGCCTCTAATTAAGACTGATGCTATTTGTTGTTTTATTTTTCTAAGTTGCTAACATAAGGTTTTTCTCATATACAACATGCAACTGTCTCCAATTTCAGCATGAATTTTGTTAGCTGATTTGAGTTGTGACTAGCAATAACACTGTCAAGAGCCATTTAATTCATAATTTTCAAAATTTGCATGAAGAGGATATCAGGTATAAACAAGAATATTCACGAGACTATATGTTTTTTCATTGATTGTTTTCTCTTTCTAATGCTTAAAGTAACTGGCAGGAGGCATGCAGGTTTTATCTCATTGAGAGTGCATTTGCTTTGACTGTGGCATTTTTGATCAACATATCTGTTATATCTTTAAGTGGGGCTGTCTGCAGCTCTTCAACCTTGGCTTTAGATGACAGGAAGAGCTGTGAAGACTTAGATCTCAATGAAGCTTCCTTTTTGCTGAAGGTATACTTTAACTTTTCTGTATTGTGCTTATGCTATTTTGGTATAGCTCTTCTTTTTGAAGAGGCTACTAAGACGTGTGAAGAAAATAAAAGTACATTTCATGGGTTATGTTTGAGCAGTCATTGAAATCTTCTTCCGCTAAAGATTCGAATCATATTGCTTTGGAATATCATATCATGTATTTCAAATTTCAGTTGGAGCTATTCACAGTTCAGCTGTTCTTTTGTGTTTATTACTAGTTTTCAATCAGCATTCCTAGCACTCCTAATTACAGACTTGCTTTTGTTAATTAAGTTTCAATTTATAACTTTTTCAAATATATGTTAAAAAAATCATTTTCATACTACCAAGAATCCATTGTTTACTAGAAATGTACATGGCTATCATTGATGGAGAATCATTGATATGTCAGACACATTGACAATGTGACATATTCTCTATGACATTTTCTGTTTTAAGACAAAAAATGCATGGATTAGTCCTTCTACCTGCTTATTTCTTTGTTAAGTGATACTCTTCATTTGTGAAATTAAGAGCTAGCGTATCTTCAATAATCTCTGCTTGTCTAATCACCTTTTTTGTTGAACGAGGAATGAATGCTATGTTCATGGCTTGGACAGCATCAGTGAACAACTGCACTCGAAGATCTATTCATACTATTTTATTTGTTTTGTTAGTGTTATTTGATTTGCCATTTTTCATTTTTATCATAGTCTGCAATAGCACTCTTTTTCATTTTTATCATAGTCTGCAATAGCACTAATTTTACTCTGAACTGTCAATTATTTTGTTCTCTTCCATGATGATGGATCCAGTAGTAGGATCTGAAACATTCGATAATAACAATTTTTAAGCAGTTAAATCCAGATAACAATCTTCAACTTTTACACTGTGAACAAGGTAATCTCAAAACTAAAATGCACAAATTATCTTTTTAATTTAGATATCATCGATTTAGCTGAAAAGGTGTAACTTCTCATCTCACACCTGACATTCAGTCATATAAGATCCATAAATCCGTAAAATCAGAATAAAAGTAGAAATATTAATGTCTACGTCAGAGTACCTTGGCTGTCCACTGATAGTAAAACCCCCAGGTTTATGTTTCAAATGTGCCTTATAATGATTGTAAATTTTTTGTCCACCAATTACATGTTTTGATGTGGGCATAATGTTATGCCTTTACCCCCTTGAAGCCGGTTGAACATGTATATCCTGTCTTGTTGGCTAGATTTTCTACACAACTGAAAACCTAGGCAGTCATGAGATAAATCTCCCTCATTTACCGGCGGGGCTCCAGTGTAAGATTTTGTCAATTATATTTCCTAGTATCTATCTGTTGGTGTTACTTTAATTGCGTAGTTCATGGACCATATCTAGACAATTTTGTAGCAAGTAAGTAGCTATAAGCAATATGTGTAGGAAAAGGAAATAATTAAATACGAGAAGAAAGGAAAGGAGATGTGTACCCTAACCAATATTTGACATAGTTAATCACAAGCACATAGACAAAACAAATAGATCTTAAAATATATAATTTAAAGCCAAGGAAAGTTTCAGATCTAGATCTAGATCTAAGATAACACAAAGTTTTTGCAGAGATCTAAAAGAAATAAGAAATGAATGCACCGTTGACACAAAGTTATCTGGAAATCTACCTCTTCTCTATTCCTTTGCTTGTAGAAAGCTATCAAGGGTTTCAGCTCAAAGTTTGGAACACAAGAATGTTGATTACAAATTCTGATTGTTTAACTCGTAGGTTCTTCCTTCTATTTATAGTGTATGGAGGGGAAATTACAAATAGGAAGTCACTATAACTGAACTAACACATGTGGAAGCTATGAAAAAGGGAAACAACTGGCAATCTCCCTATTATAATTCCTCTTTGCATGACATGCATGATTTATAACTAAAAATAAAACCCTCTATTTTGCATGTATGCCACCTATTTCCAAAGTAATTGACTTCTTCAAGTAATGGATTTTAAACCAATCACTTAAGTTTTATCAATTTAATTGATTGCTTAGAGAAACTTTGTCAGAGAAAATAAGAGAAAGAAGAAGAAATAGGAAAAGAAATTAGACGAAAGCTACAACACTTCACAATCTTGTTCTTTTTCCATATTTTGTATGCGGTTTGACTCTTTTGCATTTGATTCTCATCAAATTGGATCTGTAAGCAGTTGACTGTGATTTTTCTTGTGGGTATTTCCTTTGACATTATATTCCCCTCTTATCCTTGAAGATTTTGCAGTTCTTCTCCAATACGTGCACCAATGCAATGTTTGTCGTAAATAATTCAGATAAAACTCATCATCTTCTATTTTTTAATTGCATATGAGCAATTTTAAATTCTAGAAAGCACTCTAGGTGAATGCAAATACAAGTAAATTCAATGAAGGCTTCAACTGGAAGATTGGGAGCACATGCACAAGATCCTGGAAGGAATTTTCCATGCACTGACTTCTACTTGTGCTGCATTAGAAACAAGAGGATGAATTTTTTCCAGAAGCCTTTAGTAATCGGATGAGATTTGTGCAGATCCGGAAATTTCTCCCTCTGATTCTAAAGATATATTCAATGTATCTAGATATTGAATTCTGAACTTTCTTTCACCAATATGGGAATATGTGATGAATAATTGCAATTGATTTAGTCAAATATGGGAGTCCATGGCATGAATACTTCAATTTTCATCACCAAAATCTTCTTATAAGAGTCTGCAATGCCCTCTATTTTTAGACTTTTCTTGCATGTCAAGACAAGATAAAAATATTATTTTATTCACTTGTGCACTCACATCAACATGCAAGATGCTCTGAATAATAAAAAGAAAGATTCTCCAACTATAGGCGCCAAAACTGGATTGCTTCCCGAGCAATTAAAAAAAATCAGCTTTTAAACATTTAGCTGTGCCAAAATGGGTCACACTTTTTGGCTAGAAGTCATGTTAAAAATAAGAAGTCAAAGCAATGGGAATTTTCACCTTGTAAGGCAAGCAAGAAATTACCTGGTTTCACTTAAGTGACTTTACTCTTCATAATGAGTAATTTTCACCCTATAAGGCATGCAAGAAGTTCCCACTTTCACTTAAGTGACTTTACTTTCATAATGGGACTTTTCCCTACAAGGCAGGAAATAAATTTCCTCCTCTCACTTAAGTGACTTTACTTTCATAATGGGAATTTTCACCTTGCAAGGCAAGTAAGAAATTCCCACTTTTCGCTTAAGTGACTTTACTTTCATAATGAGAAATTTTCACCCTACTAGGCAGGTAAGAAATTCCCACCTGTCTGCCACCTTTGAAATTCCCACTGGCAGCTTAAGTGACTTTGACTTCATGGGAAAAATTACCCTGTAATGCAGGTAAGAAATTCCTATCTGCTTGCTATTGAAAAAATTCCCATTAGCAAGCTTAAAACCCTTCCTTCCAAAAAGTGCGACTTGCATGGAAAATAGCTATTTTCCAAAAGTGTGACTTGCATTGTGACTTTGGCATTAAAAATTGTGTGAAAATTCATCACTTGAAGGCAGCATGTGAAAATTGGACGTGAAAGGAAGCCTTGAAAATTATGACTAGACATGAAGACAACATTTATTTCCTTTTTTGTATTTTTGGTGAAGAAAAACACAAGCACAGAATAAAATTTGCCATTTTTTGGAAAGGGTCCGGGAAGATGTAGCAAAAAAACTTGCATGTGCCATAAATTTCATTACGTGGCTCTGTTTTAGGTGTCATTTTCTTTAAAAGTGCATATTTTTCTCGAGCTCTACACATTGATGGCAATATTTTTCTTATTTTCATAGAATCCATTTTCGCACCCCTTTTTGGACCAAGCAACTTCTTGCAATCTTTTGAAAGAATTTTGATATCTGATTGCCTGTAGATAGATTAGTAATTAAAAAAACTGGATAGCTTCTTCAAAACCATAAGCTTGGGGAAAGATTCTGGTAAGAAGAATGAATGGGCTACATGAATTTCTAGAGAGAAACAAACCAAAACCCAAACAAAAAGAAATAAAAACAAAACAAAAGACAACTGCGGGTAATTGCTCGAAAAAATTCTCCATTTAGCTGATATGCATAAATTCTTCTTCCTTGGGTGAATGTTCTATGGTAATAATGATGGGTTGAAGTGCTTTATATAACCCAAATCCTCCAATTTTAGCCCAATCTATTTTTAAAAGAATTTTATTTATTTATTAAATAAATAAATAAAACACTCTGTAGACAAGGTTTGGAGAAGGGATTGAGTGAGCTTTGGCATGTGGGTATTTTTCAGAATTTGGCTTTTATGACTCTCTGGGGATATCTTAGAGCAATGCAAACAACTGGAGGCAAAACAAACACAAAACAACCCGTTACTTTGAAAAAAATGATTTTTTTTAAGGTGTAGTCCCAGATTTCAGGGTGAAATCTCGGGGACACCATGGAGGCAGCCCAAATCCACCCAAATGCAACTCCAAAACACTCAAGCTAAGGGGACTAAGGTGCTGCTACAACTAGGTAATCATGAAGGCTTGTTTTTAGATCAGTTCTACAAATGTGCTAGAAGTGTTTTCCAAACTTCCTTCATGGTATATAGAAGCATGAGCAATAAAGGAGAAGCAATAGAGGGAACTTTGAAGGTATGTCATGATTACATTTATTGTACTCTCCTTTCTATTGATGATCACAAATTTTCCAGCCATTTGTTTACTTGTAAGGTACTAAAGAAGGAGCTCCTAAGCACATGGTTGAAGAGGTACCAAACACTTTATGGCTGTTGTAGTCACTTTGCAGCCCTTATTCAATCACTATGGTGCGATTTCTCCCAAGGAATCAATGGTCTAAACATGGAAGAAAGATGGGATGGCAAATACTTTGACCTAAGGGTCAAATTGAAGATGGTTCCACCAAAGGGGTTTGCTAATTTATTCATTTTCAGTTTGTTCCTCTGGAAGTCTTGGTTCATAAAAAGACATTTTGATAGAAGGAGATTGTATTTTCTATACAACGACATACTTGTACTATTTTGCACAATCAAAGGTGGGATTCTAGTTTCCCTCATCCTGAATATTGAAGACGAAGAGCAAGATTATATTGGTGATTGGGACAACAGGAAAGAGATGATGGATCACCAATGTTTGGATGGTGATTTTACAAAAAGGGAGCAGCTGAAACTTGTTTGGGATGCATTAGCAATTGCTCGAGGACAAGCAATTTTGGGGAGGGAGGATTGTAATGTCCCTTTTTCCCACCTAAGAGCTGATATTTGGTCTTCTTGCCATTCCTTCTCCGCGACAAAGAAGCAAAAATGAAAGAGAACCTTGAGCACCTTTATGATATGTTTTATCTAATATTTTGTATTTTTTAGCGCTTTCTTTGTTTATACAGGTCGACCCTTCCTTTTGGTACTTTGGTGCCAAAAGGAGGATATAAAAGAAGATTAGAGGCACCATTTGTTATGTAGCTTTTGGTGCATTTATTTTATTGGAGCAAAGTAAGTTTGGAGTTGCCTGTTCTTGCATTTGGGGATGAAAACCTCCTTATGCTTCTTGCCTAGAAGGACGAAAAATCCTTTTAGAGGTTAAGGGAACGACGAAAACCCTTCTCATTGGCTTGGGATAGATTCTAGGGACTGATTTGAAGAGTTGTTTGTAATTTCCAGTTGGTATTTGATTTATTAAGGGGGAGCAACTTACCTTGGGCAGGGTATGGAGCTTTTGGTGAAGTATTTGAGAAATCTGGTTTGATAATCTGATTTGTAATCTTTTATAAGGTTGGAATCTGAAGTTTGGTGAATTTAGAGGGTTTTTAGACCCATATTTCATATTTTCTTGTGGCTACAATATCCAGTTCATATTTAATTTCCAACAGTGAGATCTTCAACATTTCTTTGTGTATTTAGCTCATAATATTCCATAAAATATATACATAATTGTGGTGAATTGATTTATGGTGTTTTGTGGTGATTTTTGGCATATTTGGTGATAGTTAATGTTTCTGATTTTATATTTATAGTCTGCTCCAATTTAAAAATCAGATATGCATTTTGTGTGCTTGGGTGAAATCCTTGAAAGGGTCATTATAGTGGTATCAGAGCTCGCATCTTCAAAGGCCTAGGGTTTCAATGGAATAATTCAAGTTTGAAGAATTGATGGCACGGTTGAACCATAACCCACAGGTCTGAGGAAGCAACAACGGTGCATGAAAGGGTAAGTTCTCTATTTTTGATGGCACTAACAAACCTTTAGTGAGATCATGGTTGTCAGAATTGGAGGCATACTTGCAAAAAAACCCTATAAGTATTAGTATTAAATTTCAATAAGTATGCAAATGCTTCTTTAAATTTATATATATATAAAACATACCCAACAACGTACCGTACCCGAAGTTTTAAAAAATTTGCTGTATCAGCGTATCGTACCCATACTCGTATCGAAACAGTCTAGGCAGCAAGGAAAATGCAATCTCTTCAAAATGCATCATTCACACCATTCAAAGCATGCATGGCAACTTAGAAATATTTTAGAAATATTATTAACCAAGTAATAAGCCTTCAAACACCAACTGAAATTTATTTAATTAAATAATATTATAGTAGTGAATACCCTTACAAAAGTGGCTGGAAATGAAGGATTCCAAGTCCAAAAATGAATTTTAATACTTCTCCCTTGGAAATTGGAGCATTGAGCTCTTATTTCCAGCCTTTGAGGACGAGAACCCTCACTAGTCACATTGGATCCTATTAGGGACGAAAACCCTCACTAGTCACAACACGTGGGGATGAAACCCCTCATTTGTTACATTGGTGGCTTCATCTAGAAGTCACAAGTGAGCTTCAAATTCAAAATTTCAGAACAAGGGTTTCCATTAGTGCTAGGGCACAAATTCCATCTAGGGCACACTTTTTTGGGGGCTACCAAAACTCATTTTTCAGCTTGGGTGACCCATTTGGAGATTTTGGGATCACTTTTTCATTGGGTTTTGTTGATTTGATAAATCCGATTCTAATTTTGTTTGACAGCTTCCATTTTTGTGGTCATTTTGAGCTATCATTAGCATTTTATCTCCGAGTAATTATGAAGATATGGATTTTTGAAGTTTCAGCTGTATTTGAGTAATTAATTAATTCCAGCAGTCTGTATTTTATTGTTGAAGCATTTATTTGCATGATTTCATCAAGGGTTTCATGTTGTTGATGTAGTTCTAAACATTTTTGTGTGAGATACTAACATTTGAATATAACCTAGGCCGCTTAGGGTTTTGTGGACCTAAAACACTTTGCTGCCCTAATTTTTGTATAAAATCAGATCCCTGTCAAAAGTCGTGATCATTTGGTTTGTAGGTTGATTAAGTCCTTGTATGGACATAAGCAGGCTGCATGAGCTTGGTATATGAAAATTGATTAATATCTTTCTAATCTGAATCATTATGTCAAAAGTTATGGTGATGACATTATGGTACTTATTGTCTATGTTGAGAATCTTACCATCATAGGTAACAGGGCTGCTATTCAGCGAGTGAAATCAGATTGGTGTACTGATTTTGACATGACTAATCTAGGTCTTCTACACTGTTGCTTAGGTGTAGAGTTTTGGCAACATGACCATATGATTTTCACACGTTAGGTCAAGTATCCCATGAATCTTTTGCAGAATTTTTGGATGTTTGATTGCAATCCTTCTTCCACACATATGGAGGTTGGGATGCAGTTGTTAGTGCATGAGGATTCATCACCGGTCGATGACTCATTCTAGAGACAATTGTTGGGTAGCCTAATTTATCTCACATCAACACAACTGGATCTACGTTTTTTGTTAGCTATCTTTCTCATTTGTTTTTTCTGAACTAAAGCTCATTCATTCGACAAGAGCAAAACGAGGTCTCATACATGTCAAAGGAACTCTCAACTTTGACATCCTATAGAAGAGGGTAGAAAATTTCAGATTGATAGGTTATATAGACTATGATTGGGGAGGATCAATGGATACGTAGACGACTACCATTCGGTACATCTATTCCTTTTGTTTCGGAGTTTTTTCATGGCAGAGAAAGCAACATCACACTATAGCTATATCTTCCATCTAAGAAGGATACAAGACAACAATCAATTCTAGTTGTGTAGCAGTTTGGCTAAGTTGGATGTGGATCGACTTTCAACTTTCTCAAATTACACCCACTCCACTTTGTATTTTTTGTGACAATCAAGGTGTATTGAATCTAGTTAAAAATCGGATCAATCATGTTTGTATCAAACACATTGAGATTCATCATCAATATATTTGACAATTTGTTGATTATGGTGATATCTCTCCACTTCCGTGCCTTTAAGGAACAAATTAGAGATATAATGACTACATCTCCTACTTCACAACTAGAATGCAAGGCAACAGTCAATGCTAGTTGTGAAGTAGTTTGGCTATGTCCGATGTTGATTGACTTTCAACGTCCTCAGACTACACCTACTTCACTTTCTATTTTTTGTGACAATCAAGGTGTTTTGAATCTGGTTAAAAATTGGATAAATCATGCTTGCCTCAAACACAATGAGATTCAACATCACTATATTCGACAATTTGTTGATTATGATGATATCTCTCTTCACTTCTGTGTCTTTAGGGAGCAGCCTAGAGATATAATGACTAAATCTCCTGGTTCCATCTTGTTTGTAAATATTTGGACAAACTTGGAGTTGTCTCCGGTTTAGTCATTAAGGGGGGAGGGGTATTAAATATATTAATATCTATTTGCTATACATTAGTTACTCATTGACTAATGATCATGTATAAACTACCCCAACCATATTGTAACTCATTTCAGTATAATAAAATGACGGACACACACATATCTCAGTCTGCCTTCTAGTTTCCGTTCATTCTTTTAGTGTTTGCATCTTCTTATATCCCATTCCTTCCATATTCTATGGTTTCCAATTTCAAGTTTATTTCATCTCTATTTTATTTTGACCTCCTACCTGCTATGCAAATATTGCTGGCTCGTGAAATACTTCTATTATATGTTAATCCACTTATCAATGAAATGATATTTATGCATGTCTACTTTGACTATTAAGTTTATTCATTATGTCATAGGTGTCTTTATTTCAACTCCCCATTCCCCTCTTTTCTTTTCTAGTTCGAACTCGCTTTCCTTGATTGGACAATCATTATGTCTCTGAAATTTTATGGCTGGAATACTATGTATTCATTGAAATGCACCCTAAAAAGACAGAAGAATACAATTAAATATAATTGAAGTAAAATGTGTCCAGTTCGTTTGATGTAGATTACATTTGGATGAAAAGGCAGGTCCTTTAAACGCCATAGTTCAAAAGAACAACTCAATTTCTTCAAGTTCTGGGGAAAGTTGATGTAAGATTAAGAAGGAGCCTACAAGTGGAATATACTAATATCTTAAAATACCCCAAGTAATGTAAACGAGACTGAGATTCACAATCCATTTTCGTACTTTTAGAAAATGTATACAATAGAGAATGTATGCTAAAATGTTTTTCTTTTCTTTTCTTTCTAGGTGAATTGGGATTTCACACGGCAGCAAAATTACGGACTCAGAAAGTGTTTAAAATTCTTTTGGTCCTTCATCCCTTGCATAGTTTACAAGAGAATAAAAAAATATGCCCTCGCATTTAATATCATATAGTATGCACATTTCTAAAGTTGTTGGAGGAAAGAATACATTTGTATTTTTGGTAGCACTATAACCTTTGAGAGTTTCATGTTTGATTTCACCTTTGTGTTTTTCTATATTTTAGAATTTACGGTGTGTAATACACCTAAAGTTAACTAATGAGTATTTTCTTATTCAGAATGTGCTTGGTAGTTGGAGTTCAAAGCTTTTTGCGATTGCACTGCTGGCTTCTGGTCAGAGTTCAACTATAACGGGAACATATGCCGGCCAATATGTTATGCAGGTAAAGTAACTCCCTCCAAGGTCGCAAATAAATGTATAGTTTCCACCATATCTATGAACAATTCAATAAGCTGTGTTATCAATCTTTTTGTATGAAATGACTCAAATAACTGCATGCTTATTTCTAATATGAGATCACATGGAAAACTCACTCTCGTAGAAGTGTCATTCATGGAATGTGGATAATTATTTCCATGTCCATGTGTTTCCTTGTTTTTGGTCTGGGAGATCTGAGTCATTTTGTTTTACACAAGATTATCCCTTCTTTCCTGCAAAGGATTCTTTCTATCTCAGTTTGGTGCAGGGTGGCAATTCTAATTCGTAAGGATCAGATCAAGTGATGCGATTATTAGAGTCAGTGCATTAGAAAATTTCCAACAATGATTCTTGAGAATTGTTATCCTATCACATTGAGAATATATAGTAATATAAGTACAAAAATGGTACCAAGATGTCATGACAATGTGATGCTGTCAAGCATGCATTTTGATTACATTCCTCTATACATTGTGGTACCTTTGCTCAATGTATTGCAATTATTACAAAGAAAATTTCTAAAATGTAGGAAGATGAAATGGGATTATAGTCCATTCCAGTGTTCCTGAAATTCCGTTTGGCATAGCATATTAAGTTGGTAGATTCCTATGAAGTATAGCTATTCATCCCTTGTGGACACTGCAGCATTTTGGTGGCGATAATTTCCAAGCTTCCACACAAAGACTGCTGTTAAGCATGGAAATATGCTACTCTTTCAACAGAAGATGTTCCATTTGCATTCTACACCCATATAAAATTCCAGGCTCTTAGTTCACAATAAGTATAGCGACTCTTTGGAGTAGGAATCTAGTTCCTCTAGACATTGGACTTTATATGAAGTACCCAAGGTAAATTCCTTTCCAATTTACTTAACAAAGGATGAAAAGGTAGCATATTATGATGTTTCTTGGTTCTTAAGCGAGTCCAAATGGATATAATGAACCATAACCATAAATGATATTTGAAAATCACACTGCAAGTATGGGGTACTTAAGGCTATTGGCATATTCTCTTTTGAGCTATTATATGCTCCACGACCTTCAGTAGCTGGTTCTTATCATTTAAATGACATTTACCAAATACCATTCTAAATAATCACTTGGATAATGTTATGTTGAACTCGGAATTTTGTAGACGACATGGCTTATGCTTGACTTTTGACAAAGGATGTTTGGTGAACCCATTGGGGAATTTGCTGGATATTATTGGTTTTACTTGGCTCAAAATCAAAATAAATGGTACTTTTAAAAAAATGAGTGGCAAAAATTCTAAACTCTGAGATCTAAGTCAAAGAGAACTTCTAATTTGGAAATTTACTCTATTGCAAAATTCTACTCAGACTAGCAATTTTTGCTGGAACTGTTTCTAACACAAGGGCTAGATTGAAAAGCTAATATGTTAAGAGTTAATGTTTCTATATGGTTGGGATAATTAGAAGTATTGAACATAGAAGAGAAATAGTGACAAAAGGGAAGTCAGGCGTGAAGGGAAAACATGGGGGAATTAGAGATTTATGTAGATATGAAAGGTTCTAATATATTTTATTAATGTAGCACATTGTCTTTATATTATTGGGGACTGTATTTGTGAAGACTATTGATTTTCTCATTAATGAAAGAAAGTTTTGTTACTTGTACATCTGCCTGTGCCTTCACACCTGTTCATGTGGTTGCTGCGATTCATTAATGGTTTGCACACCTTAATTCAAAAATTGGATGGAAACAAGTTCTTGGAGCATGTGAGTGTGAGAGAGGATCTTTGAATGGAAAGAAGCACCTGCGATAGAAAATATTTTTTTCGAAAAGTTCAACGGCTGATTGATTCTGAAACCTGATAAATGGTAGCAGCTGTTGAATGAGAAAATTCTCTTGTTTTATGAGTTGTGCCTTGAAGCTGATATAAACTTGAATTGTTTGGTTCTGCTGTTGTTGTATGAAAAACATTCATGAGTTGTGTAGCTATGATAGAAGAAAAGTGGAAGATACAAGTGAGATGGTAGAATTGAGATATCTAGTTTGTGTTACTTGATGGAAGCATCAGTTGCAGCAGAAATGGTGTCAGTATGGAGAAGCAGCTTGGTAATATATATGCAGTTTTATTCATATAAATAATTTCAAGTGATTAAGGTATTCAACAAAATACTTTGAGCAGGATTCAGCAATGTAAATAAATTTAGGAAGGTTGTGTGGGTTTATGGAGATATTTTAATTTGAGAGGTATATTTCCAGTCATATTCCAATTGGAGACAACAAAGTGTTTTTGCAATATTTGTTTTATAAAAAAACTGATCAAAACTATAAATATCCAAACATAGAGACCGTGAGATGATGAACGAATTTCATTTTTATTTAATTAATGAAATAGCAGCTATATTACTTAAATAAATAAAACAATACAAATATTCACAAAAAAAGAAGGCTGTATGGAAGCATGCCATGCAAATTATCATACTAGGCCACATACGCGGCCAAAAAATAAACTCTATAAAAAGACAAAACCAAACAAGCAGTTACAGAACAAGAAAATCAAGCAGCTACAACAAAGAGGCTGGTGGGAGGAGGCTCTCTATCATTAGGCTTGCCCTAACCGCTGTCTAGAAGGTGCTTCCCCTCATCAATGGGGTCCCAACAAACGTGGTTGTGCCTTCAATCATCTTTGCAGATTTTCAGACCTTGAATTTGATCTCATGCCAGAGAGATAGCCAACATCAACCAGAGAACCTTGTCAGAAGAAGGCAAAGATGCCCAACTATAGTGGCAAGGAGGTGGAGAGCCCCAACCCCCATGTTGAGAGTGTGGGGGGGAGTGGTGGCAAGGCAGAGAGTCCCACTCAAATCGACTGTGAGAATAGTGCCGAGAATGGCTTTGGTGGTGTCCCCTTCCTATTGGAGTGCTCTCTTGAGATGGCAATGATAGCAGATTTCGAGCCACGATGCAAGGAGCATTGCCCTAATGGTCCACAAGGGTCTAGGGATGGGTAACCTGCGACACCTCCTTCCGAGCTTGGACTTGGATCTGTAAGAAAACATTTGAAACAATCATAGATATATATGCTGAGATAAAAAAAGAATTTCCTCTCTGAAAGCGTGCCAAATCTGGGTAAAATCTCGAAGCAAGAAAGGCCAATCGCCGAAAAGAATATTCTAACTAGTGAAGGGTTTTGGTCTAAATGGTTTAGAAAAATCATGGATCTAAGACCAGGCAATTAGAGCTTTCTAGAAAAACCAAAAAATGTGCATAAGCGTTTTAGAGTAGCCACAAAAAGGGAAAAGGTGCTGAGGGAACCTTTACTGAATAAGGCTACGACGAAGGGGAAGACTTTGATATAACAGATACTAAGCAAATTGAGCGAACTTGGGCTCAAGAATGGCATTCCATACCGTATGAAACCTTCGAATCCAACTTTGAGCAGATGAGTGAAGGGACCAACATTCATTGAGCTTGTCCGCCATAGGGAATCTCAGTGATAATAAGTCATATCCCTTGTTGGGAAAATAATTCTAGAAAGGCATATCAGGTTACCATTTCCAATCTTTCCACCATGGCTGGGAAGAAATCACATTGATTTTGTGGAGCATTTCGCTAGGGATAGCTTCCATAATTTCCTCATAGGATTCTTGGTTACTCCTTCCTAGATGAAACTTCCTGGATTGCTTACAAAATCTATCGAGCACGGTGTGAATCCCTCATCTGACAAGCTCTAGAGAATGAACCATGAAACTTTAGCAAGAGGAACATTGTGGAAATTGATAATTGGAGACCACCAGAACAAGTGTTGATTAATGGAAATCTCTTCCTTCAAACCATCCCCATTCCATTGAAGCCATGGTTTGATCTTTTCTCATGCTTTCCAAATGCTTTTGATAACAAATGAACCAACTACTTTCACCGGGGCTTTGAGAATGAGGAGACTATGAAAGTCAATCCCTTGCCAATTTTTTCGACCTTGAGGTGCTCCTTCCTTATGCAATTCTGTAGAAGAAATTTCAAAACTTCTTGACCATAACTAGCTTGTATGATCCATTTCGCACAAAGAGCAGTGCTTTGGTGTGTAATGTCCCTAAACAATTCCGGATTTCCCTGAAATCCTGCTTTTTATCCTTAGGGCAGAAGTAATGGAAAATTGGTTTTTCCGTAAATCCTTATAAAAAATACAACAATTTGGAAACTCTGGGAAAATACCCTTATAGATGAAGATACAAAATTTCAGTTTACCTAATACTCCGAGATGGCAGGATGCAGGGACGAAGTTTCCAGTACGACAATTTTTTTCCAAAATTTGGGGTGAGGGGGGATGACTATTAAAATAGTATATAAAGTTATAAATATAAAAAATATACACATAAATTTTTGATTTTTTTGAGTAACAGTTCATATATATATATATATATATATATCAGTCCACCATGTGCATACAGTCTATGTCTAAACGTTAAATTTTAATAATAATATGTATGCTGCTGGTTTTCATAATATGTTGTGACAGTCCACCATGTGCATTTGTACTCGAGAATTTCTGTATTCATATATCACTCTTGATTCTTAATATGTCTTTGTAATACAATACAGTCAGGTTATGGTTAACCGGTAAATGTTTTTAAAGAGAAAGAAACAAAGAAATTAATTAAAAAAATATTATTTTAGACCAAAAAAAACAGAAGTCCTTGAAACGTCCTAGGGATGTCTTGATGTCCCTGACATCCCCAAAAATGGGGGACATCCCCGAAACCTCCCCTGATATTTAAGGACGTCCCCCTTTTTTTCCACCCTTTCAGAAATGTGGGGAGTGGACATTTCCCCCCGCTCCGCCGTCCCCAGGACATTCAAGATCTCTGCTTTTTAGGGGGGATGTGTCCCCGCATAACACTCCAAAATTCCGAAAATACCCTTTTATTAAAAGAAATCTAAATAATACAAACCCAGATTTTTATTACAACCCTAGGGAAAAATACAATTTTTTTATTGGAAATGACAACTGCCTTCAAATCCTCATAAACAAAATACAACAGTTTGATTTCTTTCCTTTATTTATGAAATATCAACAAAATAAAAATACTTGCAAGGGGCAAAGCATAGAGAAAGCCTCTTGGCACATGAATATGATGGGAAATAATTTTTACAACAAAAAATTGAATTATTTCTATTTATTTTCAAACTGAAAGTTAGCAATAAATACAATTGATTGTATGATCGAAAAGAAGGTGAAGAAGAGGCTTCAGCTGGCTGCAAATAATGCTCTAGGGCAGATTATGGCATGAAACAAGACCCATCACCTAATGCACCTCATTTTGCAGTTGAAATAACTCCCAAGGGGGTCGTCCAACTCTAAAATGCCCCAAATATGCCCCCGAAAATGCCCAACATAAGGGTCAAAACCTCAAAATCCGTTTTTCCAACTGATATCTTTGATGCCCTAGCTGTAATTACTTTGAAAACTGCCGTCGGGTTGCCAGGTCATTCATGTCCCGAGGGGCCAATCTATGAAGAGGCGGGTCTACTCTAGATAGATAGTAGATAGGCCCCCTACCCTATATATATGGGGCCATGGGTAGCCTATAGATTTATGGGGCCACAGGGAGATCCCCATATTGGGGCGGGGAGCTGATTCTCGAGTGCTGCACGCCCTGCCTATATATATGATATGGCCGCCTACGAGTGCCATTTGAGTATGGCAATGTATTGGATTCTAATGTGCCCTAGCTTGAAAAATATGCTTAAAGCTGAAATTATTTGCCTGAAACCACAATTGTAACCCCTGGATGGAGTCACCTCTGAGAATTCGAGGGTTTTCATCTCCTAACCTCGTTACAATGGAGGGTTTTGGTCTTCATTGCAGATGGGAGTAGGAGCAACAACCCAAAACCTCAAAATCAAAATTTAATGTATGCAAAAGATGTCCTCAAATGATCCCCTCATTCTCTGTTATAACTTTCCATGTCACGTTCTGTTGGGATCACGATTGCCGTTAGACCAAAACCCATGAGTGTTAGTCTCCAATACAATGGCCAGAGTTAATGAATACATGGGAGGCGGTTAGTCCATGTCACGAATCCCACGGGGAGCGCTGACAACTAGCCAACAAACCCCCCTCAGCGTTACCCGAGGGGATTCGAACCCGTGAACCGTTGCTCTGATACCATTTGTTCGGATCACGATTGCCGTTAGACCAAAACCCATGAGTGTTAGTCTCCGATACAATCGCCAGAGTTAATGAATACACGGTAGGCGGTTAGTCCATATCACGAATCCCACGGGAAGCGTTGACAACTAGGCAACACGTTCCACGATGAGAGAGTCCCAAAAGCAACTTTCCCCTTTTCTAATTCCTCATTGATATTACTTTATTAAAAGCAACTTTTTATAATTATAAAACATTATCAAAAAGTTTATTTTTTATAATAATTAAACATAAGTGTCTTTTAGAAAGTTACTTTTTTGACACTTAAGTTATATTATTAATTTAGTATACTTTATTTGAGAAAGGGGACATTACAGGCCCCTCCCAAAATTGCTTGCCCTCAAGCAATTTCAAGCTCAACTGTTTAACTCCTTTGGATTGCACCTTTTTGCAATTATCAAGATCCCAAATCAGTCTCAAAAGCTCTTCATGTGACGCCGGCATAAAAGATGGTGCAAATTGACGCTGTCCAAACTGTTGTGCAAACTGCCGTCCAAACTGCTGTCCTAATCACTGTCCAAACTGCCTGTAAAAACAGCCATGCTGCTGTTTAAAATCAGCAGTAGGAGCAAGATAAAATTTCCTCCCTTTTGGTCCAAGTATCTCCGAGTCCTCAACTTCCTCTGATGCCCCCATGGATGACCTTTCAATCTCATCACCTTGGTTGTGTGTAATCAAAATGTTTTCTTCAAATGCATGTCCATCCTCCATGCTACTCTGAAAATCAATCAATGGCTCACCAATTGGAAGTTTGAAGGATGGTGCATGATTTGATGGATTTTCCTCTATCTCAAACTCTTTGCATCCAACAAGTGGTGCCTTCTCCAACCCGACTTCATCATTATCTTGCTGAAACATGCAATCATTAGGAGTCAAATAAACATTTTCCACCAATGAATAGTCTTTACCTTCAACTTGCATGTCGGATAATAGTAGTCCAACATAAGAATTCCTGGAAGTGAACAATATAAAAACGGTACAACTATAATACTGAAAATCCTTTGCAAAATTCACCAATGTCAATAATATTGAGGTTTGAAACAACCATACAATGACTGGAAATAATTCAGCAGCAGCAAAAAACTGAAAATCACCCAATCCTATGACCGAAAAGACTTGTATGGCTGCAAATGATGTAAAATAGCAGCTGGAAATGGTGATGACAGTCGCACATGATCTGTTCCCTTTACAAAATAATTGCAATGTGTTATCTCTAGTCTTCCCTATTATGCCTTGTTTGTAATCTTTCATAAGCATAGCTGGATTAGAAGCCATTTTGCTAAGCTTTTGTTGCGCTATTCAGATATTATTATGGACACCTTTGAGAAACCTTTTTGTGGTGTCAATTACTCCTTCGATAGGGAAGGTATCTGCAACATGTCTACTCCCTTCCTCTTGACGAAACCTCTACTCAGTGGCAGTCCTAGAGGTATAACATCGAACACCATACTAAGCTAATCCAAATTAGACCAAGTGCCATCAAGATCAAGTGTCTCACCTATGGATGATGTTGTGGTTGTCGCCAATTGATGTTCCATCCACTTTGTCCTAACCATTCTTGGAGCTCCATCTTCGATTCCTCGAAGTACTCCCACTTTTCCCTTGGGTTTTATCTCCATAGCGAACTCTCCAATAAAACGTAACTATTGCATTCCCAATACAATGCTCACCTCGTCTAGGTTGCTGGCATAATGATTACCTTGGACTTCAAATGTCGCTTTCATGCTGCCCCAGGGTATTCTCCTCAAAATTGGGTTTGGTCAAGTCCTTGTGAGTGCTCATAAGTAAGTGTAATAGTCAGACACCACCTTGAATCTCTTCCCAAACCATATTAAAGATGTTTGGATGTTGGCATCACTTGATCTCAACAGGTGACCCCTTTTACATCCAACTTCAAATCAACATAATTCCTTCATAGTTGAAATCCCATGGTTGTTCCACGTAGATATTATTAATTCAATGTAATGTCCCCAAATGGACATTTTTGACCCCAAATGGATTTTAGGCAAATCCAAAACCCAAATACAATTTTATAAAATATTTATCAAAGTAACCACTACATATCTGATTTATATTTTGAAAATGGCGACTAGGGTATGAGAGAAAATACAAAAAAATCAGCAAGTAAATTATGGTTCCTCCACACCAATCTGATCCCTTGAATTTATGGAGCCAATAGATGAAGAACATTCCATATTTTTAGACACAGTAGAGGTTGAAATAAATTAATAAAATGCGCAGACCAACTACCCTTAAATATAGATGGAAATGGTACCTTTTTAACACCAATAAGTCTAAAAGAGTGGTTGATTTAATCACTAAAAATCATATATGTGAACAGTAATAAAAATCAGCTTCTAATCAGCTCCAAAACGTCATGCATTAGATCTCTAGATAGGTTGCTCCTGCTAGAAACGAAAAAGAAACACAACAACAATTTTCCTTCTCCAAACCCTTGTAGAAATCTACAAAATGTTCTTTATTCACTATTTAAGTAAACTGAATAATTGTTGTAATCATAAAGGATAACCCTGGGTAGGAAATCCTCAAATGATCTAAGAGGGTTTTCGTCCTCTAGAGTAAATTCTAAGGGTTTTCGTCCTTAGAATAATTTAGACAAAATCCTCAAAGCTTCAGATATGATTCATAATTTAGATAATGATCAAGTGTGTCTCCAACACAAGTTGACTTATCCTTTTAAAGAAGGAATTAACCCAGAGTAGCCACACATGAAACCAATCACCTTTCTCGGTATTAAATGCTTCTTTCCCTAAAAAATATCTCCCTCCCAATGTAAATTGCATTTTCTTTGGGAGAATAACTTTTACTTTTTGCCTTTTTCTATTTTACCTTTGCCTCCAAGTAGGTCACACTTTTCTAGAAATAAACAATTTTAGCTAAGTGCCTTTATCATTAAGTTCAATTTTCTATTTTCATTAAGTCTATTAAGTCCATTAATTTATTATAAGTGCTTTTTATAATGATTTGTATTTAGTTTTTACAACTTTATAATAAAATAATATAACTTAAGTCACCCTTGTGTTCACCCCTTTAGCCATCGGGTAGACAAAATAGGCTAAAGGTCTTCGATTGGGAAGGGGATAATACGATCCTCCCTTCCCAAAATTGCTTGTCCTCAAGCAATTTCTAACTTTGTTTTGTCCAAGTGCCATGCACAACAGACAAAACATGCTGAAGTGATCCATGAGCCTGACCCCTGTACCTATCAACTGGGATAAAACTTGCCACCATATATCACTCACAAGATGCTCATATACATGTACTTGGAACAATGATTCAAAAAACTCCATATTGAAGACTTCACCTTCTATCTTATCATGCATCTCATGATGGAAATACATTGGAATAGGTACCACAATAAATAAGACACGTTATTATGTTCTTCATAACTTTGAGTATCATAAATGTCTTCACCATTCTTTGCTTCCATGATACTTTGACTTTGTTGTACTAATTCCTCAGCATTCTTGTCAACAACGAGCTATGTATCATTATAAGGCAACTACTACAATAAACAAGATGACATACCTTTTTCCACACAATCTTCAACCCATGCAATTTTCCCTCCTTGGAAAGAACTTTTCATGTTCCTCACCACCACAACGTGAGGAATACCATTCCTCATACCTTGTTGCTAACTAATTGAATAAGTCTTTGCCTTGAACTCTTGTAAGTGTTGTTCCCCTTGAGCAGCTATCAATCTAGTAGTTCTAACTCTTCTTTGCCACTCCTCACACCTTCTTTGAGTTTCCATTACATCATCCTTGTTTGTATATATGAATTCATTCTTCTGTCTATTATCAATATTTGATTCCTTTGGAGTTGAAATAATTTCTCTAACAAGCAATGTTTCTTCCTCACTAATGCAATTATTTTTCTCAATGGAAATCGTACCTCTTAAAGATTCTTCTTCTTTACCTTGCATGGTGGAATGCACAATGGGTTGATTTCTCTTCCTAGTTTTTGCATGTCATTTTTCCTTATGCCTTTAATATCTTTTAACTCACAAAAATCAGTGAAGGTTATCATGTCTCTTACCTTGGGATTGATTGTTGCATACTCTTTCCCCTATATCTCTATGTCATCCTCCTTAATCAATTGTTCCTTGGCACTAAAAATCTATGAAAGCTTGGACAATGTGCTCATAGTATTCGTCCCCTTTATAGATAAGTTCAATTCAGCAAAGGCTCCTATAATGGAGTCTTTTATATCTCCCTGAGCATCCATCCAACAAATATGTAATTCTTTGTTGCCTCTATTGAATACTTCATTTATGTAGCTCCTCTTAACTTCTTCCACGGTTACTTTCTTTAACATCAAATTTGATTCACAGGCTAGGAAGAAAACTAGCTTTGATACCACTGTAATGTCCCCAAATGGAGTTTAGGAAAATCCAAAACCCAAATGCAATTTAATATAGAAGATGCAGTAATCAAATTAACCATGCAGATCTAATTTATATTCTGAAAAGCATGACTAGGGTAAAGTGAGAGAAACCTAAACAAATCAAGCTAAGTAAAATATAACTTCCCTCCACTCTAATCTGATCTACCTTGACTTTTATAAAGCCAAAATACGAAAGAACGATACATGTTTTGATGCACACAAAGGCTAAAATTAATTTCTTTTGAAACACTAGTATGTAGAAAATTATGACAACTTCAATAAATTCATAACTCACTAAAAAATGCTCCGATCCACACAAATAAACTATGCACGGATTCAAAAAGATAGGGAGAATGCAATGATGTTACCCATTCATGCAAATGACCACCACAAGTGCCCTAAATATCCAAAACACCAATTCACCCTTAGGGTTTTGGGTTGGAAAAATTCATAAAAAGATGATTTACTAACAACAATCGAGATCATATAAAAACCCCTTTAAATGCCTCAACAAGTATCCTAAAAGTGGATCGCTATTGGAATATGAATAGAAGGATGGAAAACACAACTGTAAAATTTGCTTTCCAAACCCTTGATCCGAAAATGTGCAAAATACACCTTTATTCGTTGTTGGAATAAACTGACATATCACTGCAAGTACAATGGAATTCCTTGTGTAGAAATTCCTCACATACTCTAAGGGGTTTTTCATCCACAAGAGGTAATACTCCTAAGGGGTTTCGTCCTTAGAAACAATTTAGACAAAAGCTCAAAGTTTCATATACAATTCAAAAATAATAAAATGATCAAGTGTATCTTCTCCAAGCAATTCCCATTGCTTAAATAGAAGGAAATGACCCAAAGTGGCCACCTCCAACAACCAGTGACATTTTCCTTCTTTATTAAATGCTTCCACCAACCACTTTTCCCTCCTAATGCAAGTCACATTTTCCTTAGGGAATAATTTTTTGCTTTTTGTCTTTATCTATTTTACCTTTGCCTCAAAGCAAGTCACACTTTTCTAAAAATAAACAATTTTAGGTAAGTGATTTTATCATTTGGTTCACTTTTCTATTTTTATTAAGTCTATAATATTTTATTATAAGTGCTTTTTATAATGTTTTATTTTAGTTTTTGCACTTTATAGTAAAATAATAGTTACATTCAACACATGAAACTAGGAGGAACATCATTCCATGGCTGTAGTATTGCATTTTCTCACTCAACATCGGAATTGTAGTGGATGGAAACCATCTTGTACCAGCTGCAAACACCTCAACAATAACCATAGATGGGAAATGCATCTTCCCCGTGATAAAAATTTCTTTTATGGCTGCAAATAATATGGGGGACGATCTGGAAATGTGGGTAATAGTTCCAAAATTGGGGACAACTCTCATAATGATCCATGGGTTGTAGCTCTTGTTACTCATACCAACCATGATATGTTGAGTCAAAATTTTGAACAAAATAGCATTTGTTTTGTTTACCTATTTCCTTCATCAAGCTTCTTGTGGTGGCTATCTCCATTTGTTGACCACCCACAATCTTGTCTTCAGGTGTGGTGCTTAGCTCCTAGGGGTGATCTATGAACCATGTACATTGATCCTTCACAATGTGGTTAGAATACACGACAAACCTTATATGATTCCTCATAACCTCCCTTTCATTCCAAGCTATGTTGCCAAGAAACATCCCCCACCCCCCGTATCCGACGTGAAACGTTTCCGGTACAGAAACGAGTACGAAACGTCCCAGAAACACTGGGGACATCATTTGTGGGCGTTTCATATTTGTTTCCGTACCAGAAATGTTTCAGGCTAGATACAGGGGTGGGGGCGTTTCCTACCAACATAGCTTGGAATGAAAGGGAGGTTATGAGGAATCATATAAGGTTTGTCGTGCATTCTAACCACATTGTGAAGGATCCCCGATGTTTCTAGGAACTTTCCGATGTTTCCAGGAAGTTTCCAACGTTTTTGGGATGTTTCCGGGACGTTACGCGACTTATATACTAAGAGTTTATTCTAGTTGTTGTGTTACTCCACTTAATCTTTTCAAATAAAGCCTATATTTTTTCTCAGAGAATTTTCCAAACCCAAAAATAAGATATAGTGTGTAAAACTGTAAAGTCTTATAACATTAAAACTATACTAACAAGAATGCACATTAAACAAGCCTAAAGATAGTTTGGGTCAGAATAGTAATCCAAAGAAAGTAGGAAGAATGTAGCAAAAACCAAGAAATGCCAGACTAGAAAGCAGGTTTTGACTCAGTATATTACTGCTCCTAAGAATAGAATTTTCCATTGGAATCCTAAATCAAATGAATATAATGAAGCCGGTTACAACAATATTTATTGAAACATGGATGAATGACAGATGATTATGAAGAAAATCTAGATGATATATTCTAGAATTTAGATTATAATCATGTATATATGAAACATTGAAATTGTAATCACGTTGAATGATGAATCTTTAGTGTTAGACTACGATTGCCGTTAGACCAAAACCCATAGGTGTTAGTCTCCGCTACAATCGCTAGAGTAAGGATCTACGAGAGGCTGTTAGTCCATGTCACGAAACTCACGAGGAGCGCTGGACACACATGCCAACATTTAGAACTTAATGAATACAAAATATTTTAAGTTCTCTTATGGTCCATGCACTAAAATTTTGAAACTGAGTACTATGCATATATATAAATATATAGTTTATATGTATAATTTTTTTATAATATATTGTACGGACATTTCTGTAACGTTTCGTACCCAAGTTTTTTTTGGAAATTGGTATTTCCGCGTTTCGGACCCATACCCGTACACAGTTCCTGGCAACATAAATTCCAAGTGCAAAAAATGGAGAACTCAGTAGTTACATTGATTCCTCTAACTACCTTGACCCTCAAAAGATCATCTAATGTCCCCTTTTTAAAATTAGAAATAATTAACAATATTTTAAGTTGGCCTCGACTAATTCTCTATTTTGGGCAACTTAATATTATTATTATTAATATAAAGTTATTTTTTAAATACTCATTTATTTTGTCGGCCAAAAAGGAAATGTTTAAAAAGAAATAAAGAGGCCTACATGGAATGCTCCACAAGGAAAAAAAATGCTATAAAAATAAATGTTTGGGCTCATTGTGAGGATCATCTAGTGAATTTGATTCTTCTCTTTTGGAAATTGGAGCATTGAGCTCTCATTTTCAACCTTTGAGGACGAAAAACCCCCATTGGATCCTATAGAGGACAAAGACCCTTAATAGTCACAACACTTGGAGATGAAAACCCTCATTTGTTGCATTGACGGTTTCATCCAAGAGTCACAAGTGAGCTTAAAATTCAAAATTTTAAAATGGAAAGGGTTTCCATCTGTGCTAGGGCACACTTTTTTGGGGCTGCCACATTTCATTTCTAGCTTGATCTACTCGTTTGGAGATTTAGGGATCACTTTTCAGTGGGTTTCCTTGGTTGGACAAGTCTGATTCTAATTTTTTTTGATAACATCCATTTTTGTGGTCATTTTGAGCTATTGTTTGCATTTTATCTCCAATTATTTATGAAGATACGAAAATTTGAAGTTGTAGCTATTTTTGAGCAATAATTAATTCCAACAATCTGTAATTTATGGTTGAAGCATTTATTTTGCATGATTTCATCAAGGGTTTCGTGTTGTTGATATTTTTTTGAAAATTTGTGTGGGAAAAGCTGAAATCTGAATTTGACCTCGGTCACTTAGGTTTTTCGACCTAAAACAGGTGCCTGCCCTAATTTTTGCATAAAACTCAGTTTGTTGTCATAAAAATCAGGTTTTCTACATGTGGTTGTCATCATTTTCAACAATGTTCCACTAGGGTTTTGGGGAAAATCCAAATTGATTGAATTTGTGCCCAAAAGGGACATTATAGTGGCATTAGAGTATTGTTCCTCCCATTCTATGTCAGGGTAAATTCAGATTTTAAGATTGTGTGAATATTGATGAAGGGTTCAAAGTATACCAAAGGACTTCGGGAAGGAACATGGGAGAAAGATTAGATCCCATTCCAACGATGGTGATGCGATTAGAGTAGTTAAAAAGAAAGTTGCTACAAGAAGAGAAAAAATCAAAACTTCAAGAAGCTTCTAAGGAAGACATTTTGATGGTGGAGCATGAGGTAAAAGAGTAATCAGAGCTGTTGGAGATTAAGAAGGAACAACCCATAGAGAAGTCCACCTTGCAAGTTGAAGAGGTAGTCCTCCAAAGGAAAAGGTATGGAATCGAATGAACAAAATGTTGGGGTTAAAGAGAAAAAAAATTCAGATTTTTAAGTGCAATAGATATAATGAAGACCCAACAAAGGTGTGATGAATGGCTAAGAAGAGCTAGGGAAGTTGTAATGTCCCTTTTTAGGGGGACTCAAGAAATGAGTAAAAGCTCACAAATCAGATTTATAGAGCTGCTGTTATAAACCTGCAAATTAAATCCTTTTCTAGGAAAATGCCCTGATTTGGGGTTTCAACCCTATTTTCGTGCCTTCAAAACTCTTCCAATCAGTTTCACTTAAGTCTCTAAAATTATGATATATCATCAACAATCATATGATGCAAGAAATGTGATTTAATACCCTAGATATGGAGATATGAATTTCAATGAAACCCTTGTCTGTAGAGTTATTTTAAAAATTCACAACTCAACTTAAGAAGCTCCAAAATTCATGAAACTTATGATATTGGCCTTATAAATTATGAAGAACAAGCTAGTAATTTCCGATTTTCCAAATTAGTAACACATCAAATTTCCATTCCAAAATGAGTCACTCCACTCTAAACAAATACAATATTGCATCAAAGAGACCACACATTCAAGAGAAAGATACTTTATTGCTTTTCAAATTAGCTTGCACACAAAATCTCATGAAGGGTTTTCGTCCTTCACAAGTTTCCCAACCAAGGGTTTTCGTCCTTGGATGAGGTCCTCAACCCAAGGGGTTTCGTCTTTGAGAGAGAGAGTAAAAAGGCTACACTAGCCAACTTTCACCAAGATAAGAATAATCACCATAAACATAATTCTATAATGCCCAAACGACCTCCTTAAATAGCCACAAGGAGGGTTTAATAACATAAAAGTGGTGGCCAACGTCTTAAGGCAAGTGCTTCTAATTATTCAAATGGTATTTGGAGCCTACATGCTCATAATACCTTTATTACCTAATTGCTTAAGTTCTTCTATTGGAGCGACAGGCTTCTCAATAGGATACATGAGAATAAATGAAAACAAGTACCTAAACAATAATAAAAATGTAATTTATATCTTCCCCTTGCTTTTCTCCTTAGATCCACGGGGAGAGAATAGGTTAAGGTCCTCGAAAATCAGCCTCCAAAAATGTACATGACAGCCCCCTCTTCCCAGATTGCTTGTCCTCGCACAATGAGGAGCTCCGCTGCTCCAAATCCTTGACTCGTTATGTGTATCTCTTGTGTTCCTTCTTGATTCCCGTGAGAGCTGGTTTTCGTGACAAGGCATCTGGTGTTGCATTGTTTTTCCCTTTTACATATTCGATATCAAAATCAAAAGCTTGTATCTTGCTGACCCACTTTTGTTGCCTTTCGTCTAGGTTTTTTTGGTGAAGGAAGAACCTCAAACTATACTGATCGGTCTTCTCTACAAACTTCCCACAAACAAGATATTGCTTAAATTTGACCAAGGCCTGCCTGCATAATGGCCAGCATCTCCTTCTCATAAATGCGAAGATTCAGCTCATGTTTCTTGAGTTTTTTACTTTCAAATGCCACATGACGCTGAGTTTGCATTAGGACAGCCCCTATTCGGTCACCGGATGCATCCCATTCTACCACAAAAATTAGGTACAGAAAGTACTTGGCATGAGCACATGACCTCCTTGAGTTTATTAAATGTTCTTTGAGCTAAAAATGACCAGCTGAATGCCCCCTTCTTAGTTAAATCAGTTAATGGGGTTGCAAGATGAGAAAAGCCCTTCACAAACCTTCTGTTGTAGCTGCATAACCCAAGGAACCCTCTGAGTTGTGAAATGAAGATGGGAGGAGGCCAATCAAGTATGGCTTGTATCTTTCGTTGATCCACTTGTACCCCTTGAGAGTTTATGATATATCTTAGGTACAAAGTTTTGCTCAAACCAAATCCACATTTGGATTTCTTTGTAAGGACTGCTGTTCCAAAACTCCCATCATCATGTCAAGGTGTGGTAGATGCTTCACCCATGTTTTGCTATATCCCAAGCTATCATCAAAGAAAACAAACACAAATTCCCTTTAGTACTCACCGAAGATGTGGTCCATACATGACTGGAAGGTGATAGAAACTGAAAACTTCCCTAGGACTGAGAATATGCAAAATCAGCTGTTATATCCATGCTAAAATATGTAAAAATGGTACAATCTTTCTTTGCACATGTCTGGACGTGATCGTTCCAATGATGATGTTTCATTTTTTCTTCATTCTTTATCCTTGATCCTCCACATGAAATAATATTAGAAACAATAAGCTCTCTCCAATCTGTTGCTCCTGTGCGTCTCATAGGTATGCGGGGTAACTCCTCATGGCTCCTTTTTGACTTGTGCAACATATAACAATGGTAAATCTGATTTACCCTTGCCCAATTTAAGGATGCAATGGTTAAAATATGCCTAGCATCATTTGCTTCTTTTCGTTTAGAATTCAACTCTTTACACAAGCACTGTATGCCCATACCCCTATTTACCTTTTTGGAATTGTTTCCCAATGAGAACATGTACGACCCAACCTTAGGAATTGAAAAGAAAATTATATCATGGCTGCAATAATACCTTGCCTTACTCAACTCCAGAAAGACAAGGGCTGGAGACCACCATGCATCAGCTGAAATCACCTTGCCCGTGGCCCAAGATGGAAGAGGAATTTTTATTATGATCTGACCTATCTTTGCCACATCAAAAGGCATGTAGTAGAAACCAAAGTTGTTGATGGTTCCTATTCAACAATGTGTAATAGTTCTTTTATCAAAATATTTGAGCAACAACTTCCCTATTTCCCATGCATCAATCTTGCGGTTTTCTTCTTCATTATGCAAAGCCACTTTGATCCCATACTTTCTTCTCAAAAACATATGTATCAGCTAGCTCATAGACAATATGGAAAAAGAAATTTGTCACCTTTTTCAATAAGCCATAGGTCTTGCTAAGAAGACAACTTCTCATCATTTCATTCTTGTTCCATGCGCATGAGACATTCTTTACCTTGATCCTCCCAGAATTATTTGAGCTTTCCATGATAAGGTTTGATTCTACCATTGTTCCCAAACATACAAAGATGAGATTACCAATAACATTGATTTTAAAATCAGAACTCCTTTCCTTTTCAAACTTCACAACATAACCTATCTCCCATATGCGGAAACAATATTGAGGTTGAACCCAACCATCAATACATTCTTTACCACAAGAGATACTTCTTATCTCCTTATTTCTTGAAATATGCTGATCATGAGAACATAAACATGGCAGCGACATGAGAAAGAGTAATGAAATTGAAACGTGGTTATCATTCCCAACCGGTTGTGCATGATGACAACATACTTGATTTGACATGCTGGTAGGAAAAGAATTTGGAATACCTTTGTACCATGGGCTGCCCGTGACCTTCGTAGGACTCAGAATTTCTGAGTTTAAATCAACACTCTTCTTTGGCATGCTTTCCTCACCGGATAGGATCTTTACTTTCTTGCATTCTTTCCAAATTTATAGCTGCTTGTCTTGGGTAACCTTTGACTTCTTGTTAAGGCTGTGAACTCCATCAAATGACCCCCTTTTGACTACTGTTATAAACAGACCAGCAAGCTTATTGTCATCGTGTCTATTTGGAAAATGGCCTCCAACCATCCCTTTCTCTTTCCTGTCTTGCTTATCATCCTTCTTTCAACCTTGGATTCATCACATGCTAAAATATCATCAATATCAACCAAACAATGATCATAAATTACCTCATGATGTTGACTCTTCGGAACAATAATGGGAGTAAGGGTTAAATCTTCATCCTTCGTGGCTCCATTTCCTTCAAAATGCAGACCTGATTTTTCACTAGCATGTGTGTGACTATTAGGGCTCAAAAATTTGTCATGGGGACTTAGGAAACTTCTACCTTCAAACCCTTCTTCATGTGTAGTGTCAAAACCCTCGAGTGTGGTGTCCTTATGGAGCGCTGACCCCTTGTTGCTTGGGTTTTTGACCTTGTGCCAATTCCAACTCTCTATGTTTCCAACTCCATGAACTTTGCAAAAGGGAGGGAATCCTGGACCTTCTCCAGAAGAGCTCTATAGCGAAATATCAAATCCAGAGCCTTGAAAAACTTTGGAGTGGCTTCTTCTTTGATTGTTCAACTTCAATTAGTTTCTCCACAATTAGGGCGAGGGTTTCTAATGACCTTGCTAACTTCCCTTGCATCTTCTTGAACCTTTCCATGCACCACAGGTTGGGAGGATGATGCTCGAATACCATTGTAATGTCCCTTTTTAGGGGGACTCAGGAAATGGCTAAAAGCTCTCTAATCAAATTTATAGAGCTGCTGTTCTAAACTTGTAAACCTACAAAATAAACCCTTTTCTAGGGCAATGACCTGTTTTGGGGTTTCAACTCCACCTTCATGCCTTCAAAAACCTTCCAATCAGCTTCACTTAAGTCTCTAAAATTATGAAATATCATCAACAATCACATAATGCAAGAAATATGAGTTTTAATACCCTAGATATGTTGATATGAATTTCAACGAAACCCTTCTCTGCAACGTTACTTTAAAAATTCACAACTCAACTTAGGAAGCTCCAAAATTCATGAAAGTCAAGATATCGGCCTTATAAATTATGAAGAACAAATTAGTAATTTCAAATTTGCCAAATTAGTAACACACATACCAAATTTCCACTCCAATGTGGGTCACTCCACTCTAAACACATAAAATATTGCACCAAAGAGACCACACATGCAAGAGAAATATACTTTATTGTTTTTCTAATCAGCTTGCACACGAAAAACCTTGTGAAGGGTTTTCGTCCTTCACAAGTTTCCCAACCAAGATTTTTTGTCCTTGGATGAGATCCTCAACTGAAGGGGTTTTGTCCTTGAGAGAGAGAGAGTAAAAGGGCTACACTAGCCAAATTTCACCAAGATAAGAATAATCACCAAAAACATAATTCTATAATGCCCAAATGACCTCTAATAAGGAGGGCTTAATAACATAAAAGTGAAGGCCGACCTCTTAAGGTAAGTGTTTTTAATTATTCAAATGGTATTTGGAGTCTACATGCTCATAATACCTTTATTACCTAACTACTTAAGTTCTTCTATTGGAGCGCTAGGCTTCTCAATAGGATACATGAGAATAAATGAAAACAACTACCTAAACAATAATAAAAATGTAATTTAGATCTTCCCTTTTCTTTTCTCCTTAGACCCACGAGGAGAGAATGGGTTAATGGTGTCACTCAGATTTCACCCTGAAATCTGTGACTACCCTATCCGAAAATTTTTCGTACTTTTAAAATAATGGGTCATTTGTTGTTTTTATTGCCTAAAAGTTCCTGTATTGCACCAAGATAATCCTAAAGAGCCATATTAGCCCTTTTCGCCAAATACCCAGATGCCCAAAATTGTTTTATTCTGTCGTCGGGATTTGTCTGCGGGAAATTTGTATTTAATTATTTTGAGCCCCGTATGAGGCTATTTGCGCTCCGTTTTAACTCTGTTATGAGCGGATATGTTATTATTCCTATGTACCAGAAGGATTTTAACTTATTCTAAGTTTTGGGCTTTATATGTAACTTTTGGCAATTTTTCGTGTTTTTGTGGTGTCCCGTTTCGTTTTCTGTAAAATTTCTCTGGAACAACTCCTTCGCCGGGTAAGCCCGATTTTTGGCCTGGAGCAGCTGGAAAACATACACGCACATTTTGCCCGGAGGAAGTCATCATCCGAGGTCTGGATCACTGGGAAAAAGCGAAGTCGTGCACAGGAAAGCCCCTGCGGGGATGGGCGCATTTTTGGAAAACAAAGGATTTGAGCTGCGATGGGAAAAATATAAGCCGCAGGTAGGATGGGAATTGTATACCTACCTTGCAGGGTACTTTTTCCCGTGTTATAAAAGTCACTTAAGCTGCAGTGGGAAAAATAGAGGCTGTAGGCAGGTGGGAATTTATTGCCTACCTTGCAGGGTGAAAATTCCCATGATATAATAAAAGGAAAGTGACTTAAGTGAAATCATGGGATTTTAGTGCCTACCTTGCAGGGTAAAGAATCCCATTGCAAAAGTCAAATCACTTAAGTGGATCATGGGATTGTGGTGCCTACCTTGCAGGGTAAAGAATCCCATTATGGTGAAAATTCTTAAAAATAGAATTACATGTGCAAAAAAGTGCGCCCCCTTTGGTGATGGATAAAAATAATTAAATTGATTATTTTTAATAAATTCTATCCTTGGAAAAAGTGCGCCCAAGCTTGAGGAGGTTGAAAAGTCAAAGGAGGATTAAAATAGAGCAATTAAATTAATTAAATTTAATTTATTTAGTGGCTGCCCCTCTCCTTGGAAAAAGTGCGCCCCATTTGGGCATTATTTAATGATTTTTAAGGCATTAAATCATTGAATTAATTTCTATTTTCAGTGGCTATGGTCAAAGCACACTGTGAGGCTAAAGTTAAGTGCTGTGTGAAGGATTAAATTGGATTAATTTAATTTATTGGATGGCTGTCCTTAAACATGCAATTTTTAAAAGAGAAAAGCATGATTTTTAATTAATTAATTGCCTTTAATTGTTAGGGCAATTATTAATTATAGAATTGTGAAGGTTATATAAGCATGGGCAGCCATATGGATTTATTATTCAACACACAGGTAAAGAATTGCAGCAAGGAGGAAAAGTGCGCCCCCTTTAGAAGAAGGATTTTGCACAGACAAATTGCTAACAAAGGCTAAAAGCTTCCAGATTTGGCGCATGCTTTGGAAAAGGTTCATCTTCGTCTGCACAATTGTTTTCACAGGTGTTAAAGGAGCTCAGGTGTTGATTGAAAGGATTCATGCTCTCTTTATGTGCAAATTAAACACCAATTTTTGGGGCAGCAGGCTTGAAAAGTGCAGATTTTTATAATTTAAATTCACTATTCATGCTCCGATGGCCATTTTTGTCTGAATAAATTGCAGGAACTCATTACAGGTGCTTTATAAAAGAAAAGGAGTATTTATCAATGTCCAATACATTGCAAATATCCTCCGAATCTGAAGAATTGTCCAGATCTGCACCAGTATTGAAGAAAGCAGGCCAAATTAGAAGAAAAAGAATTATTCAGACAAAGATTGATAAAGCTATGGCGAAAGGAGATGAAAAAGAGAGCACGATGGATTTATGCATTGCTTCTAAACTCACAGACATAGGAGACACGGATCTAGGCCCAGAACCTCTTTCTGATTTGATTGATAGATTCAGAGCTGGAAAGACTTCACTCATGCGTGCGGTCAAAAGTAGCGGAATTATTCGAGCTGCAGCTTTCCCATGTACAGCCCAATTGCCAGAGTTTGTGATGGAGTGTGCTAGATCTTACCATCCTTCATCCAGATCAGTACGTGATGTTGCGGGAAAAACAATAATTCGTTTGGATGCAGAATTCTTCGATTATTGTCTGAAGATTCCAGTGCGAAAGGTGGTGACTTCTATTAGCATTCAGGATGCTGACAGTAGGTGGGAGAAACATAAAGCTGACTGTGTGAGCATCATGAATAGCCGGTTCATGAAGAAGCCTAGATCCCCTTCCAGGTTCCCGAGAACTCTTCCACGATCCAATTTGGTGCAGGAGGCGGATGATATTGTCAAATTGCTATGCAGGTTGAATGGTGAAGCGAATGCCTACACTTTCCGGACATGGATGTATGCTTTCATCAGGACCATTGAAATCAACAAGGTTGATTCTATAATCAGTTGGTCAGAAATTATTAGCAGCAACATCGGTGAGCAACTGCGGAACGTAAAGCGTACCTTCAGCTTCAAGATGACTTCATACTTGGTATATGCTGCAGCTTCACAGGGTGTCTTTTCCAAGCTGGATAGATGTGGTATTCTTTCCAAGGATCCCATTTTCGAGTGCTACCCACAGCTTACTGCACCTGCGTGCGAGAAGGACTTCAAAGTGATCAACGATGGTTTCTTCTACGATTTCATCTGCAGGTTGGACAAAGACTTGAAGACTCACAGAGTAAGCAAGGAAGCATGGGAAGCAGTGTCCAATATTGGCAGTGTATTCATCCAGTTTGCAGATTTCACATACCTCAGGGTTACGAGCTTTTCAGGTGAACCAACAAAGATGCCAAGGTACCCAAGTGACAGATTGATTGCCATGGAGCTAAGCAGGCAACTTGTGGAGTTACACGACCTTCAGTCGAAGCGGCACAAGTCTACGGGCTACTTCCCACTCACTGTGGGATATTACAGTTGCATCAGCATTCACAGAGCTCGAGGAATGGAAGCACAAATGTTGTCCGAGTACGAGCAAGAGTTCTTCCCTGCACGGCTTAATTTTGATCCATTTGGAATAGCCAGGAAGACAATCTCCCAGGAGTACGCACATGTACCTTCGCTAGAAGATTTCTGGATGAAGTGCAGAAGTGAGTACGAGGTCAGAAAGAAAGATTTCAGCAGGCTGTCGGCAAAGCAAGTATTTGACTTTGGTCTAGCGCGGATACCTGCGGATCTTAAAGATGATGGGAACGTGGTACTGGACACTTACCATCAAATGGGAGGAGATAAAGCTCTACTACAGGATAGCAATGGCGGCTGCAGCACAATAGAAGAAAGATCCGGAGCTGTGTTGGTGAGTACTTCGAGCTGGCTGCTAACGAGGGGATACTGCCTTGATGAAGTATTGATGAATCAAATCACGGGCAACTTCGGCGCAGAAGATTCCCTCAAGCGAAAACATGAAGGAGAGAGCAGCAGAAGGTCCGAGAAACTGAAAGTACGCAGAAGATCTCAAGAGAAAGAGAAGACCACTTCTACGACCATAGCTTTGACTCCGACTTCTCCAGTACCTAGTGGATCACCAACTATTGCACCACAGCAGCAGGATGTTTCCATGCCTTCATTAAAACCAGCAACGTTCATCTTCTCTCCGCAGCCACTTCGTTCAGCACCCGTTCCAGAGGAGATGTTGAAGCTGCAGATGACGGAGTTCGAAAGAGCTTTGTCCTTGGATGTTTCAGAGGATGGCAGCCATGATACTGTAGCACTTTCTGATAGAGAGGATGCAGAGCGGGAAATAGTAGCGCATTCAGCAACTTCTCATTCTCCGAGAAGTAATTTCTCGGAATGGTTAGCTTTGCAGTTGGTTCCGGAAGCGAGAATAGAGATGAACTTAGAGGAACATGACTTGCAGCTACTTCAGGATCTGAGCAGAAGAGACAGGAGGCCTAAAGTTGCTAAAGCAACTTCTAGGTTGATCATCGAAGATTCGGGAGAGAAGTTTGCTGAGATATCAATCCCGGCGGAAGGAAAGGTAGAAGAGGAACTCACGGCAGAAGATGTGACAGTGACCAAAATACCACTCGGTCAAGCTACCACTGAAGGATTGAAGCAGGACACGCAGACGTTGCTGGATGCTTTGTTCCTTAGGCTTGACAGTGAAAAGGCGGAGAAAGAAGAGCTGCAGAAGCAAATATCTCAATTATGTGAGATCGTAGCCAAGGTTGCTAAATCTTCCGTTCAGCCCATTTCAGCGCAGGTGAGTGATCATCTTATGCAGGAAATGGAAGATGCAAGCAATCAAGTAAAGGCTATTGACGAATGGAAGGATCTGATTATTCGTCAAGCTTCTGTGCAACTTGGGGAAGTGCCAGCCCGCCTAAAGGTTATGAACGATGCAGAAAATCAACTAAAGCAACTGATAGAAAGCATAAAAGGAATAATTACAGTTGCAGAGAGTAACCTGAGTGTTTTGGTCGAGATCAACAAGCTGCCGGGAGATGTATTGGTTGCAGAGCAAATTGTGCCGGATGGATCAGTTGAGAAGGGGAAGCAGTTAGAATTTGCAGTATCTTTCCGTTTGGAGATCTGCAGAGTTTTGCTGAAGAGGATGCAGGCGCTTGAGAGTAGAACATCAGATTTGCCGGACAGTATTATTTCTTTCACTGAGGAAAGAGTGGATGGAGGTATTACTTCATATGCGCGGATTGTTTCTAACGAAGTGCATGATTCTCTGGAGGGTTCTCTTCTGATGGTGCAAAAGAGGATTGATAAAGCCACCAAGTCTTTCACGATGAACTCTATCAGTAGGCTGGTGACACTGCAGGCAGACATTGCGAGATTTGGGCCAAGTTTGGAAGAAGTGGAAGCATGCAGCAAAGTGTTGAATGAAGGATTGCTGCAATTCAGGACAGAAAAGGAAGCAGTAGCTAAAACAGATGGAAAGATGCTGACCTATATGTTCGACAAGTATATCAGATATCAGAACAAGAAGAAGATGTAGATGTTACAGCTGGCATGACTTCTTCTATTTCTTTCTTCTTCTACTTTCTATGTTCCCGGATGAAATTGTAAACTTCTAAGTTATTGGTTTTGCAACCATTACTCGAAGTCATGTGGAACCTTTCTATTAGTTAAGTGATACATGTGTCACTTAAGAAGAAGTTAGTTGAGGATGATTGCCAAATGTCATCTTTACTTGTTGTTCATACTTTAGTTCAGTTTGAGTCTTCTATTTGTACTTTCCCTCCTACATTCTATAAGTAGGAGAAGAACCTACGGGTTAATCATCGATCAGAATTTGTAAGAAGCAATCTTGTGTTCTAGACTTTGTGCTGAACCCCTGAGAGCCACTTGTTGCAGAGGAATACAAAGAAGCAGGTTTCCGGAGAACTTTGTGTCACGGTGTATTTTGTTTCTTGCTTCTAAATCTTAGATCTCTTAATAGACTTTGTGTTATTTTAGATCTAGATCTAGAGCTGCCTTTGCTTTATAATTCTGTGTGTTCAAATCTATTTGAGTTTCTTCTATGTGCATGCAATTAGCTCTGCAATCTACTAATTGGGATGCACATCTTCCTCATTTCTTCTCTGTAATTCCTTTACTTCCTTCTTCTGTAATTTTCCTTTCTTAAAACAGCTGCTTACTTGCTGCAGAACTTCTTAGTTATGGTTCATGAACTAAGTTGTTAAAGTAAAACCCCTAATAGATAAAAACACATTTATATTGACAAATCTGACACGGGAGCCTCACCGGTTAAATGAGGGAGATTTATCTCATGACTGCCTAGGTTTGATGCTATGCAAAAAATCTAGCCAACAGTTAAGGTATTCGAAAATCAACCTCTAAAAGGGACATGATAGAAGCTAAGTTGATAGCCGCTCAAGCAAAACAACACCTACAAAAATATAGAGAAGAAGCTGTATATGAAGGTGGCAAAAAAGAAGAAATAACAGCAAATTTCGCTTCAAATCGTGACGTTTATGAGGTGGAGTTCCAAGAAGACTTTGTGGGAAGACATGCACACGAGGAAGGTACCTCACTGGGTACAAATGATTATTTTCAGGTTACTAGAATTTTCATATCAACAACTAATGGTAAGCAATTTGTTTATCTCCATAGCAAGGATTTAGTGTATCACCCTCATACTATGTCCTTGCAATGTTTTGATCATCATGAGAATTACTCTAACAATGAGGATAATATGAAAGGTACCAAATGGAAAGAGGATCTTTTCCAAGAAACCCCTATCCATTTTTTTAGCATTCCAAAGATTGAGCCATTGCCATATGAGATAGGACAGCCATGGGAAGGTACTTGACATGAGCAATAGTGTGAAGGCAAAGGCTCCTACGTTAACCCAAGGAGGTGAGCATTCTAAAGACATCCCAACAAATTATCATTTGGAAAAAGAAGGTAAACATCTTCAAGGTAGTACATTTAATAAGAATAGCATTCCTTTCATAGAAATGAAATATGGGGTGAATACTAGCCAGATCATAGAAGTGTAGGAGTTGCAGCTCAAGGGACATATGCAAGGTCAAAAGACATGTCACCCCACATTTGGTGGTGCCTTCCAAACAGTTGCAAAGGGGCGCCTAGGACTGCACTTTTTGGACAACAACGAGGGCCATTCCAGCTGAGTGGATTTCCACAAAAAGAGCTGCTAAAAATAACTAAGGATCATTATCAACATGGAGAAGATTTTAAGAGGCATGTTAGTTTTAATGACACAACTTTCAGCTATGGGCATGTTTCTCCTTCTATTCAAGGCCAAGATTGCTTTGGCATGGGGAATTTGGGTGGTCCTTGGAGGATCAAGGTAATTTTTCTCTCTTGCTTAAAAAAACAAAGGATCTTTATATTAGAGAGAAGATAAGCTTACAAATTTTACTATGTCAAGCATTTAAACTATTTGTCCACACCTAAGCATTATACATAAAATTAGCATTACTATTATTCATGGAAGAAAATCAAGAATTAAAATGTCTCGTATCCTCCTGTAGCCTAGTGGGCCACCATAGTGGTGGTGACCCATAACCTACAATATTATGACCTCTAGAGCCCGGTTAGCCAATGCATCAACACCTTTATTGTTCTTTCTAGAGATGTGGGAAAAAAGTACTACTAGAAACTTTTCTTGTAACTATTTTATTCCCCAAACTTCTTGTGTAAGTCTCCAATTATCACTCCAAAATTCATTGGGATCCAATAACAAGTTGATTGTGACTTGTGAATCTAACTCGGTGTACAATTTTGTCCAGCCACATTTCATAGCTTCCTGTATTCCTTTAAACACCGCCTTAAGCTCTGCTTGATTATTGGTGGCAAGGCCTACATTTTCTGCAAAAAAGAAGGCTATCTCTCCATTTTGAAGTTTGTCAATGCCTCCTATATCTGCTTGTCCCGGATTACCCCTTGATGCTCCATCCGTATTTAATTTACCAAAATTCATTGAATTTGTCCACCAAATTTCTTCTTCATTTTAAAGGCTGGTATTATGCATATAAAGCTTCTTGCATATGTTCTCTCATACATGTGTAATAGTAGATGGGATATAAGTCTTATATTTAATGCTTTCTGCAGTATTAATTTTGGTTTTCTGCCAGACAAAGGACAGTTCTTTGCTTGCTTGCTGAAAAATTCTGTTGTTTCTTTCCTTCCAAATATTCCATAACAGAAGAGAAACGCCTATCAACAAAACCGGACTTAAGTTTTGACCTTTGGGAAGGATTCCTTGTCAGTCTTTAGTTAATTGATGTAAAGAGTGTATCCCATTCCATTGGATATTAAGTACACTCGCAAGTAGTCGCCAATACGGAATGACCCATGAACAATGGAAAAAAAGATGATTGATAGTTTCGTCTGACTCACCATAAATGACAGAAAAATGGGCTATATGTCCTTTCTTGCATTTGGAATGGAAGAAAAATTATGAGAATGCATATAAAGTTTGTTGTGCATCCAAAAAACATGGTAAAGGATAAGTTACTACAAGGGGACTCCATCATTTCTTAAACCATAGAATTACAACTACTCCTTAACGCTTGGGGTAGATAGATATGAGGTATGCAATGATTCCTATGTTACGGGTCTAAGAGAGACATGGATCATTTGGGGACTTGTCTTGGATGTCGGAATTGTTGTTTCCAACTTGTCCAACATCTCATGTGTAGCCATTAAGGGGTATTGTACTGCAAGGAAAATGCATATCCCATTTTTTGTCATAAATAAAATCTTTGCTAGGTGGGTCTCAACATTTACACTCTTGCATTTGAGTGAAGGAACTCAGCTCAACAACCATAATTCCATACTCCTAATAAGCATTGCAGAAGCTTTCAACTTGAGGGAAATGATGATCATTATTGTTGGTAAGTTCACCATCGTATGCATTAGGATAGAAAGAAATTTGCATATTGTGAATTCTAGAAAAGCGGTGAAGGACCAATGCTCACAATTTATAAATCACTCCATGGAGCCAAGTTCAAAACTTGAAGGAAAGATTAAGGAAAAGGTCATAGTCGTTGGGACAACAAGATGCTTGTTGTTGAAAGGAAGGTTCAAAAAGGGTGAGACATGGATAAAAGGGTATCTTTTGGTTGTGTTACCAATTTAACATAGTTAGAGTGAATTTGGGTAGCAAGAGCTATGATCCATGGATCATCATGAGAACTACCTCCAATTTTAGGCGTGTTGTTACCTACATTTCCAGCTCTCCCCACATTTTAGTGGCAACTATAAAAGAGGTGTTAATCACAGGGGAGATGCATTTCCCACCCATGGTAATTGATGAGGTATTGGCATCGGGTACAAGATGGTTTCCAGCCACCACAATCCCAACTTTGAGTAATGGCATGCATTGCTACAGCCATGGTAGGATGTTCTCCCCAATTTCATGTGTTGGACTGTGCATATCTTCTTTGGACAACAATAAATTGGCAGGTTTGAAGACATTCTTTTCATTTACTATTGTGTGTAAGAGGGTTCACTCATTGAGATCATTTAAGGCCAATGTCCCAATATATTTGGTTTTGTTTGGGAAGAAATTCAGGGCAAGGTATGATTGTTACACTTACGTACCAACACTCATAAGTTCTGATCCAAACCCAATTTTGAAGAGATTAGCTTGGGGCAGCATGGGCGTAACTTTTGGAGGCGAAGGTAATCATTATGAAAACAATCCAAAAGAGGTGAGCATAAGTTTTGGCATGCATTGCTTATATGTTGTGTTGGAATTCAAGGATAAAGGGAAAGATGCAATACTTCAAGGTAGAGTGAATGGAGTTCCAAACATGACTACTGCACCAAGAGATGGAGGAATTTCCAACTGGTTACCTCTGTTATAGTATTTTTAGCTAATATGGGGCAGTTTCCAGCCTTTACACCTTTAAGTTGTGCAAGAGGAAACCGGTTCTACCACTATTACACCAGAGACATGTTGGGGCAGTTGTTATCAGTAATGAACAACTTCAAGTGGGCACACTTTAGGGAGCTTTTGGGATGGAAGAAGTGGGAGAAAGGGCTCGGCTGGAGGGAATCATCATCACAACCAACATGGTACCCAGTTGGGTAAAATCTCATTGACTTATTTCCAGCCCTCACACAATGTATTGTGAACTCTACTTGGGAAGGTGTTCATTGTAACCCTTCTAAGGAAAGCCATAGGATCTTGCAAGTTTGATCACGAATCCCAGATGAGTGTCCTAGGTTCTCCATCACATGGGAAGAACCAAGGTGTGCAACTAAAGCACAATGGTAACTTTATATGGAAGCTATGGCTCTTGTGTGGGCTCGGGAATATTTTCATGCAGTGTTAAATAGAGGAAGAGCATTGTGAGAATGAATTGCATCCACTCATGATTACTAGATTGCCTCCTATGATGCAAGGGTCATTCATAATCCTTGTGGAGAATGGAGTTGGAAGTTGTTGTATTGATTGGCATGAGTTATCCCACTTAACAGGTACAAGATCTAGATTACATGGGCATTTTTGTTTGATTCATCACCTTGGTACGAAGATAATTGAGCACCTTGGTATTTGCAGGCTAGCCTTGCTTGAGGATGAACGAATTTGGGGAGGGAGGATTGTAATGTTCCCCTTTTTAGATTAGAAAAATTAATAATATTTTAAGTTGGGCCCGGTTATTTCTCCATTTTGGACAACTTTATATTATTATTAATATAAAGGTATTTTTTAAATACTCATTTCTGTTTTCGGCCAAAAAGTAAATGTTATAAAAGAAATAAAGAGACCTACATGTAGTGCTCCATAAGGAAAGAAAAGAAAATGCTATAAAACAAATGTTTGGGCTCATTGTGAGGATAATATGGTGAATTTGATACTTCTCTTTTGGAAATTGGATCATTGAGCTTTCATTTTTAGCCTTTGAGGATGAAAACCCTCATTGGATCCTATTGAGGACGAAAACCTTCAATTGTCACAACACTTAGGAACGAAAACCCTCATTTGTTGCATTAGTGGCTTCATCTGGGTGTCACAAGGGAGCTTAAAATTCAGAATTTCAGAACAAAAAGGGTTTCCCTCTATGCTAGAGCACAAATTCCAGCTAGGGCATGCTTTTTTGGGGCTGCCACATTTATTTCCAACTTAATCCACCCATTTGGAGATTTGGGGATCACTTTTCATTGGGTTTCAGTAGTTGGAAAAATCTGATTATAATTTTGTTTGATAACAACCATTTGTTGGGTCATTTTGAGCTATCATTTGAATTTTATCTCCAAGTATTTATGAAGATATGAAATTTTAAAGTTTCAGCTGTTTTTGAGCAATAATTAATTCCAACAGTCTGTAATTTATGGTTGAAGCATTTATTTTGCATGATTTCATCAAGGATTTCATTTTGTTGATGTATTTTTGAAAATTTGTTTGTGGGAAAAGCTGAAATTTGAATTCAACCTAGGTCACGTAGATTTTTTGAACCTAAAACAAGTGGCTGGCTTAATTCTTGCGTAAAATCAGTTTGCTGTCATAAAAATCATGTTTTCTACATGTGTTTGTCATCATTTCCAGCAATGTTCCATTAGGGTTTTAGGGAAAATCCAAATTCCTTGAATTTGAGCTCGAAAGGGACATTACAGATCACCCAACTTCCATAAGCAAAAACAATCTTGACCTTCAATCAAATAATCTACATGCTCCCTGTTGCAAGTTGTATCCTTGACACTAACACCCTTCTTAGCATGTTCTCTATGGAAACTGAAATCTGCTATAGTATCTTTGTTGCCTGGATCCTATACCTTTAAGCACGTACATTTTAGACCCAAAGGTTCTACCTTCATCCTTTATCATTCTCAAAATGATGGCAAAACTGGAATAAATCTTTTGTATCCTTACCATAACTTGAACTAAAATTATAATAGTATTTACCCTCTTGACAAATATCATTTAATGTCATAGTATGGAGCAATGGATATGGGATATGATCTTCATACCTTGGAATGTAATCAAGGTGCTTACCTCCTTTGGCTGAAGCAAAAGATTTTGATAGCATTGCATGACCACCACTATTCTTTTCAAGTGCCTTTCCATAGTTGTCCTGAAAATCCATCTTATATGGCAACAACTCAATCTTTGGAAGATTGTTAGGTGCCTTTTGGACTGAAATAAGTGATAGTCTCTTTTCCTTGACTTCATTGAAATAAATCTTTTGTTCATCAACAAACTCAGAAGTTAATAAGATATCCTTCTCTTCATTAGATTTCATACCTTCTTCCTTGATTTTTTGTAGTTGTTGTTTTGTTTGAGTGGCTATCAACGTAACTTCCTTAGCTCTTCTTAGCCATTCATCACACCTTTTTTGGGTCCTTATTACCTCCTCTTCATGCCTTGAGTTATAATCTCTGAGATTATTTTTAGAATTAGTGGCATCAACTGAACCATTCTTCTTACTTGCATGCCCATCAACATAGCTATTATGAAAATCAACCTCACACGGAATAGAATCAATTTTTGTAATGTTTTGTAATATCCCATTTTGGGATATTAATTAAAATTTGAAAATTACTACTTGCAAAGTAAACTTAGAAGAGCAAACCCTTCTAGGTTCACCTCAACTAACCCAATGTCGGTTTCAATACAACCCAAATGGGGTTGGAGTGAGCCAAGGTACTGTGTTTAGATGGGCTAACTAGTTGGAGATGACACTTCATAAACCATAATAAATTTGCAGCGGTAAAATATTAATTAAAAAACACCAAAGACTAGCAAAACTTCAATAATTAATAACTTGCACCATACACTTCACATTTCAATGAAATCACTTTCAAATGAAAGTGAAGCTCTCCAACGAACCACAAATCTGATTTTTCTGTCAACAATTACTACTTCAAAACAGTCTTAGAAATCTCTGTGCAAGTCGACTAAGGTTAGGAAAATTAATTAAATATTTTCCATCCTTGAAACCACCACCAAACCCATGAAAAATCACTCTAAAAATTTGAAATATTAATTTGAGCAATTGCAAATTGAAAACTTGTCAATAAACCCTCTCAAAATAATATTATCAATGCTCAAGTAAGTCGATTTGTCTTAAATAAATTCTAGTAGTGAATGTGAGCCAAAATATTATTAAAATGAGCACAACATGCTTTGAATGACATGCATAAATAGATCAGATTGAAACCCTCATTAAATCATCATGAAATCATATCAAAATACTCCATAACAAGTCGATTTGGGCTTATTTAAAATCTGAAATTAACAACAGACACTTGAGTACCTGAAACACCTCCAAATATGCTCAAAGCACACTCCCAACAAGTCAACTTCTTCAAGGAAAAACCAGCAACATATAATAATCACCAAACCCTCAATAGCTTTCCCTAAACATGCAAATTAACTCTCCAAACAAGGCACGCCTTTCATAAATCGAATAATAATATGCAAGAACTTATCAAAAGAGCTTGAAAGGTTAACACACACTTCACACTATGATGGTGTTAATAAACACCTTTTATTTTGTGATCATGAGTGCGCATACATCCCTCTTCAAACATGAAAATAAGTTTCCAAAAACCGTCAATATGCAAAAAGGGTGCCTATCATCTCCTTTTATAGATTTGTCCTTGTGCAATCTTCAATGTTTTCCCTTATTTTTGGTGACACTTCTAGAGAGGAGAACTTTTAATTTTAAAATGGTCTGAAAGTCAAACTCCAATGCAAATGTTAATTTCCCAAAATAATATTTGAAAATAAAACACATGGGAGAATTAAATATAATAATTGATGCCCCAAAATGAATCGATCCTTGCCAAATAAAGTCGATTTGCCCATAAATAATAATTAATTAATTCTAAAGGAAATCAACTTGCCTTTCATTTATTTTCTTTTCTCCAAATAAATCGATTTATTTAAAATGATATTTAATTGGCCCAAATAAATCGGTTTTCTTCCTTGCTATTTCGACGTGCACAAGATAAATAATATTTAATTTTAAATTCACATGCACAAATCGATTTTTCCCCAATTTAATTTCCTTTAATCCAAGGGGAGTGGATTAAATGATACCAACTTTTATCATTTAATTTTTGCTTGAAAAAGGGGACATTACATGCTTGGGAGATTAATAGGAACTTTTTGTTCACCATCAATAATTATTTTGACTTGCATACTAAATTTGTGCGACTCTGTAGATTTTTGTACTTTTAGTTCTAATTCTTCTTCTTTCTGCAAAAATATTTTCTTTGGCTTTTCTTTTTCTTCATTTGACAACACATTCTCATGTATGGTGGATTCCTCCAAGGGCTGATTCCTCTCAATTTCTTGCATCTCTAATAAAACTGCTTCCTCCAACGTTTTTTTAATCTTTTATAATCATATTACCACCGTTTGAATGGGATTTATCTCTTCTTCCCTTTGTAAGAACTTTGTGCAAAAAAACATTGGTCGATTAGTTGTTCTCATGATTCACAAACTAGGAAGATCACAACTCGGATACCACTATAATGTTCCTAAGTGGGAACTTTAAAACAATTATAGATTTCCCGGAAACCCTACTTTTTATCCTTAGGGCAGAAGTAATGGAAAACTGGTTTTTCCGTAAACCCTTATAAAAAACACAACAATCTGCAAATTCTAGAAAAATACCCTTATTGATGAAGATACTAAATTCTGAAAATACCCTTTTATTCAAAGAAATCTGAATAAAGCAAACCCATATTTTTATTACAAACACTAGGGAAAAATACAATTTTTATAGGAAATGACAACTACCTTCAAACCTTCATGGACAAAATACAATAGATTGATTTCTTTCTTTTATTCATGGAATTTCAACAAAATAGAAATATTTGTAAGGGGCAAAGTGTAGAGAAAGTCTCTTGGCACATGAATATGATGGAAAATAATTTTTACAACAAAAATATGAGTTTATTTCTATTTATTTTCCAACTTAAACTAAGCAATAAATACACTTGACCGTATGAGCAAAAAGAAGGTGAAGAAGAGGCCCCATCTGGCTGTAAATATTGCCCTAGGGAAGATTATGGCATGAAGCAAGGCCCATCACCTAATGCACCTCAATTTGTAGTTGAAATAACTCCCAAAGGGAATCATCTAGCTCTAAAATGCCCAAAATAATGGTCAAAACCCCAAAATCCATTGTTCCAACTGATATCTTTGATGGCTTAGCCGCAATAACTCTGAGAACTGCAGTGAAAATGTGACCTAGCTTGACAAATTTGACTGAAACTGAAATTCCTTGTCTGAAAGCACAATTGTAACCCCTGGATGGAGTCACCTCTAAGAATTAGAGAGTTTTCATCCCCTAACCTCACTGCAATGTAGGGTTTTCATCCTCACTACAGATAGGAGTTCAAACAATAGCCCAAAACCTAAAAATCACAATGTAATGTATGTAAAAGATGTCCTCAAATGATCCCCTCACTGTCTTTTATAACTTTCCATGTCACGATCCACGATGAGAGTGTCCCAAAAACGACTTTCCCCTTTTCTAATTCCTCAATGATATTGCTTTATTAAAAGTAACTCTTTATAATAATATAACTTGATCAAAAAGTTTATAATAATAAAACATAAGTGTCTTTCTTTTTCATTTTAAAAAAAGAAAACCAAAATTATATTACTAGAAATAAGTTATTAAAATTACAATGCCATGCCATGGTACTCATACTCCATGATCTATCCTTATACTTCCAACAACAAAAAGAAGAAGAAAGAGAGCATAACATCATCTTAAATCATCTGGTCATTGCAACAGAAGGAGCTTTTCAATCTGATTTCGCTTCTTTGGAGACCATGTCAAAGGCAAAAGGCTGATCAAATTATGATGATCCAAGGCCCACTTTGCCAGAGCATCCGCCACCTTGTTCTGATCTCTAGGAACATCTTGATATGAGATGGTCTGAAATTGTTTAGCAATAACTCTAATATTATCCTGAATCCTGACAATTAGCCAATTTTTGGATCTGTGCTGCTCTTGAGTTAATAGAAGATGGATAATTACCTTCAAGTCAGATTCCACCATAATTCTAAGACATCCCAATTTGGTTACTTCCTGGAGAGCTCGTTGAATTGCCAAGTGGTGTCCTCGAGATTTCACCCTAAAATCTGGGACTACCCATTTTAAAAAATTTCGTTCTTTTCAAAGTAACAGGTCGTTTTGTGTTTGTTTTTGCTGCAATTGTTTGCATTGCTCTAAGGTATGCCCAGAGAGTCATCAAAGCCAAATTCGATAAATACCCACATGCCAAAACTCACTCAAATCCTTCCCCAGATTTTGTCTGCAAGTATTTTATTTATTTATTTATTAAATAAATAAATTTCTTTTAAAAAGAGATTGAGCTAAAATTGGAGGATTTGAGTTATATAAAGCACTTCACCCCATCATTATTACTACAGAACATTCACCCGGGGGGAAGAATTTTTGCAGATCAGCTAAATGGAGAAATTTTTCTAGCAATTGCCCGCAACTGTTTTTGTTTTGTTTTATTTCTTTTTGTTTGTGTTTTGGTTTGTTTTCTCCGGCAATTCCATAGCCTATTCATTCTTCTTGCCATATATTTCTCCAGGCCTAGAGTTTTGAAAAGCTATCCAGTATTTTTAATTACTAATCTGTCTACAGGTGATCAGAGCTCAGGATTCTTTCAAAAGATTGCAAGAAGTTGCAAAAATTGATTTTATGAAAATAAGAAAAATATTGCCATCAATGCGTAGAGCTCGAGAAAATATGCACTTTTAGAGAAAACGACACTTAAAACGGAGCCACGAAATGAAATTATGGCACATGCAAGTTTTGCTGCTACATCTTTTCGGACCCTTTCCAAAAATGACAAATTTTATTCTTTCCTTGTGTTTTCTTCACCAAAAATTCAAGAAAGGAAAGAAATGCAGTTTTCATGCCAGTCGCAATTTTCAAGGCTGCCTTCCGCATCCAATTTCCACGCTGCCTTAAGTGATGAATTTTCACGCAATTTTAAAGGCGAAAGTCATAATGCAAGTCGCACTTTTGGAAAAGAGCTATCTTTCATGCAAGTTGCATTTTTCTGGAAGGAATCACTTAAGCTGCCAATGAGAATTTTGGTAGCGGCAAGCAGGCGGAAATTTCTTGCGTGTTTTGCAGGTTACTTTTTCCCATCAAGTCAAATCACTTAAGCTGCCAATGGGAATTTTAGAAGTGGCAGACATGAATTCTTGCCTGCCTAGTAGGGTGAAAATTCCCATTATGAAAGTCAAGTCATTTAAGTGAAAGACGAGAATTTCTTGCTTGCCTTGCAGGGTGAAAATTCCCATTATGAAAGTTAAATCACTTAAGTTAAAGGCAGGAATTTCTTGCCTGCCTTGCAGGGTGAAAATTCCCATTATGAAAGTTAAATCACTTAAGTGAAAGGTGGGAATTTCTTGTCTACCTTGCTGGGTGAAAATTCCCATTATGAAAGCTAAATCAGTTAAGTGAAAGGCGGGAATTTATTGTCTGCCTTGCAGGATGAAAATTCCCATTGCTTTAACTTCCTATTTTTAGCAATTCCTCTTGCCAAAAAGTGCGATCCATTATAGCATAGCCAAATGCCTAAAAGCTGACTTTTTTTTATTAATTGTCGGGAAGCATCCAGTTTTGGCGCCTAGGTTTGGAGAAGATTTCTTTTTATTATTCAAAGCATCTACATGTTGATGTGAGTGCACAAGTGAATAAAATAATATTTTTAGCTTGTTTGACATGCAAGCAAAGTCTAAAAATAGTGGGCAGCATGCTTTATAAGCAGATTTTGGTGATGAAAATTGAGTATTCATGCCATGGACTCCATATTTGTCTGAATCAATTGCAGGTATTCATCACAGGTGCTCATATTGGTGAAAGGAAGTCAAAATCAATATCTGATACATTGAATGTATCTTCAGAATCAGAGGAAGAAATAGATCCAGATCTCATAATTGCAAAGGCTTCTGACAAAAAATCATCCTCTTGTTTCTAATGCAACCCATGTGGAAGTCATTGCATGGAAAATTCCTTTCAAGAGCTTGTGCATGTGTTCCCAATCTTCCAGTTGAAGCCTTCATTGAATTTACTTGTGTTTTCCTTCACCCGAAGTGCTTTCCAGAATTTAAAATTGTTCATATGCAATTAAAAATAAAAGATGAATAGTTTTGTTTGAATTGTTTAGAACAAACATTTCATTGGTGCATATACTGGAGAAGAATTGCAAAAGCTTTAAGGATAAAAGGGGAAAACAGGTCAGAGGTAGCACCCGCAGGCAAATCACGGTCAACTGCTTCCAGATCTAGTTTGGTGAGAATCAAAGGCAAAAGAGTCAACTGCATGCAAAATATGGAAAAAGAACAAGACTGGGAGTGTTGCAACTTTCTTCTTATTTCTTTTCCTCTTTCTTCTTGTTTCTCTTATTTTCTCCGAAAAAGTGATTGAGCAATCAATTAAATTGTAAAACTTAAGTGATTGGTTTAAAAGCCGTTACTTCAAGTTATTGGAAGAAGTCAATTACTTGGAAATAAGTGGCAGACATGCAAAATAGAAGGTTTTATTTTCAGTTATAAATCATGTATGTCATGCAAAGAGAAATTCCAGGAGGAAGATTGCCAACTGCTTCCCTTTTTCGTAGCTTCAACATGTGGCAATTCATTAAAAAAGCTTCCTATTTGTAATTGCCCTTTATACACTATGAATAGAGGAAGAGCCTACGGGTTAAAAAATGAGAATTTGTGATCAACATTCTTGTGCTCCAAACTTTGAGCTGAAACCCTTGATATCTTTTTGAAAGCTAAGGAATTGAAAGGAGGCAGGTTTCGAGAGAACTTTGTGTCAACGGTGCATTTGTTTCTTAATTCTTTTCAGATTTTTGCATAAACTTTGTGTTATCTCAAATCTGGATCTGAAACTTTCCTTTGCTTTAAATTCTGTATTTCAAGATCTATTTGTTTATCTATGTGCACAAGACCAACTCTGCGAACTATTGGTTAGATTACACATCTTCTTTCCTTTCTTCCTGTATTCAATTGTTTCCCTCGTTTGCACATATTTCTTATAGTTGCTTACTTGTTGCAAAACTGCCTAGCTATGGTGCATGAGCTTCGCAGTTAAAGTAAAACCTACAAATAGATATTAGAAAGCATAATTGACAAAATCTTACAGGGGAGTCTCATCGGTAAATGAGGGAGATTTACCTCATGAGTGCCTAGGTTTTCAGCTATGGAGAAAATCTAGCCAACACCAAGATTTCAGCGATATTACTAGTAAAGTAACCCAATCGTTGAGCAATGAAAAAAAAGGGAGTTCCCATAGAATCATAAGCTATCCCTCCAATGCTAGCTGGACTCGGATTACTTCTTGCTGCTCCATCAGTATTAAGTTTGACAAAATCAAACGGAGGAGGCTGCCATTTTCTTAGAGCTGAGGGCACCGATAATCTAGTACTAGAAACAAATTTCAATTTACTTTACTCCAAATTAAGCTTGTGTATCGTGCTTTTCCGTTTGCCAGGTAAGGGAGAAGGAATTTTCACATTATGCTGAATAGTTTCCACTATATTGCTTCGAGTTAATTCCTTGACATACCAAATATCTCTATTTTTCAGATTTGAAGACGTGTCTATTTTGCTCCTTCCACACATTTCACAATGTAAGAGAAATAGCAATCCAAACTCCTTTGTTAAGATCGTGCATATTAGAGACTGAACGTTTCCAAACTCTAAAAATTTCCAGAAGGTTCATAGAAGGATTGCAATTAACAATAACCAATCAGCCAAAATATTCCATAGTGGCATAACATAAGGGCACTGGAGAAAAAGTGTATCAAAGTTTCATCCGCTTCTTTACATAAAGGACACCAGAAAGGTTCCACCATACCCCGCTTCATCAAATTGTCCCTAGTAAGAATCCTCTTGTATAAAAGAAGCCAAACAAAAAATCTTACTTTAGGCCACAAAGCAAGCTGTCAGAGATCAACAAAAATATCCTTCCAAGGGTGAGGTTGAATACCCGCCAAACTACTATATCTTTCAGCTACCAAATGACTCCCTTCCAAAGATTTTCCCCAAGCAAGGGTATCAGAATTGGAAGAAAGAGGAAGGATTTTATTTTGAAGGAGAGTTTGAAAATATTGAATTTGGGCCTTAGATAAATTGGCCTCCCACATAGAGGGAGAAATCCACTTAGTCCCCTAAGACGATTTCTGCAAGAAATGAACAACCTTTTTTTATCCCTTATTATGAAGAGTATTCATAATACCTCTAAAATATGGATACTGCTCAATCAAAGTTGGGCTCCCATCCCACGAATTAGTCCAAAAATTAGCCTGGTCACCTTTTTCCAATTTTCCAAAAAAATTGTATTTTAATAATTTCTTCACCAATCTTAAGAACCGATAAAATCAGAGATCCCCGAGAAGGAATGTCGAGTCAACTCATGCGACATCATTTCTTATTTTCTCTAATGTTGATGGCCCATAAACGGTGGGGATATTGTAGCAGTCTCCAATATATTTTTGCAGCTAAAACCTTATTATTCAGCACGCTTGATCAGAAACCCAAACCCCCTTCTTTCTTTGCCAAGCATAATGTTTGCCATTTCACAAGATGTCATTTCTTAACCTGTTGAACCCTCGTCCATAAAAAATTATGGCTGATAGAGTCCAGCTGATGTAAAATTTTAGCAGGAATACACAAAAGGGAAGAAAAATAGATAGAAATAGCCTGCAGAACAACTTTAATTGAAGTAATACGTCCCCTTGAAGATAACCATCTATGAGTCCATTTATTAAATTTATGAAGAACCCCTCATGGGCAGCCAAGTCCAATCAGTAAGCCTTTTAGAATCCAATGGAATACCCAAATATTTTAGAGATAACACTCTCTTGTGAAATCCTAATTTATCCAAAATATCTTGTTCTAGCCTAGACGAGCAATGGAAGAAAATATTTTTTGACTTTTGCTTGTTTATATCTTAGCTCGTGGCCTTTGAAAAGAGCTACAAGTTGTTGTGAATTTGGGTGGCTTCTTTTAAAGATGCCCCATAATGGAAGAATTATCGACAAACTGAAGATGAGAAAAATGATCAACCTGTGTGGCCATTTTAATACCCTTCAACTTCTTCTGGGTTCGCATCTTGGAAAACAATCTGCCCAAAGATTCAACCACGATAATGAAAAGAAAAGGAGATAAAGGATCCCTTTGCCTTATGCTGCGAGAAGAAGAGAATCTAGAAGTGGGAGATCCATTAACCAAAATAGAATAAGAAACTGAAGAAATGCAAGCTTGTATCCATTGAACCCAAAGGGGGGAAAATCCAAACCTCAACAAGATTTTAATCATGAGAGATCATTCCACCCTATCGTAGGCGTTAGATAAATCCAATCTCAAAAACATAGCTGGTTTCTTTTGAATTTCCATAGAATGGAGAACTTCCTGAGCTAGAACAATATCATCATGAATTTGTCTATGAGATATGAATCCCCCTTGTTCCATAGATATTACTTTATGGATGATGGTCTTCAACCTTTCAGCTATAACTTTGGTAATTATTTTATACAACACATTACATAAAGCAATAGGACGATATTCCGCAAAGGGTAGAAGCCTCTTCTTTATTGGGAATCAAAGCTATATAAGTGTGATTAATGATTTTTAGAACAGTCTTAACTTGTCTGCATTCTTCCCCCACTTCTGATCATTTTTAATAATGTCCCAAAATTCTTGATAGAATTCTATAGGAATTCCATCAGGTCCTAGCATTTTTCCTTTTTTCAAAGCCCATACAACTTTATGGAGTTCCTCCTCTGAATCCGGATGCAATAGAATTTTTTTTTCCTCCTCTCCAATTAACATTGGAATGGTATTAAACAATTGGTGTTGAGCATTTCCATCCAGATTAGTGTCTTTCATAAAGTTACTTTTCTCGACAATTAAGTTAAATTATTGATTTATTATATTTTATTTGAAAAAAGGGACATTACATGGTGACCAATTGCCAATAACTCCAATCCACTAGCATCCTTGGGAAGAGAACAAAATTCACAAACAAGTTGATGAAGTCCCTTACCATAATCAAAACTAGCCCATGATAAATCTCTAAGAAAATTTTCAGGCTTTTTATAAGAGGCTCGAGAAAGAATCTAACAAGAAGGATAGTAAACATGACTGCTGAAAGCACTTTAATTTGTTTTGATATTTTCCCGATAGAGAGGGGCTATATGTTATCCTATATCCGATTTTTTTTTTCAACTTGATCAATCACATATTGCTATAGTCGGGAGAGAGTTGCCTAGAATGCAAATGGAATGCACAAAAAGCGAACGAATTCCCCATGTTGAATCCATTTCCATTGATAATTGCTTAACCAAGGGAAAGGATGCAACGAGAGAAAGGATTGTCTGTAGCATTGAGTTTTTCACCATTGTATGCTTGAATCAAAAGTGAGGCACTAAGTATCCAAGCATTTCATAGCATTTTTCATATTGTTTTCTTTTTCAATAAGAGTAAGGAACAAATCATTTCCAAAGTTATCATTGACTAGTTGTGCAAGTATCGTGCTTAGCAAGGAGATGCTTTTGACCAATCCCCGACTTATGTCATTCATAAGAGAATATTCAAATCCCTCTGCAATGAACACATACAATAGTAAAGGCAACCTTGTCGGATTGAGCGAAAAACAAAGTGTTCAAAGCTGACTCCATTGATTGAAAAGTAAGCCAAAACATTTATAAAAATTATATAAAAAAAAGGATAAAAATGGGTTGAAGCATTTGAAAAAAATGGATAAAAATGGGGTCAATTACAAGAGATTTGAGCATAACCAAAATGAAGGACCATGCAATATGATCTTATGCTTTCTCAAAGTCAATTTTGACGAACATGACTTTTTAATTAGAGTGGCGAGTCCATTCCATGCCTTCTCAGATTGTAATAATATTATCAAGGATATATCTAGTTTTGCAATGCTAGGGATTTGGCTATGATCTTGTAGGAGACATCAAGCAAAGTAATTGGTTGGCAATTGCAAATGAGCTCAGGATCTCCCATTTTTTTGAATGAACTTGATATGGCCTTTGTTAATAAATTGACTTTGGTAATTGGTTTTGAAAGCCTCAAGATAAACCTGGTAGAGTTCATTCCCCACTATATCCCACAAAGCTTTATAGAATTTGCATGGAAGGTACTAATATCCCCTTTCTCGGAAACAATTGGTCGAAGACAATTAGCCCATTCATTGTTAACCGATGGCTAAGGGAGGAACAAAAGGTAAACTTGTCATAATGAATTAATTATAAAGTGCAAAATAAAATATTATTATAAGCACTTTATATTAATTTATTAATGCTAAAGTCAAAATAAAAAAGAAAAGAAAAAAATAAAGTGATAAAGTAAAAATAAGAAAAAAAGAAAAGTCGCTTTATAATTTTTTAATTTCCCCCTAGGAAAAAATGTGACCCATGTTGGAGAGGGGACAATGACAAAAAAAGAATTAAATGCAAGCAACGGAAGATGATTGGTGGTTGTGGGTGGCTACTAAGCCAAATTTCATCATGCAAAAGCAAGTCGACTTGCTTGTGAGAGGCATAGATTTTCTATACAGTTGAAAACCTAGGCAGTCATGAGATAAATCTCCCTCATTTACCAGTGAGGCTCCCGTGTAAGATTTTGTTAGTTTATATGTCCTAATATCTATCTGTTGGTATTACTTTAACCGTGTAGCTCATGAATCATAGCTATACAGGGGTTCTGGATCAAGTAAGCAGCTGTAAAAAAAAGGAAAAATCTGCAGAAAAGGAAAATAATAGGAACCGGGAGAAAGTAGAGAGGATGTGCAACCCAAGCAATAGTTTACAGAGTTGATTGCATGCACATAGATTGAAACAAATAGATCATTAAACACAGAATTCAGAGCAAAGGAAACTTTCAGATCTAGATCTATAATAACACAGTCTATGAATAGATCTAGAAAGAAATAAGAAGCAAAATGCACCATTGACACAAAGTTATCCGGAAATCTCTTATTTATTCCCTTGCTTGCAGAAATAAGGGGTTTAAGCTCAAAGTCTGGATCACAAGAATGCTGATTACAAATTCCGATTCTTAAACTCGTAGGTTCTTCTATTTATAGTATACAAAGGGCAATTATAAATAAGAAGTATTAAATGAATTCCTGCATAAGGAAGCTATGAAAAAGGAAACATTTGACAATCTTCCTCCTGGAATTCCTCTTTGCATGACATGCATGATTTATAAATGAAAAATAGAACCTTCTATTTTGCATGGCTGCCACCTATTTCCAAGTAGTTGACTTCTTCAAGTAACGGCTTTTAAACCAATCACTTAAGTTTTATAATTTAATTGATCGCTCAATTGCTTTGTTGGAGAAAATAAAAGAAAGAAGAAAGAGGAAAAGAAATCAGAAGAAAGCTGTAACACTCCCAGTCTTGTTCTCCTTCCATACTCTGCATGCTGATCCAAATTGTATTTTACTTTTGCTTCATCTATTTTACCCCTCTTATGCCGCAATTTGCAACTTTGTTTGACATACCCCTCTTATGAATGATCTGAATGATATCTCTGCCGTGGATCTAAGATACTCCTATATGCTGTTGAATTATTTCCTTTGATTCTCAACAAACATGATCTAGAAGCAGCTAACTGTGATTTACCTGCTGGTGCTACCTCTGATGTGTCTTCCCCTTTTATACTTGAAGCTTTTGCAGTTCTTCTTCAGTACATGCACTAGTGCAATGTTTGCCATAAATAATTTAGACAAAACTCATCATCTTTTATTTAAAATTGCATGAACAATTTTAGATTTTGGAAAGCACTCCAGGTGAAGGAAAACACAAGTAAATTCAATGAAGGCTTCAACTAGAACATTGGGAGCATATGCACAAGCTTCTGAAAGGAATTCTCCTTGCACTGACTTCTACACGGGCTGCATTAGAAACAAGAGGATAAATTTTTGCCGGAAGCCTTTGCAATTATGAGAGTTGGATCTACCAATCAAATTGGTGATAAGTTTAGGGCCTATGTCTGTATCATTGATTTCAGCAAATCTGGAAGCTATGCAGATTCTGATGATCATTTTCTTTCATCATGCTTCAACCTGGCATGGGAAATAACAAATCCCTAATACACAAGCTCTTCTCACATAAAATCTACCAGAATTTCTTGTAGATTGGATCAGCAATTTGTGTAGATCTCATAACTGTCTGTAACATGATTTCCGCAAGATATATTCAAGTGTATCCTGGCTTTGATCCTACTGAATATCAAAATGTCATCAAGATGAGCTCTGGACAAATATTCCCACATGCAAATGCGTTTAAGGACTACATTCATTAACCAAATCCAACCATACTTGGTGATATCAACTCTTCAGAATCTATCCCGGTGGTGGAAATATTGTGATTCACTAATGACAAAATCCATCCATCTCATGCCAAAACCTGTATGGCAGCTGGGAATCCTACATAAAAAAGATTGTGATTGCTTCTTTACTACTGGCTACTGCCCAGTGCTGAATATCTCCACTCTCCATTTTCCTTTGGCGCTAACAATTGCCAATACTATTGCTAGCAAGGTTAAAGACTCTAATGATCAACCATGTTTATCCAAGGGCTCCTGAACTTGGGTTTGCACTATTATGCATGCTGCTTGTTGATGTTAACCTGTATGTTGCTTTGTTTGGCATTCATCCTGGTGACTTGACCTTAGCTCATCCAGTGGAAATGACCATCCAGTAAATCTATTGAAAAAATGGCTCCACAAACTGGGTTCAAGTAGTCCATTCACTAAATCATGTATTAAGTGCATCTGTCCTCTTCTACCCATTGTGCATATACATTGCACAAGTTTCGCAACGGTAGTTGCAAAACAAGACGCTCTCCTTGTCTGCCTATTTCCACCTTGCACTTTTTTTCCAAAAATCATCAAGATCTGCAGACTTAATTGCCCACTTGACTTTCATCATGAGAATTTTTTACCTTGCAAGGCAGTTAAGAAGTTCCTGCATGTTTTTCTCAAGTCCATTTCGCAGTGTATAAGGTGAATTTTTGCTCATGCAAGGCATGTATGGGCTTTCCGCCTGCATATTACCTCTAAGGTATTACCGATTGCAAAATATGAAATGACATCCATGGTCATTCATGTCACACATTACCCTTCAAGGCAGGTTTGAAATTAACCGCCTGCTAGCCACTACCAAAATTATCCACTGACAGCTTAAAGTCTTCATTTACCAAAGAGTTTGACTCGTTCTTTCAACAACCAAGTCTACATTGATAGGCTTGTGCGGATTTGGATGTGTGAATCCTATTCAAACCCAATTTGGTGGGAACCAGTCTAGCTTCTGCAACCAAGCTAGATAGACTACTACCACCAGTCCATTAAGTTATCTTGCAGACTTATCTTTATAATGAGAATTTTTTACCCTGTAAGTCCTAGGTAACAAATTTTCCCGCCTGTGTGGGACCACCCTCTTCCTTTGTCCGGTTTCAACATAACTGATTTTGACATCATGGGAAAAAGTACGCTCCAATATACAGTTCATTAATGTGATGCGCCTGCCTGCAACACTACTCATCATCAGCTTCCACGACATGCAAACTGGCACTCATTCCTTCTACCACCATGCGATTATGTGCATGTGCAGAGGCTCATGCTTTGTCCATCATCTTCATCACTTTGAGACATGTACCTATGAATCTATATCCGTGGCTGATTCAAACATCTGGATTCTCTCCCTCAGTTAGATGATTTCCTCTTCCCCTTTGCATGCCATCAAATACGACTGAGACTGTGCGAAGATCTTGACCTAGTAGAATTGCGCAGACATTCCTCTGTCGCTTCCTTGGAGAAAACCATGTGCAAACTTTCCTATTCCTCACACTGAAAAACCTTGTTGCAGAAGTCACGATATAATTTTCCTCCACCTTCATTCATACGTTAATAGGCTTCCTCATTGACATGACTTCAATACTGACATTCCAAACTTCACCTTTAGGATTGCAACCGGAACACAATCCATTCACATCAAAACGAGCATCTATCTTGGAGTCGTCTTCAACATGACCAACTCTAATGGTTAGTTAACAGAATTTCCTCACATGTAATCACTTGGCGAAGGGATTGAATCCCTTTGTCGCAAGTTTTGAAGCTATCTGTCGAAATTGGCTCATATGGTTCACAGGGAATATCTTAACATAATACAAACATTTTCTGGCAATAAAATCACAAAAGACCTGTTATTTTAAAAAGAACGATTCTTTTTTTAAATGGGTAGTCCCAGATTTTAGGGTAAAATCTAGAGACACCAACTTGCTTGTGAGATGCATCTCTTTTATTATATAAATTTTCTAAATTTTGTTTGGGCTTTGAGAGCTTTGGAATTCAACTTCAATGGACGAAAAACCCCTTGAAGTCATCTATAGAGGATGAAGACCCTCTTGAGGTCTAGAAGAGCGAAATTTTTTCTTCTATTTGAGAGTACTCTTCATTCAGGAGTTTCCATTGAAGATCAAGGAATTATTGGTGTTTTTCTGCAGTATTAGAAGGCTTATGTTGCAGATTTGAACAAGGGTTTGAAGGGAAAGATTGGTGGTTGTATTTCTTCGTTATTTCCAGCTTGTTCTAGGTAAAGAAACCCATATAGAGGACTGATTTGGGGTGTTTGGATCTGTTAAAATTCAGATCTAGGTTGTTGTTCCATCTGCGGATTTTTAAACGTCTAATCAGCTGTTTGGTGTGATTTTTTGCTCAAGGATATTGTACTTTCCAGCCGTGTCTGAGGACAATTATTTGCAGATTTTTTAATAACTAAATTATTCTTCAATTGTGTAATATCCCCTTTCCAATCGAAGACCTTTCGCCTATTTTGTCAACCTGACGGCTAAAGGAAAAATATAAGGGTGACTTAAGTTATATTTTATTATTATAAAGTGCCTGTAGCAAAGGGAAAAGTGCTCGTAGCAAAGGGAAAAATGCCCTTAGCAAAGGAGAAAGATGTAAGCACTTACAATAATTTAAATAACTTAATTAAACATAGAAAAAACAACTGCATGACAAAGCACTTAGTATAAATTGTATTTATTTAGGAGAAGTGCGACTTGCCTTAGGGGCGATAAAAATGGTTAGAAAAGGTAAAGACTCATATGTCAAAGTTTATCCTCCCTAGAAAAATGTGACTTGGTCTAGAGAAGAGAGATGGAGGAAATAAAATATTTAATGAAGGAGAATAGTGATTGGTTGTGTAGAAGGTCACTTTGGGTCACTTCTTCCTTTAAAAAGGACAAGTCGATTTGGGTTTGGATATATTCTATGACCATTATCTATTTTCTGATTTGTGTTGAAGCTTGAACTTTTTACCAAAAATATTCTAAGGACGAAAACCCTTAGTATTTGGCTCTAGAGGACGAAAACCCTCGTAGAGAATGTGAGGAATCTCTACACAGGGGATTTGTTGGATAGATTTTCTGCATAGCTGAAAACCTAGGCAGTCATGAACTAAATCTCCCTCATTTACCGGTGAGGCTCTCGTGTAAGATTTGTCAATTAAATATGCTAGTATCTATTTTGGGGTTTTACTTTAACCATGCAGCTCATGAACCATAGCTGTATAGTTTTGCAGCAAGTAAGCAACTGTTTAAAGAAAGGAAATATCTGATGAAGAAGAAAATAATAAAAACGCAGGAAAGAAAGAGGGGAGATGTGCAACCCAATCAATAGATTATAGAGTTGATTGCATGCACATAGACAGAACCAATAGATATTAACACACATAATTAGAAGCAAAGACAACTTTCAGATCTAGATCTAGAATAACACAAAGTTTATAAGTAGATCTAAGACAAAAAGTTAGAAACAAAATGCACTTTGACACAAAGTTCTCCGCAAATCTGCTCCTTTTTCTTCCTTTGCTTCAAATAGCTATCAGGGGTTTCAACACAAAGTCTGGAACACAAGAATGCTGCTTACAAATTCTGATCCTTAACCCGAAGGTTCTTCCTTTACTTATAGAATGTAGAAGGGAAATTACAAATGGGAAACTTAACTGAACTAGAACATAAACAAGAAGTAAAGATAACATCTGACAATCATCTTCCTTTAATTCCTCTCCAAGTGACATGCATCTGGATCTATAGTCTAAATTATACACATCTGTCACTTAACTTATAGAATCGTTCCACACAACTTAAAGTAATTGTTTTAAAACCAACAACTTTAAAGTTTTACAATTACATCCGGGAACGTGGAAATAGAAGAAGAAAGAGTAGAAGAAGAAAGATCCGCTAGCTGTAACATCTACATCTTCTTTTTGTTTTGATACTGAATATACTTGTCGAACATGTAATTCAACAACTTCCCATCTGTTTTAGCCACAACTTCTTTTCTGTCCTGAATTGCAACAAGTCTTTGTTCAAAACCCCGATGTACGCTTCTACATCCTTCAAGCTAGGCCCAAACCTCTTAATATCTGACTGCAGTGTTACCAGCTTACTGATGGAATCCATCGTGAAAGGCCTAATATCTCCATCAATCATCTCTTGCACCATCAGAAGAGATCCTTCAAGGGAATCAAGCACTTTGCTAGGAATGATCCTTTTGTATGAAGAAACGTTCCCGACCACTTCCTCATTGGTGAAAGCAATGACATTGTCTGGTAGTGATGATGCCATACTTTCAAGTGCCCACATCCTTTTCAGCATGATTCTGAAGATCTCCAAGCGGAAAGATATTGCAAACTCAAGCTGCTTCCCCTTTTCAACTGACCCATCGGGCACAATTCGTTCCGCAATCAAAACCTCCCTCGGTAGCTTATTTATCTAGACCAAAGTACTTAGGTTACTTTCAACTACTGTGTTCATTTCCATCGTGCTCGTCACCAGTTTTTTCAGCTGAACCGATGCATCCTTCATAACCTTTAGACGGGCCGACACCTCTAGAGTTGGAAGCTTGGCGAATGATTAGATTCTTCCATTCGTCGATAGCTTTAACGATCTGCACTGGTGTACCCGCTTCGCCATGGCCGGATCTGTCTTTATCTGAGCAACTCTTTTTCTCTTTATTCGGCCGGTATTCTTTACAACTGGTGCAGATCTGGGAATTTCTTCAGATTTGGAGGATATATTGAATGTATTTGACATTGATTTAAGCTCCCTTTCAATTATATAAACCTGTAATGAATACCTGCAGTTAATTTAGACAAAGATGGCAACCGGAACATGAACACTTGATTTTTATCATAAAAATCTGCATTTAAAGCTTGCTGCCCTAAAATTTGAGGCTTTGCTCGCATGTAAAGCAAGCATGAATATTTTCAACTTCACTTGAGCACCTGTACCACTATGCAGATAATTAACCAAACCTAAAACAAGCTCCTCCAATCCTAGGCGCCAAACTTTGAAGCTTTCCAGCAGTGAAAAACACTTCTTTGAGCAAAAATCCTCCTCCTTTGGGCGCCAAAACTGTCCGGGCTGCACTCCTTTGCTAGAAGAATTAATTAATTCATTATTATGGCAGCCCATGCTTATATAACCTTCATCATTCTATAATTAATAATTGCCTCTCCTATTCCTGGCAATTAATTAATTAATAAACATGCTTCTTTCCAAATTGGGCACCTATTTTGTGCATGCTCATGGCTGCCATTAAATAAATTAATCTAATTTAGTTTTAGCCCTCTACTTTCACTTAACATCATGCTTTGACCTTCTATTTCTCCATGCGCCAAAAATAAGAATAAAAAAACCATTAATTAATACTTCAAAAAGTATTATTTATTCTCCAAATGGGTCGCACTTTTTAGCATGCTCTAGGGCTGCATTAAATAAATTAATTTAATTTATTTTTAGCATTCTATTTCCAGTCTACTTTGATTGCCCTTTATGCATTGACTTTTCCTCATCCCTAGGCGCCAAAATTGGAAGGGAGACTATTAATAAGTGCCTTTTAAATAAATTAATTAATGCTCAAAAGGGGTCGCACTTTTTGATAAAGGCTGATTTCTATTTTTAAAATTCAAATTTGATGGAATTATTCACCCTGCATGGCAGCTCCAAAAATCCCATTATCCACTTAAGCTGTTTGACTTCCACAATAGGATTTTTTACCCTGTAAGGTAGGTAAGAAATTTCCATCAATGCCTTAAGTGATTTTTCTTTATTTCACAATGGGAATTTTCACCTTGCAAGGTAAGTAAGAAATTCCCGCTTGCCTGCTGCCTCTAATTTTCCCATCATGACTTAAGTGACTTTGTCTTTCATGGGAAAAAGTACCCCTGCCAGGCAGGTACAAAAATCCCACCTGCCTGCTGCTACCAAAAATCCCACTGCAGCTTAAATCCATCCATTCCCAAAAATGTGACTTGTCCAGAAGAAGTCTTTTTTTGTGCATGACTTCGTCTTTTTAAAGAGAATTTGACTTCTTGAGTTGATTCCTTCTGGCATGGCAGTTCGTAGATGATCTACAGATACTCCAGGCAAGAAAACAGACTTTACTGGTAAAGGAATTGACCTAGGGGAATTTCACAGAGAAAAAAACGAAAAATAACAAAAACGCAAAACGTTGTCAGAAGTCACAGATAAAGCGCAGGATCCATTCCTGATGAAAACCATACTGGTATATGTGAATATTGACATGCAAAATTTCAACAAGGCTAAACCGGAGCACAATTTACTTCAAACGGGGCTCAAAATAATTAAATAAAATTTTTCCGCAGACAAACCCCTGACGAAGGGATAAAACAATTTTCGGCATCTGGGTATTTGTCGAAATTGGCTCCTATGACTCACTGGGAATATCTAAATGCTATACAGACATCTTCTGGCAATAAAAACACAAAACGACCCATTATTTTAAAAGTACGAAATTTTTTACATGGGGTAGTCTCAGATTTCAAGGTGAAATCTAGGGACACCAGGATTCTATTGTGCTTGCAAGGATATTTCAGTTTTTCCAGCAGTAGAATAAAGGGGATTTTGCAAAATTCTAGAAGGGTTTGAAGAATAAAATTAGAGCAGTGATTATATTTTTTATTCCCAGCTGGAGCGAACCACTTGGAGGTTTGTTGTAATTGTAGGAAGGTGTTCCAGATCTGTTTTACATTGCTCTCTCTATATCTGATTTTTATGTCTTAAAGCAAACAGATTTCTGAATTTTTGGAGCACTAGAAGTGCCATTTTCAGCTACATTAGTCTGCAGATTTCTGATTGTTATATCAGCACTTTATTCCTCTGAAAATATGAGTTTTTAATTGTGCATGGGCTGTTAAAAATCAGATAATCAGTTTGGAATGGAGAGATATTAATTTATTGCTATTTTGTGAGGGATTTGCAATAAACCCTAGTTGCCATTTCCTCTATTAAATTCAGATATGCATTTAAATAAATTGCTGCATCTTTAAAAATTGCATTTGGGTCTTGGGGTTTGCCTAAAATCCATCTAGGGAAAAAAATGTCCATTTGGGGACATTACAAATTGAAGTCCAAACTGATATTTTCTTTGTGTATTTGACTATATAAAATTAGCTGATCTGTTTTTTTTCTTTTTTTTAAAGAAAAACTACCAAGCATATATTAATCAGAAATACTCAGGTACATATACGACCATGCCAAGCATGGAAGCTATTAGCTATATTAGTAGCCTTTTAAACTACGCTATCAATATTCACATTCATTAAATAGAATCTAAATTGAGAATTGTCCTAATATCTTCTTGAATCTTAGTAGACCACCATAAGGGAGGCGATCCATAGTAAAGGATATCATTGTTGTTCAGGGCCCAATTTGCTAATCCATCAACAACCTTATTCTGTTGTCGGGGAATATGTCTGAATTGAATTTGTTGGAAGTTTTCCTGTAACTTTTGTATTTGATCAATTTTGAGTAATTTCCTTCCTTCATGCAAGTCACATTTTTCCCTATAAATTCAAATCTGCACTTTTTTATTTTTGTACAATTGCTACCACTTGCATTTTTGGTTGGAATTTGGGGAGAATCCATCTGGGGTTAGAATTTGTCCATTTGGGGACATTACAGTGGTATTAGAGTAGTGATTCTCCGAGCTTGTGAAGGAGAAACCAATGTTGCATGGACAAAGAGGAAGAAGGTTTCATATATCACTATTCAAGAAGAACTCCAAGAAAAGAAGGAATGGGTGATAGAGAAAGACCTCCACAATCAAATGAGCTAAGCTATGTGAATGAAATGTTCACTAGAGGTAATATGGAATTGTAGAACTATTTGATGGAAGCACACAAAGATCTATCATTCCCCTCTTCTGCTCCTTATCTGTTTCCTCCATTCCCCTTGCCGACCATGCAGTCCTATCATTCTCTCTGGTCGCCAACTCTCCTACCACCACCGCCCCTCCTCCCCTTCCCCACTACCCACCTCGCATCTCCTTTCAATTTGATAAAGGAGATTACAGATCTTACTCATCCCACATCCGCGACCTTTTCCCCGCTGAGCCCCTATTCTCTAACATGTCTAGAGCGGAGGCCAAGTACTCATGCCTTTCCTCTGCCATGTGGGAGGCTGCCCTGAGATCCTTTCCCAACTCCACCACCCATCCCTCGGCCACTAGCACTACTAAAACTTGCCCCATGAACCAATGGTACAATGTAGAGTGCAAATCCCTTCACTGCCGCCTTCGCCAGGCTTTTACCCAGGCCCTCCCCTCTTTTTCCCACTCTTAAGGCTGATTTCTACAGGTGCCTTCTCCGCCGTAAGAAGCGATCCTTCATTTCCCACCGCAGATATATGCTTTCCACCTCCCTTAGGACTAACCCTTGGTCCTTCTGGCGTACTATTCTTTCCCCGCCACTCCCACTCCCCCACAACGATCGATCCTATCTCCATTTTTTCCCACACCTCTACCCTTTATGATGTTTCGGGGCAACAGTCTACCTAGATTGGCATCCCGCCACCTGGTAATCCCTTCACTCACCGTAATATCAAAGAGGCAATAAGGATTTTGAACTGTAATAAGGCAGCTGATGTGGACGGTTTCCAGGCCGAGTTCTTCAAGCGGGGTTTTGAGGTTTTTGGTAACTATTTGGCAGATCTTTTCAATCAGGTGGTTCGCGTGGGCTTCCCTCCTACCTGGTCTGATCATATCATTCACCCGATTCACAAAGGTGGGTCCATTTCTGATTCAAACAACTATAGGACCATCATGGTGGGCCATTCTTTCTCCAAACTCTATGCTACAATCCTCCACATGTTGTTGTCCGATATTTTGGAGTAGAAGCAGCTCAGAGCCAGAGGTTAGGCTGGTTTTCGCCCTGGTTACCACACCATCGACCACATCTTCACCCTTCGGGCTATTATTGAGGAGGCTCGTCATCTCTCTTCAAAAGTCTATTGTTGTTTTGTAGACTTTCGAAAAGCTTTTGACTCTGTACCTCGCATGGTCCTCTTCTAGCGACTCCAAGACATTGGTATTTTTGAGACTCTTATTATTGCCATCATGCGCCTCAATGAGTCCATCCTTGGGCATCTTCGTACTGCACATGGATTGTCGGATCCCATCAGGAGCACCATTGGGGTTAAACAAGGGTGCCCCTTGTCTCCTACCCTCTTTGGCATTTACATTGATGAGCTGGAATCTTTTCTTCGGGATCACATTCAGGAAGGGGACGGTTGCCTTCTTCACCACGTCTTGATTTCTATTCTCCTTTTTGCTGACGATATTGTTTTACTCGCCTTTTCTCCTAAGGGGCTTCAACAACAGCTTGATGCACTTGCCTTATTCTGTGATCTTCGGCATTTGACTGTCAATCTGGGTAAGACCAAGGTCATGGTCTTCAACGAGCTGCGGACATCACACCTCCATTTCTTCTTCAAGGGGCATGAGGTTGAAATTACTAATACATACACCTACCTGGGAGTCCAGTTCTCAGGGCCTAGATTCAGTATGAGGCACGCTCTTCAGCCGAGAGTGAACAAAGGGTATGGGTCTCTTGCCATTCTCGAGAGACAGTGTTTTCGGCACCACTTCTAGGACATCTCCTCCAAGATGTTTCTTATGTCCTCCCTCATCTGCTCCACTGTTCTCTATGGGTCTGTTGTCTGGGGGCCCTCCCTTTTGGACACAGATTGGGCTTCCGTTGAGAGGATTCAGACTCTCCTCCATCACCGTTTCATCAGATGTAAACAGACAGTCCCCCAACATATTATTTTGGCAGAGTTCAGAGCCCGACATTTCCGTTTGGAGACTATATTTGACATATCATCCTTTCTTCACCGTATCAGGAAGGTTGGTGATCTCCCTGGGGAGCAGGACATGTATCCATATCTCGCTTATTGTTCCTCTGTGAGTATTGCCCAGGCTGTGGGCCGTTGTTGGTTTGTCGAGACTTCTGCCTTGTTGGACTCAGTTGGTATCCAGATTGATCGTCTCCCTCCCTTCCAGTATTCTCTGAATGCTCCCAGTCATCTTTTGGCCACGGAGCAAGTGTTGAACAGGTCCATTTGGGAGGATATCTACAGGAGCTTCATTCAGACTACTTGGGTGAACCCCCTGGGGGTTTGTGCCCTAAGATGTCTTTTTATGCAGAGCACTTTCTTGAAATTAGAGATGGACTCATCATTCGACCTCAGTACACCTCTCGCCACTGGATGCATGCCCTTCGTATACCTCTGGGTCAGTTTCGAGTCGACTCCCACAGACTTTGGTGCGAGACTGATCACCACATTGATCGGGAGGATAGGCTTTGTAGGCTTTGTAGCCTTCATGAGGTGGAGACAGAGACTCATTTCATCTTCCCCTGCCCCATATACTATGAGATCAGAGGACGATTTCACTGTCTCTTCAGAGGGATTCAGACCTCTCCCGGTCTTCAGATATATCGACCAGTGGTGTCTTGCCCTCTACATTCGTGAGTCTTTGTTGCTCTGGGACCAGATTCTTCATCCCCATCTGAGAGTCATTCCCACAAGATGAATTATAGCCTTCTTTCCAGTTCTTACCCACCGGTGGAGGAACTAAGCGACGGAGCTTTTCTGACTCAAATACAGTGCATAGATAAGTTTGTCCCTAGTTGGACCTTCACACTTCCCTCGATCACCGCCAGCAAAATCAAATGTACACACATACCAGAGGGCAGTCAGGCTCCATTCGTCCCCCTGGCCGTCGCGTCATTCTCAGATCTCAACAGGGAAGGAGGTCTTTCGCCCCCTCTCTCTGGGTTGCTAGTCCATCAGGAGCTTCTTTTCATTGGCCTCTAATGTTAGGAGGGGTGTAAGCTACCGTTCCTGATTAGACCTTGGTCCTCGTTTTCCCCCCCCATCTCATTCCCCCCGCTTGCCCCATTTCCCCCACCTGTGGGGGTATTGGCTTCGGGTTTTCATTTCTGTTGTCTTCTCTTCTTTTCTATTTTTGGGACCCTTCGTTTTGAGTTGTCCCCGCTCGCACTTTGTATATTGTTTGGGCTGCAGTCCCATTGACCTACTTTGTGGTCATTCGTTGGACATTAATATATTTATCTTATCTTATCTAAGAGACTTCTTTGTAGGAGCCATTGCTGATTTGAGCAGATCTATATAGGGGGTAAGTACTACCAGGAAAAACTCTCTGTGATGTCCCGTGGACATCCGCCAGCCCTTGCGCAAGGTAGGGGATGTGCCCCGTAAGTCCTTGGCCACGTATCCCTGACTCGAGCAGTCCTCCGATGGACTTGAAATCCATCCTTAAGTGCCACGGTTGTATCGGGCAGTACCAAGCCGGTCTTTTGGTGTGTTGGCTAGATTTTCTGCATAGCATCAAACCTAGGCAGTCATGAGATAAATCTCCCTCATTTAACCGGTGAGGCTCCCGTGTCAGATTTGTCAATAAAAATGTGTTATTATCTATCAGGGGTTTTACTTTAACCACTTAGTTCATGAACCATAACTAAGAAGTTTTGCAGCAAGTAAGCAGTTGTTTAAGAAAGGAAAGTTATAGAAGAAGGAAGTAAAGAAAATACAGAGAAGAAATGGGGAAGATGTGCATCCCAATTAGTAGATAGCAGAGCTAATTGCATGCACATAGAAGAAACTCAATAGATATAAACACACAAAATTATAAAACAAAGGCAGCTCTAGATCTAGATCTATAATAACACAAAGTTTACTAAGAGATCTAAGATTAAAAGCAAGAAACACAGTACACCGTAACACAAAGTTCTCTGGAAACCTGCGCCTTTGTATTCCTTTGCTCCAAGTTGCTCTCAGGGGTTCAACACAAAGTCTAGAACACAAGATTGCTGCTTACAAATTCTGATCGATTAATAACCCGGAGGTTCTTCTCCTACTTATAGAATGTAGGAGGGAAAGTACAAATGGGAAGTCTAACTGAACTAAAACATAAACAAGAAGTAAAGCTGACATTTGGCAGTCATCCTCTACTGACTTCTTAAGTGACACATGTATCACTTAACTAATAGAATGGTTCCACATAACTTTAAGTAATGGTTGCAAAACCAATAACTTATAAGTTTTACAATTTCATCCGGGAACATAGAAAATAGAAGAAGTCACGTCAGCTGTAATGTTTACATCTTCTTGTTCTAATATCGGATATACTTGTCGAACATGTAATTCAGCATCCTTCCATCTGTTTTAGCCACTGCTTCTTTCTCTGTCCTGAACTGCAGCAACCCTTCATTCAACACTTTGATGCATGCTTCCACATCTTCCAATCTCGGTCCAAACCTTGCTATGTCTGCCTGCAGCGCCACCAGTCTACTGATAGAATTCATCGTGAAAGGCTTGGTAGCTTTATCAATTCTCTTTTGTACCATCAGAAGAGAACCTTCCAGAGAATTAGGCACCTTGTTAGAAACGATCCGCACATATGAAGTAACACTTCCGTCCACTCTTTTCTCAATGAAAGAAATAATACGGTCTGGTAAGTCTAATGTGCTACTCTCAAGTGCCTACATCCTCTTCAGCAAAACTCTGCAGATCTCCAAACGGAAAGATACTGCAAACTCCAGCTGCTTCCCCTTCTCAACTGATCCATCCGGTATAATTTGCTCCGCAATCAATACATCTCCCGACAACTTGTTGATCGCGACCAAAATACTCAGGTTACTCTCTGCAACTGTATTCATGCCTTCTATGTTCGCCATCAGTTGCTTCAGCTGATTTGCTGCATCATCCATACCCTTTAGGCGGGCTGACACTTCTCCAAGTTGTACAGAAGCTTGACGAATAATCAAATCCTTCCATTCGTCAATAGCCTTTACTTGATTGCTTGCATCCTCCATTTCCTACATAAGATGATCACTCACCTGCTCTGAAATGGGCTGAACAAAAGGTTTAGCAACCTTGGCTATATGATCTCACATAATTGAGATACTTGCTTCTGCAACTCTTCTTTCTCCGCCTTCTCACTGTCAAGCCTAAGGAATAAAGCATCTATCAATGTCTGTGTGTCCTGCTTCAATCCTTCAGTGGTGGCTTGACCGAGGGGTACTTTGGTCACTGTCACATCTTCTGCCGTGAGCTCCTCTTCTATCTTTCCTTCTGCCGGAATTGATATTTCAGCAAACTTGTCTCCCGAATCCTCGATGATCAACCTAGAAGTTGCTTTAGCAACTTTAGGCCTTATGTCTCTTCTGCTCAGATCCTGGAGTAGTTGCAAGTCGTGCTCCTCTAGGTTCATCTCCACTCTCGCTTTCGGAACCAACTGCGAAGCTAACCATTCCGAGAAGTTACTTCTCGGAGAGTAAGAAGTCGCTGAGTGCACTACCATCTCCCACTCTGCATCCTCTCCGTCAGAAAGTGCCACAGTGTTATGGCTGCCATCCTTTGAATCATCCAAGGACAAAGCTCTTTCGAACTCCGCCATTTGTAGCTTCAACATCTCCTCTGAAACGGTTGATGAACGGAGTGGCTGAGGAGAGAAGACGAATGTCTCCAGATTCAATGGAGGTATGGAAGCGTCTTGCTGTTGCAGTGCAATAGTTGGTGAAGTATTGGGTGCTGGGGAAGCCGGAGTCAAAGCTATGGTCGTAGAATTGGTCTTCTCTTTCTCTTGAGATTTTCTGTGTACTTTCAACTTCTTGGACCTTCTGCTGCTTTCTCCTTCATGCTTTCGCTTGAGGGAATCTCCTGCGCCGAAGTTGCCCGTGATTTGATTCATCAATGCTTCATCAAGACAATATCCCTTCGTCAGCAACCAGTTTGAAGTATTCACCAACATAGCTCCAGATCTTTCTTCAATCGAATGGCAGCCTCCTACGTTATCCTGTAGTATGGCTGTCTCCTCCCATTTGATGGTAAGTGTCAAGTACCACATTCCCATCATCTTTAAGATCTGCAGGTATGCGTGCTAGTCCAAAGTCGAACACTTGCTTTGCTGATAGCCTGCTGAAATCTCTCTTTCTAACCTCGTACTCATTTTTGCATTTCATCCAGAAATCTTCTAATGAAGGCACATGTGCGTACTCTTGGGAGATCGTCTTCCTGGCTACTCCAAATGGATTGAAGTTCAGCCGTGCAGGGAAGAACTCTTGCTCATACTCGGATAACATTTGCGCCTCCATCCCTCGAGCTCTATGGATGCTAATGCAATTGTAATGCCCCACAGTGGTTGGGAAGAAGCCTGTAGACTTGTGCCGCTTTGACTGAAGGCCGTGTAACTCCACAAGTTGCCTGCTCAGCTCCATGGCGATCAATCTATCATTCGGATACTTGGGCATATTTATTGGTTCTCCAGAAAAGCCCGTAACCCTGAGGTATGTGAAATTTGCAAATTGAATAAATAGACTACCAATCTTGGACACAGCTTCCCACGCTTCCTTGCTTACCCTGTTGGCCTTCAAGTCTTTGTCTAGCCTGCAGATGAAATCGTAGAAGAAGTCATCGTTGATCACTTTGAAGTCTTTCTTGCACGCAGGTGCAGTAAGCTGTGGGTAGCACTCGAAAATGGGGTCCTTAGAAAGAACACCACATCTATCCAGCTTGGAAAAGACGCCTTGTGAAGCTGTAGCATACACTAAGTATGAAGTCATCTTGAAGTTGAAAGTACGCTTCACGTTCAGGAGTTGCTCACCGATGTTGTTGCTAATAATTTCCAATCAATTGATTATGGAATCAACCTTGTTGATTTCAATGGTCTTGATGAATGCATACATCCATGTACGGAAAGTGTAAGCATTCGCTTCGCCATTAATCTTGCATAGCAATTTGACAACATCATCTACCTCCTGCACCAAATTAGATCGCGGAAGAGTTCTCGAGAACTTTGAAGGAGATCTAGGCTTCTTCATGAATCGGCTGTTCATTATGCTCATGCAATCAGCTCTGTGCTTATCCCATCTACTGTCAGCATCCTGAATGCTAATGGAAGTCACCACCTTTCGCACTGGAATCTTCAAACAATAATTGATGAACTCTGCGTCCAAACGAATTATTGTCTTTCCCGTAGCATCACGCACTGACTTGGATGAAGGATGATAAGATTTAGCACACTCCATCACAAACTCTGGCAACTGGGCTGTACATGGAAAAACTGCAGCTCGGATAATTCCACTGCTTTTGACCGCACGCATGAGTGAAGTCTTTACCGCTCTGGATCTATCAATCAAATCGGAAAGAGGTTCCGGGCCTAGATCTGTGTCTCCTATGTCTGCAAGTTTGGAAGCAATGCATGAATCCTTCGTGCTTTCTTTTTCATCTCTTTTCGCCATAGCTTTGTCTATTTTCGTCTGAATAATTCTTTTTCTTCTAACTTGGCCGGATTTCTTCAATACTGGTGCAGATCTGGACAATTCTTCAGATTCGGAGGATATTTGCAATGTATTGGACATTGATAAAAACTCCTTTTCTTTCGTAAAGCACCTTTAGTGAATTCCTGCAATTTATTCAGACAAAAATGGCCACCGGAGCATGAATAGTGAATTTAAATTGTAAAAATCTGCACCTTTCAAGCCTGCTGCCCCAAAAATTGGTGTTTAATTTGCACATAAAGAGAGCATGAATCCTTTCAATCAACACCTGAGCTCCTGTAAAACCTGTGAAAACAACTATGCAGACGAAGATCAACCTTCTCCTAAGCATGCGCCAAATCTGGAAGCTTTTAGCCTTGTTAGCACTTTGTCTGAACAAAATCCTTTTTCTAATGGGGGCGCACTTTTCCTCCTAGCTGCAATTCTTTACCTGTGAATTAAATTATTCACCCATATGGCTGCCCATGCTTATATAACCTTCACAATTCTATAATTAATAATTGCCCTAACAATTAAAGACAATTAATTAATTAAAAATCATGCTTTTCTCTTTTAAAAATAGCATGTTTAAGGACAACCATTCAATAAATTAAATTAATCCAATTTAATCCTTCACACATCACTTCACTTAAGCTTCACAGTGTGCCTTGACCATAGCCACTGAAAATAGAAATCAATTTAATGTTTTAATGCCTTAAAAAACATTAAATAATCCCAAATGGGGCGCACTTTTTGAGAGGAAGGGGGCAGCCATTAAATAAATTAAATTTAATGCTTTTTAATCCTTTCTTTTATTCCAACTTTGACTTGTTGACCTCCTCCAAGCTTGGACGCACTTTTTGAGAGAATAGATTAATTAAAATAATTACTTTAAGTCATCTATCATCTCACCAAAGGGGGCGCACTTTTTTGCACCTGTAATTCTATTTTTAAGAATTTTTCCACGATGGAATTCTTTACCCTGCAAGGCAGGCACCAAAATCCCATGATCCACTTAAGTGATTTGACTTTGACAATGGGATTATTTACCCTGCAAGGCAGGCACTAAAATCCCATGATTTCACTTAAGTCACTTTCCTTTTATTTTATCATGGGAATTTTTACCCTGCAAGGCAGGCAATAAATTCCCACCTGCCTGCAGCCTTTATTTTTCCCACTGCAGCTTAAGTGACTTTTATAACACGGGAAAAAGTAACCTGCTAGGCAGGTACAAAATTCCCACCCTGTCTGCGGCTTCTATTTTTCCCATTGCAGCTTAAATCCTTTGTTTTCCAAAAATGCACCCATCCCGCAGGGGCTTTTCCGTGCACGACTTCGCTTTTTCCCAGTGATCTAGACCTCCGATGGCGACTTCCTCCGGGCATAATATGCGTATATGTTTTCTAGCTGCTCCAGGCCAAAAATCGGGCTTACCCGGCAAAGGAATTGTTCCAGAGAAATTTCACAAAAAACGAAACGGGACAACACAAAAACACGAAAAAAATGCCAAAAGTCACAAATAAAGCCCAAAACTTATTCCAAGTTAAAACCCTTCTGGCACATAGGAATAAAAACATATTCGCTCATAATCGAGTTAAAACGGAGCGCAAATAGCCTCATACGGGGCTCAAAATAATTAAATACAAATTTCCCACAGACAAATCTCGACGACAGAATAAAACAATTTTGGGCATCTAGGTATTTGACGAAAAAGGCTAATATGGCTCTTTGGGATTATCTTGATGCAATACAAGAACTTTCAGGCAATAAAAACACAAAACGACCCATTATTTTAAAAGTACGAAAAAATTTCGGATAGGGTAGTCACAGATTTCAGGGTGAAATTTGGGTGACACCATGATGCAACGGCAACCGCTCTTGGTATCAGAGCAGAGGTCTCGAGGTCGAGACTTGCAGAGTGTGGTGGGCTGTGATGTCCCGTGGACATCCGCTAGCCCTTGCGGAAGGTAGGGGATGTGCCCCGTAAGTCCTTGGCCACGTGTCCCTGACTCGAGCGGTCCTCCGGTGGACTTGAAATCCACTCTTAAGTGCCACAGTTGTATCGGGCACTACCAGGCCGGTCTTTTGGTGCAACAACAATAGCTCTTGCTTGAAGAAGGAAATAATTATGTAAAAATTAATTATGCTAATTTGGGAAAAAATGCGACTTGGGTAAAGGCATTCCAGATTATTATTATTTTCTCTCGGCAGTCAGCTTTGAGCTTTTGCAGACAAAATCCAAGGACGGAAACCCTCTGGATTATTCCTCTTGTGGACGGAAACCCCAGGAGCAGTGAGAGGAGTTCCTATTCAGGGATCTTCATTGTATTCACAGGTTTTTATCATTCCAATAGTTTGAAAGAGAAATAAATTGCAGCAGTGGGCATACAAACTTCTTCTAGAGTGGGGCGACTTATTCTACAGTTGTTTATGCAGTATCTGAGGTATTTTTCATGATAGATGATTATTGTAATTTCCAGCATCAGTTATATATCAAATCGATTTGGTTTGAATCATTTACAGTGGGTTTTGGACAATCTTTATTATCAATCTATCTGCAGATTTATAATTGTATTGCCGTAATATTTAGCATCAGAAATCATTATTAAATACACGGCTGAATTTTTTATGAAGAAATCTTCTTGTTAAACCCTAGGCGCCTTTTCTATATTCACCCGGTTTGCGGGGTTTATTTTATTTAATTTATCTATGCAGTTTGAGTATGGTGTTCTATGGATTCTTTTGATGTTATCAGTTCAGATTTGAGCTAGAGCAATATATATTAAAAAAAAAAGTATTCAGGAAAAAAGGGGTTTGGGATCTTTCAGTGGTATCAGAGCCGTGTATCCTCCTAGCCTGTGTGGGAAGGAAGCAATAGATGTATTAAAAACAGAAATTAGCTTTGAATGCATCACATAGAGGACGGTCCACACAGATACTACACCCGCAGACGGGCACGACTCGAAGCTGGTATTGTAGGAGGTGACAGAATGGAATATTTGGTTGATAGACCATGAGAGTCCTCCTCGAGAGGAACATGCAGATCCAGATAGGGATGCCACTCGGAGGTAGTTGTTACAGACCATGGAGCGCATGGGCATTACCTTGGACAGGTTGGCACTAGATAGGCCATGGGACAGGCACGACAGGAGGGATAGATCTGTATCAATTGCTAGTGGTTACAGGGATCACAACAGATCACCTTCAGAGCTTGGGAGTTTTAGGGGATCGCCACACCGTGAGTGGAGGCATACTCATACTGATGAGAGGAGACCTACGCGGACTGCAAATAGGCCTATGCAGCCTAACTTCCTGCCTAGAGATGACCCACCAGAGATTGAGGGACGACTAGAAGAAGTAGCTTTTCCAGATACTATTATGGCAGTCAATGATGAGTGGAGGAGTTTGCCGCAGCAAGTGAGGGATGTATTTCCCCTCCAAAAGTATTGTGCTTAGCGGAGAGATAACATGAGGGCTGGACAGGACAGGAGGCCTAAAGCGCAGCAGAACGGGGATTTGCAGCAGGTTACCAATAAGGTAACCCTCTCCACTTTTGATGTTAGTGGAAAGATCAGTGCCAGGGCTTGGATTCACAAGCTTGACACCTATCTTACCCTCAAACCCATGAGGGAGTAGGAGGTCATACAGTTCGCTACATTACACCTTGAGGGGGTGGATTATGATTGGTGGCACCATGGGTTAGTTACACAGGTTCATGAGCTTCTACGGTCATACAGGGATTTCAGCGAGAGGTTGATTGCGAGATTCGATCGCAAGGATGTGGAGCTTTATTACAGGGACTTGGCATAGCTTCGACAGAGTGGACACGTTGATTCATACATCGACGAATTTTAGCGTATAGCAGTTATGGTTCCAGAGATGCCTGAGAAGAGGGTGGTGATGTTATTTATAGAGGGCCTTAATGACAAGATGAGAGGATTGGTCAAGGCTCTTAAGCCTAGGACATTGCATGATGCTATCTAGACGGCATTGAACTTGGACACATCCACCACTTCCTATCAGCCTAAGAAGAAGTTTCCCATGAGCTCCAGGCCATTTCAGTGCTCTACCGTTCCGCAGAAGAGTGCACCACCTCCTAAGGTGGATCAAGAGACTCGTAATGAGTTGAGGAGGAAGAAGCTTTGCTTTCATTGTAAAGATCATTGGGAGCTTGGACATCGTTGCCTTGGTAAAGGCAATGTGCATCTCATTGAGGTGATTTCAGATGGGGATGATGATCACTCGCCAGATACAGATGTAGAGGATGACGACAGTGGCCATGATGCACAGGGGGAGCAGCCCCAAGTAGAGCTTGTTGAGATTGAGGCATTGGATTCATCCGATGTCACTATTTCTACACTCTCAGGAGTTCCTAGGTACCATCCCTTTCGGCTGAAGGGAGTACTTAAGGGACAACAGATTGTTTGTTTGTTTGACAGTGGAGCTACGCACAACTTCATTGATGAGGGGTTGGCTGCGAAGTGAGGAGTACAGGTTGAGGAATTTGAGGGGTTTAATGTACGGGTAGCAAATGGATTTGCTATTAGTTGCACTAAGAGGATTCCATAGCTTAGTAGTCAGATGGGGGACTACACATTGACCGATGACTTCTATGTTATTGGACTTGGTGAGATTGATACAGTATTGGGTATTCAGTCGTTACAGTCCCTTGGCAGGATTTCCGGAGGATGGAGTTGGAGTTTATGGTGGATAAGAAGAAGATTGTGCTTCGGGCTCTTTCTAACGGTGGGCCTAGAGTTTTTTCAGCACGCAGGATGGAGTGTATAGTCAGACATGGAGAGGTTGCATGGGCAGCCCAGTATTTCATTTCATCCAAATCTTCTTTAGACAGTGAGCAGCCTTTTCATATTGACATCCAGTCCATAGTGGATAAGTAAGGCCCAACGTTTGGTGACATTCCTCCAGGTAGACCACCAGATAGAGGGTTTGAGCATGTTATAGAGCTTGAGGAGGGTGCTAAATCCGTGATGACTACGCCTTATCGCCATCCTAAGACTTATAAGGATGAGATAGAGAAGGCCATTAGAGAGCTCTTGGAGATGGGACACATCTGTCCTAGTTCTAGTCCCTTTGCTTCTTCAGTTGTTTTGGTGAAGAACGATGGGACCATGAGGATGTGCATTGACTATTGTGCACTAAACAAGAAAACCATCAAGAACAAGTATCCCATTCCTCGCATTGATGAGCTTTTAGATGAGTTGCATGGATCTATCTATTTTTCGAAGATTGATCTTCGATCAGGCTGCCACCAGATTCGAGTTCGGGATGAGGACATTCACAAGACAGCCTTCAGGTGTCACTACGGGCACTATGAGTTCTTGGTGATGCCATTTGGACTCACTAATGCACCTTCTACATATCAGTCATGTATGAACCATCTCTTCAACAGGTAGTTGAGGCAGTTTGTGTTGGTATTTTTTGATGATATTATGATATATAACAGGACATGGGATGATCATTTGAGGCATCTTGATGAGGTACTTATTATAATGGAGACTCAGTCTTTATTTGGTAAGATGTCCAAGTGTGAATTTGGGCTTACGGAGATATTGTATCTTGGGCATGTCATTGGGGCCAATGGGGTCAAGGTCACATCAGGAGAAGATACAGGCAATGCAAGATTGGCCACCACCCAAGAATATCTCTGGAACTTGCGAGGATTCTTAGGGTATATGTGGTTATTACAGGAGGTTCGTGAAGGGTTATTCATCAGTTGGTAGCTCCGTTGACAAATCTTACACGGAAGGGGGCATTCAGATGGACAGATGAGGCACAGGTAGTATTTGAGAGGATCAAGGTAATTATGAGCACCTGGTCCAGTTTTGGCTCTTTCAGATTTCTCACGGCCCTTCATTTTAGACTTGTGATGCTTCGGGATTGGGGATTGGTGCAGTTCTTATGCAGGATCGCCATCCTATTGCCTTTGAGAGTCAGGAAGTTGAGAGATGATGAGAGACTGTATTCCACTTATGATAAGGAGATGCTTGCCATTATGCATGCTATTGGCAAAGTTCATAACAGTATTTGGTGGGTGGAAAATTTGTGGTGAGAACTGACCACAACAGAATCTTGAAATATTTCTTGGAACAAAAAGAACTCAATGAGAGGCAACAAAAATGGGTCAGCAGGATCTAGGCATATGATTTTGTCATTGAGTATGTCAAGGGGACGAAGAATGTAGTGGTTGATGCACTTGGGGTAGGAAACCTCATCTCGCTGTCCTATGATTCGTTGAGCGAGATTTCAGCAGATTGGAAATCTCAACTGTGGAGTTGAATATTCCAAAAACACTTGGGCATGTGACATTATGGATGGAAAAATTCAGGATGGCCGGTATAAGGTAATAGCTGATTTGATTTTGTATAATGGCAGAATTTATCTAGTTCCTGAATCTGAGCTTAAGGAAAAGATTATGCATACTTTCCATGATGCACCACTTACAGGACATCCAGGGTATTTTAAAACATATAGGCAAATTAGAGAGAGATTCTCCTAGAAGGGTCTCAAGGATGATGTCTTGTGCCATGTCTGCGAGTGTATGACTTGTCAGTAGAACAAGTCAGAGCATACTTTCCTAGCAGGTTTGCGACAGCCATTTGCCAATTCCGAAGCAAAAGTGGGAAAGTATTTCGATGTATTTCATTACAGGTCTTCTCGTGGTGCAAGGGAATGATCACATTTATGATTTGTCAATATAAATGTGTTTTTATCTATCAGGGGTTTTACTTTAACCACTTAGTTCATGAACCATAACTAAGAAGTTCTGCAGCAAGTAAGCAGCTGTTTAAGAAAGGAAAATTATAGAAGAAGAAAGTAAAGGAATTACAGAGAAGAAATGAGGAAGATGTGCATCCCAATTAGTAGATAGCAGAGCTAATTGCATGCACATAGAAGAAACTTAATAGATTTGAACACACAGAATTATAAAGCAAAGGCAGCTCTAGATCCAGATCTACAATAACACAAAGTTTACTTAAAAGATCTAAAGATTTAAAAGCAAGAAACACAGTACGCCGTGACACAAAGTTCTCCGGAAACCTGCTTCTTTGTATTCCTCTGCAACAAGTGGCTCTCAGGGGTTCAGCACAAAGTCTAGAACACAAGATTGCTTCTTACAAATTCTGATCGATCATTAACCCGGAGGTTCTTCTCCTACTTATAGAATGTAGGAGGGAAAGTACAAATAGAAGACTCAAACTGAACTAAAGTATGAACAACAAGTAAAGATGACATTTGGCAATCATCCTCAACTAACTTCTTCTTAAGTGACACATGTATCACTTAACTAATAGAATAGTTCCACATGACTTCAAGTAATGGTTGCAAAACCAATAACTTAGAAGTTTTACAATTTCATCCGGGAACATAGAAAATAGAAGAAGAAAGAATAGAAGAAGTCATGCCAGCTGTAATGTTTACATCTTCTTCTTGTTCTGATATCTGATATACTTGTCGAACATATAATTCAGCATCCTTCCATCTGTTTTAGCCACTGCTTCCTTCTCTGTCCTGAACTGCAGCAACCCTTCATTCAACACTTTGCTGCATGCTTCCACCTCTTCCAAACTCGGCCCGAACCTCGCAATGTCTGCCTGCAGCGCCACCAATCTACTGATAGAATTCATCGTGAAAGGCTTGGTAGCTTTATCAATTCTCTTTTGCACCATCAGAAGAGAACCTTCCAGGGAATCATGCACCTCGTTAGAAACAATCCGCACGTATGAAGTAACACCTCCATCCACTCTTTCCTCAGTGAAAGAAACGCTACTGTCTGGTAAATCTGATGTTCTACTCTCAAGCACCTGCATCCTTTTCAGCAAAACTCTGCAGATCTCCAAACGGAAAGATACTGCAAACTCTAGCTGCTTCCCCTTCTCGACTGATCCATCCGGTACAATTTGTTCTGCAACCAATACATCTCCCGGCAGCTTGTTGATCTCGGCCAAAATACTCAGGTTACTCTCTGCAACTGTATTCATGCCTTCTATGCTTTCCATCAGTTGCTTTAGTTGATTTGCTGCATCTTTCATAACCTTTAGGCGGGCTGGCACTTCCCCAAGTTGCACAGAAGCTTGACGAATAATCAGATCCTTCCATTCGTCAATAGCCTTTACTTGATTGCTTGCATCTTCCATTTCCTGCATAAGATGATCACTCACCTGCTCTGAAATGGGCTGAATGGAAGGTTTAGCAACCTTGGCTATGATCTCACATAATTGAGATATTTGCTTCTGCAACTCTTCTTTCTCCGCCTTTTCACTGTCAAGCCTAAGGAACAAAGCATCCAGCAATGTTTGCGTGTCCTGCTTCAATCCTTCAGTGGTAGCTTGACCGAGTGGTATTTTGGTCACCGTCACATCTTCTGCCGTGAGCTCCTCTTCTATCTTTCCTTCCGCCGGAATTGATATCTCAGCAAACTTCTCTCCCGAATCTTTGATGATCAACCTAGAAGTTGCTTTAGCAACTTTAGGCCTTCTGTCTCTTCTGCTCAGATCCTGAAGTAGCTGCAAGTCATGCTCCTCTAAGTTCATCTCTACTCTTGCTTCCGGAACCAACTGCAAAGCTAACCATCCCGAGAAGTTATTTCTCGGGGAGTAAGAAGTCACTGAGTGCACTACCATCTCCCGCTCTGCATCCTCTCCGTCAGAAAGTGCCACAGTGTCATGGCTGCCATCTTCTGAAACATCCAAGGACAAAGCTCTTTCGAACTCCGTCATCTGCAGCTTCAACATCTCCTCTGGAACGGGTGCTGAACGAAGTGGCTGCGGAGAGAAAACGAACGTCGCCGGTTTCAATGAAGGCATGGAAGCATCCTGCTGCTGCGGTGCAATAGTTGGTGATCTTCTGGGTACTGGAGAAGTCGGAGTCAAAGCTATGGTCGTAGAAGTGGTCTTTTCTTTCTCTTGAGATCTTCTGTGTACTTTCAACTTCTCGGACCTTCTGCTGCTTTCTCCTTCATGCTTTCGTTTGAGGGAATCTCCTGCGCCGAAGTTGCCCGTGATTTGATTCATCAATACTTCATCAAGGCAGTATCCCTTCGTTAGCAGCCAGCTCGAAGTATTCACCAACACAGCTCCAGATCTCTCTTCAATTGAATGGCAGCCTCCAATGTTATCCTGCAGTATAGCTTTATCTCCTCCCATCTGATGGTAAGTGTCAAGTACCACGTTCCCATCATCTTTAAGATCCGCAGGTATCCGCGCTAGTCCAAAGTCGAACACTTGCTTTGCTGATAGCCTGCTGAAATCTTTCTTTCTAACCTCGTACTCACTTCTGCACTTCATCCAGAAATCTTCTAACGAAGGCACATGTGCGTACTCCTGGGAGATTGTCTTCCTGGCTACTCCAAATGGATCGAAGTTAAGCCGTGCAGGGAAGAACTCTTGCTCATACTCGGATAACATTTGCGCTTCCATCCCTCGAGCTCTGTGAATGCTGATGCAACTGTAATATCCCACAGTGATTGGGAAGAAGCCCGTAGACTTGTGCCGTTTCAACTGAAGGTCGTGTAACTCTACGAGTTGCCTGCTCAGCTCCATGGCGATCACTCTATCACTTGGATACCTGGGCATCTTTATAGGTTCTCCAGAAAAGCCCGTAACCCTGAGGTATGTGAAATCTGCAAACTGGATGAATAAACTGCCAATCTTGGACACTGCTTCCCACGCTTCCTTGCTTACCCTGTGAGTCTTCAAGTCTTTGTCTAGCCTGCAGATGAAATCGTAGAAGAAGTCATCGTTGATCACTTTGAAGTCCTTCTCGCATGCAGGTACAGTAAGCTGTGGGTAGCACTCGAAAATGGGGTCCTTGGAAAGAACACCACATCTATCCAGCTTGGAAAAGACACCCTGTGAAGCTGCAGCATATACCAAGTACGAAGTCATCTTGAAGCTGAAAGTACGCTTCACGTTCCGAAGTTGCTCACCGATGTTGCTGCTAATAATTTCCGACCAATTGATTATAGAATCAACCTTGTTGATTTCAATGGTCCTGATGAAAGCATACATCCATGTACGGAAAGTGTAGGCATTCGCTTCGCCATTCATCCTGCATAGCAATTTGACGACATCATCTGCTTCCTGCACCAAATTGGACCGTGGAAGAGTTCTCGGGAACTTTGAAGGGGATCTAGGCTTCTTCATGAACCGGCTGTTCATTATGCTCACGCAATCAGCTCTATGTTTCTCCCATCTACTGTCAGCATCCTGAATGCTAATAGAAGTCACCACCTTTCGCACTGGAATCTTCAGACAATAATTGATGAATTCCGCATCCAAACGAATTATTGTCTTTCCCGCAACATCACGCACTGATCTGGATGAAGGATGATAAGATCTAGCACACTCCATCACGAACTCTGGCAATTGGGCTGTACATGGGAAAGCTGCAGCTCGGATAATTCCGCTACTTTTGACCGCACGCATGAGTGAAGTCTTTCCAGCTCTGGATCTATCAATCAAATCAGAAAGAGGTTCTGGGCCTAGATCCGTGTCTCCTATGTCTGAAAGTTTGGAAGCAATGCATGAATCCATCGTGCTCTCTTTTTCATCTCCTTTCGCCATGGCTTTGTCTATCTTTGTCTGAATAATTCTTTTTCTTCTAACTTGGCCGGATTTCTTCAATACTGGTGCAGATCTGGACAATTCTTCAGATTCGGAGGATATTTGCAATGTATTGGACATTGATAAAAACTCCTTTTCTTTTGTAAAGCACCTGTAATGAATTCCTGCAATTTATTCAGACAAAAATGGCCACCGGAGCATGAATAGTGAATTTAAATTATAAAAATCTGCACTTTTCAAGCCTGCTGCCCCAAAAATTGGTGTTTAATTTGCACATAAAGAGAGCATGAATCCTTTCAATCAACACCTGAGCTCCTGTAACACCTGTGAAAACAACTATGCAGACGAAGATCAACCTTCTCCAAAGCATGCGCCAAATCTGGAAGCTTTTAGCCTTGTTAGCACTTTGTCTGAACAAAATCCTTCCTCTAATGGGGGCGCACTTTTCCTCCTAGCTGCAATTCTTTACCTGTGAATTAAATTATTCACCCATATGGCTGCCCATGCTTATATAACCTTCACAATTCTATAATTAATAATTGCCCTAACAATTAAAGGCAATTAATTAATTAAAAATCATGCTTTTCTCTTTTAAAAATAGCATGTTTAAGGACAGCCATCCAATAAATTAAATTAATCCAATTTAATCCTTCACACAGCACTTCACTCAAGCCCCACAGTGTGCTTTGACCATAGCCACTGAAAATAGAAATTAATTTAATGTTTTAATGCCTTAAAAAACATTAAATAATACCCAAATGGGGCGCACTTTTTGAGAGGAAGAGGGCAGCCATTAAATAAATTAAATTTAATGCATTTGACTCCTTTCTTTTATTTCATCTTTGACTTGTTGACCTCCTCCAAGCTTGGGCGCACTTTTTGAGAAGAAAGATTAATAAAAATAATCAATTTTAATTCTTTTAATCTCTCACCAAAGGGGGCGCACTTTTTTGCACATGTAATTCTATTTTTAAGAATTTTTTGATAACGGGATGCTTTACCCTGCCAGGCAGGCACCAAAACCCCGTGATCCACTTAAGTGATTTTTATAACACGGGAAAAAGTACCCTGCCAGGCAGGTATAAAATTCCCACCCTGCCTGCGGCTTATATTTTTCCCATCGCAGCTTAAATCCTTTGTTTTCCAAAAATGCGCCCATCCCCGCAGGGGCTTTTCTGTGCACGACTTCGCTTTTTCCCAGTGATCCAGACCTCCGATGGCGACTTCCTCCGGGCATAATGTGCGTATATGTTTTCTAGCTGCTCCAGGCCAAAAATCGGGCTTACCCGGCAAAGGAGTTGTTCCAGAGAAATTTTACAGAAAACAGAACGGGACACCACAAAAACACGAAAAATTGCCAAAAGTTACAAATAAAGCCCAAAACTTAAAATAAGTTAAAATCCTTCTGGTACATAGGAATAATAACATATTCGCTTATAATGGAGTTAAAACAGAGCGCAAATAGCCTCATACGGGGCTCAAAATAATTAAATACAAATTTCCCGCAGACAAATCCCGACGACAGAATAAAACAATTTTGGGCATCTGGGTATTTGGCGAAAAAGGCTAATATGGCTCTTTAGGATTATTTTGACGCAATACAGGAACTTTCAGGCAATAAAAACAACAAACGACCCACTATTTTAAAAGTACGAAATTTTTTCGGATTGGGTAGTCACAGATTTCAGGGTGAAATCTGAGTGACACCGCAACTTGGACAGCCGAAACATGGAACATGGAGGTAAAATCACTTATCTTTCAGGAGTTCACCGGTGAAGTGCACAATCCAGTTACCAGTATTTGAAGGTACACATGTTTGAGTGTAAGGTAATGGCGACTTCTATGATTAGTGGATCCAGTTCTACAACTTGCATGGGGATGAAGCAATCTCGGTGAACAAAAGAGGACTGTAATGCCCCTCATTATCGAATCAGTTCGGTTGATGACCTTTGGCCCGTAATGTATACCCGACGGCCAAAGGGTGTCCTCAAGGGTGACTTCGGTTGCATTAATTTTATTAGAAAGTGAGCAAAATCAACAGTTTTATTTGGCGAGTAAAGCACATCTAATGAATTGATAGACTGTCTATGTTACTTTGACTTAGGAAAGTGCATTTAAATAAATGTGGTAACTTGATATGCAATGTGCTTCATTCATTAGGCAAAAGATGTCACCTAAGATTTGTAGGCTATGGAGTTAAGTATTCCAACATGAATGCGAAACAAATTACTATGAAAGCACTCAATTATATGCTGCCCCATTAAAAATGACAGCCATGTCTATGATAGTTGTGGACAAGGAATGTGACCTGGGTGAAGACATATCCAGGATTATTATCATTTTCATCCCGGCAGCCAGCTTTGAGCTTTTGACAGACAAGGATCCAAGGATGGAAGACCCTACTGGCATTAATCCTCGTGGACGCATACCATGAGAGCAATGATTGTGGTACTTCCTATTGCAAGTAAGTCGCATAAGTTCATTGTTTTGCAGCAGTAGAGCAGTTTTGTATCATTGCATGTGACAGCCATTCAAAGAGGATTAGGTTGCAGCAGTGGGACCTAGGAACTTCTTCTAGAGTGAGGGCGACATATTCTGCTACTTGTGATATGCAGTATTGGGGGCAAGCAATCTCGGGATAGATAAGGACTGTAATGTCCAGCATTAGTTCTCGTACTAATAGCATGGAAGACCTTTGGCCCATTTTGAATCTACCCGACGGCCAAAGGGTGTGTGAACAAGGGTGACTATCAAGTCTATCAATGCAAATTTTTATAATTGTATTGCCGTAATATTTAGAAAATCATTAAAGCACTTATTAATTATTTACACGGCTTAATTGAAAGGATGCACTTATAAATCTAAAGTCTCTCAATCTCTAGGAAAAGTGCATAGGGATTCACCCGGTATGCGGGGTCTAATTTTATTTAATGTATCCTATGCTAGTTTGAGAATGGTGAATTGCCTAGGAGATGGATAATGATGTTATCAATTCAGAAATTAAAATAGAGCCCTATACTATTTTAAAAAAAAAAGTATCTCTCCTAGGCAAAAATGCAACTAGGCCTAGGAGGTAAAAGATCATTTTTGGGAAGGGAGGACTGCAATGTCCCCTTTTCCCAATCGAAGACCTTTCATCCATTTTGTCAACCCGACGAAAGACTTTCAAACAGGAAACCATATAAGGGTGACTTAAGTGCACAATACGTTATCTACAAAGTGCTAGAGCCACAAATGGATTTATAAAATTAACCACAAGCACTTGTATTTAATTTATTTAATTTAATGGATAAATTTGTAGATCTCTAGATAGGTGCATCTGGGTCTAATATTATGGGAGAGTAGAAAAGAGACCCATGCTATTCATTTAGTGACTTCATCCAACTAGAGCAAAAATGCGACTTGGACAAAGGAGGGAGAATGTGAGTCATTAGACAAGAGATAAGAACATATATTCAAACTAGATTGGGTAAGAAAAATCTTCCTACCTATGATGGTAAGGATAAATGTTCTGCTAGGCACATGGTCTAGCAAGAAATGGATGCTTATTTGTCACTAAATCCTATGTATGAGTTGAAGAGGTCCTTTTGGGGCAAATTTGTTCCCTTGTATTAAGGGAGAGGTGTGACTCATGAAGAGGGACATCTCATGGAATCATTTTACACAAGGATTTTGATCCATTCCCACTCTTGAAGCCTGTAATGTCTCTTTGTATAAAAATATTCTAAGGAGGAAAACCCTTAGTTGGATACCTCTTGTGGACGAACCCAACTCACCAAAGAGATTTGTAGAGGGGATTTTACTCAAAAATTAATCCAGCGGTTTAGATTCTGAATTTTCTAATGATCAATTTCCAGCTAGTGTTTTGAGTTAAAAATCATTTTTGGTCAGCCCATAATTGTAGCAGTTGGATTCGACTCAAGTTTGGTACCACTAATTTATAAAGCCCAAAATGTATTCTAGATGCAGTATTTACTTTTGTAAACAATATTGCGAGTTTCTTAATGTAAGTTTTTATAATAGCTGCCCCGGAAAGGAGCTGCAATATTCATGACACTTTAATTTGATTCAAAAGTTTGGAGGGTTTTTCAGGCAGTAATTCATAAAAAACAGCCTTTAGATCTGAATTTTCTGAAGCATTTGGCTCCAAATAACATCTTTAGATTTTTAGCATACATTCAAGGAATGGGTTGCTAAAATTATTGGCAATAAACATTTGGGATGGATTTTATAATTTTTTGGTCAATCATTTGTATGGAGATCCATTAATAACCCTAGTCGCATTTGCTGTAACTAGAATTCAGTTTACAAGCCCTATGGAAAATCCTCGTATAGAAATTCCTCCTTATCTCTAAGAGGGTTTTCGTCCTCTAGAGGCAATACACTAAGGGTTTTTGTCCTTAGAATATTTTTATACAAAAGCACTAGGCTTAAGATAAAATTCAAAGAATTGATAAAATGGTTATGAGAATGTCTCTCAAACTAAGTCTGACCCTCTCCTTTTAAAGGGAAGAATTGACCCAAAAGAGACCTCCATAATACATCCAATCACAATTGGTGCATGCCTTTCTAAACTATGGAAGTTCCCAAAACTCTCATAAGCTCTAAGTCGCATTTTCCTGCCTAAGGGAGGACACAAAATTTATCATGGGTCCTTATACTACCCAAGTGGCTAATATTCCTTCCTCTAGGAAAGTTGCCATTCTCCCTAGGAAGGATATAAACATATAATTAGACCCTTATAACACAATATTTACCCTTCTAGGCAAATTGCACCTTCCTAGAGATTACAACTTTTATTTATAAGTGCTTTTTCTTTCTACATTTATATCATTAAGTTTAATAAATTAATACAAGTGCTTTATATTTTTTCTTTTTTTTCTTTTGGCACTTTATAATAATTTATTGTAACTTAAGCCACCCTTGTGACCACCCTTTGGCCGTCGGGTTGACAAAATAGGATAAAGGTCTTCAATTGGGAAGGGGGTATTACAATGAGTTTAGTCAAAGGCTAGTGGAAAGGTTTGATAGGAAGAATCCGGAAGTACATTTCAGAGAGCTGACACAACTCAAACTAGAGGCTTCAATAGAAAGGTGTGTTACTGATTTTTAGAAACTTGCAGTCATGGTTTCAGATATAAGTGAAAGAAGGTTAGTTGTCTTATTCATAGAGGGCTTGACCGAACCTCTTAGAGGCTTAGTGAAGGCTTTTGTGCCTCCCTCTCTTCAAGATGTAATCAAGAGATCACTGAATTTGCAATTTACAACAGTGAAGAGTAAAAATCTGTAGTTTGGACAACAATGAACAACACCTTTGGGGCAGCAAAAAGACTCATTTGAACAACCAATAACAACTCCCTGTTCTTGTTTATTTCCCAGTTCCTTAGCTTTTCTTGCTTTTGCAAATGCTTTCCACTGCTTTTCCTTAGTGTTTTCCCTTTACTTACGTAACCGTCGCGGCAGTTGCGTAACCGCCGGTCTGCTAGAACGGCGGTTATGTAACTGCCGATCTGCGCAGGCTGGCGGTTATGTGTGCCTTTATTGGAGATTCAAAACTACAAGTTTTGTACGTGTGTTGCAAACTTCTCAGTGTCTTTCTCGCACGTTTCTCAACCATTTACCCTGATTTTAAGTTTGTTGGATATGTATGGAACTCCTCTTCCTTACCACTCTTAGAATGTTGATTGCCCCTTTTTAGGATGATTTGGCACTTCTTGATTGCCAAGTGTGCTGGACTTCTTTCTTGCCACTTTCTATTAAAACCAAGATTTTTTCTGAAGCATTGGTTGGAGATTCTTGATTTTGATTGCACCGTTACTTTGTTGAAATCTTGCCAAGAAGTATAGAAGCAAGTTAGGCCTTTGCCTTGTTTCTTCATTGCCTTCATTTGAGACCAACTAGCCTACAACCAATTTGCTCCAGTGTCTTCAACATTTCTGCTACAACCAACCAACACTGCTCCCTGGATCAATTGGACACATCTTTGGAAAGGAAGCTGAGGAGATCAAAGGAATCATCACAACATTTGGATATTGTCACAGTTTTAAATATCTAGATTGGGGATGTTATTCAATTTCTTCAAAGGTTTTAGTCTAGAGTTTATATTTGTCGTTAAAATATTTGAGGGAAAGAACTTGTTTTAAGAAGTAGAATTTGCAAGTTGTTTATTGCCTGTAACTAGCTTCTGCAGATATTTCCTTCTCGGCTCATCCCTATGGCTTTGCTTGGGAAAGGATTTGGAGGGAGTTCTTGTGCACATAATTTCTTTATTTATGTATTTTAGAATAACTGGAGCTTTTATTTTCTTTATCAATTAGATTTCACATGCATACAAACAAAGATTCCATTGAAAGCTTCTTCCCTGCTTATCCCTGTGGATCTACAAGGGAAAGAAGCTTGAGGAAGCTTTTGTGTCTGTGATTTCTGTTGTATTTCTTCACAATTAGTCTTCTGTGCAAGTTATTGTTTTACCGAGGAAGTCTCAGGGGAAGAAGAAATTGCTTTTGAGAAGCTTTATTTCTTCTTGTGATTCTGAGGTAAGGCAATTAGAAGAAGTAGAAAATCCACATCCACAAATTGGAAAATATCT